>CAMRHE010000264.1:1125000-1670000 GCA_947044405.1 Leptodactylus fallax
CGGAGACGAGTGCCACTGTATTTTATCTATTTTGCCTTTATTGAGCAGGGCAAAATTCCAAATTTCATGAGTGGATTTTGACAAATTCTGAATCAAATTCAATGTTGATGGAAAAGTGTATTTTCTGCCTCCCATTCATTTCAATAGGAGTTCTCAGTCAAAATCCACCTGAAGAACGAGCAGGACACTTATTTTTTCTGCTAGCTGAAAAAAATCAGCTGCTGAATAGGAGGCAGATATCAGGCAGAATTTGAGATGGATTCCACCTGAAATTCATCATCAAATTCCTAAGTGTGAACATCCCCTTAAAAGGGGTAGTCCAGGATAAAATAAAAAATTAACCCTAAACTAAACCCCCTCCCCCCGCCTAACTTCTAATTTACTTACTATAAAAAAAAAAAAAATCTATAATTACCGAGATCGCCAGGGCGGTCAAGCGACCACCCCAGACACACTTTACAATATTCCAGTGACGTTCCATTTCCCCGTTTCCGGAAAAGAAACGTCTCCAATACTCAATATGCCCTGCTGGAAAGGGCTTGTGGCATGTTACTTAGGAAGACCCACCTGATTCGGAAGATATGAAGACATTTTAATGGATTTTCCCTCAAAAGGGTTTTCAGACTCAAGACAATCATAGCTAGGATATGCTATCAGTGTCCAACTGGTGGAGGTCCAACCTCTGTGACTACTTCCAGTAGAAGCAAGAGAAGTGCTGTGACCTTTGGCTCAGCTTCTTCAGGGAGCAACATGGCTAGCCACTGGCTATAACGGATGGACCATGCAAACTCTATAGGACCGTACAGTCCCTGACAAAAGTTCTGTCGCTTATCCATGTTGTGGAATCAAAAGCTTATAACCTGACTTTAAATTCATCCATTGGTTTTAGAAATGACTCATATGAAAGCTGAAACCCTCCCAAATGATTTTTTGGTTAAGAAAATAAATTGGCTTCACTGCTGAAATATTCATCATTTAATGAACACAGAAAGGTCAGATTTTGGCAAGACAAAAGTTTTGTCGCCTTGTCATATAATGCACCCAATCCTAGTTTAAAGCCTCACCTGTGCTCACTAATTGATTGGTTAATTAGTGGGTGTGTATAAAAAGAACTCCAGCACCCCAGACCTTCACTTGAACTGCAACTCTGACAACATGCCAAAAATCAACCCTGCAACCAAAGCCTTGATTATCATCAAGAGGCTGAAGACCAGATCCACTGCAGAGGTGGCTGGCACCTTTTAATGTGTCTCTGCGTCAAGTACAAAGAATTAAAAAAAGATTTGAACAGACTGGAGATGTTTTTGACAAGCCCAGGTCCGGCAGACCCCGCAAGACAACTGCTCAGGAGGAACGTTTGTTGGTTAGAAAATCAAAAGCCAGCCCCTCTTCCACTGCAGCAGAGCTCCAACAGGCCTGGTCACCGCAAGTCCCTGTGTCAACTAGAACAGTTTGTAGGATTCTGTCTCGAAATGGCCTCCATGGTCGAATCAGTGCCCAGAAGCCAGCACTAAACAAAAGGCAATTAAAAAAATGTATGGCATTTACCAAGGCCCACAGCCTGCTAAACGGATGGACGCTGGAAAAGTGGCAGAAGGTGGCTTTGTCAGATGAATCTTCAGTTGAATTACACCACAGCCGCCGCAAATACTGCAGGAGACCTACTGGAGCCCGTATGGATCCAAGATACACCCAGAAAACAGTTAAGTTTGGTGGTGGAAAGATCATGGTCTGGGGTTACATTCAGTATGGGGGTGTGCAAAACATTTGCAAGGTGGAAGGCAATATCAATAGCCTAAAATATCAAGAAGTATTAGCTTCCTCTTACATTCCCAATCATAAAAGGGGTCAAATTTTGCAGCAGGATGGTGCTCCATCTCATACATCCATCTCTACATTAAAGTTCCTCAAGGCAAAGAAGATCAAGGTGCTCCAGGACTGGCCAGCCCAGTCACCAGACATGAACATCATTGAGCATGTTTGGGGTAGGATGAAAGAGGAAGCTTGGCAGACAAAACCAAAGAATCTTAATGAACTCTGGGAGGCATGTAAGACGGCATTCTGTGCTATTCCTGATGACTTCATCAATAAATTGTATGAATCATTGTTGAAACGCATGGATGCAGTCCTTCAAGCTCATGGAAGTCACACAAAATATTAAATATGGCTCTAATAGCACCATAACTTCATTCACCAATGTTATGAAACATATCTTTGTTTTTGAACAGAATTATTGGTTTGATTTTCACATTACTTTATGTGTGCGACAAAACTTTTGTCTTGCCAAAATCTGACCTTTCTGTGTTCATTAAATGATGAATATTTCAGCAGTGAAGCCAATTTATTTTCTTAACCAAAAAATCATTTGGGAGGGTTTCAGCTTTCATATGAGTCATTTCTAAAACCAATGGATGAATTTAAAGTCAGGTTATAAGCTTTTGATTCCACAACATGGATAAGCGACAGAACTTTTGTCAGGGACTGTACATCAACAACATGATTTGTGTGACCTCAACCACAATGGAAACATTTCAAAACTAGTGTAAAGGAAAACTGTTGGCCATATATTACTATGTTGGACATAGTACCAAATTTGATTCATGTTGTCATTTTTAGAGGCCTCATTGGTTACTGCGTACAACACCGCCATTATGTTGCGACTACTTATTAAAGAGCTTTTATCATGTCTGATCACCTGTGATCACATAGTCGGTCATAGAATGACTTGTGTCCAAGATGGTTGCCTCCACTTAGCAGGTGGAGAATAGGATTAACCTGTTCTCTAAAATAAGGTTCTAGGCATCCACAACCCAACCTGCCATTAGGGTACAAAGACTGTAATAAAATATTTCACTTACGCTGTAGTCGGAGAGACCTTGGCGACACCATTGCTGGGCTGTTATAAAACTCTTCATGCTCTTTATAATATTCCCACTCTTCTGTAGTAAGATACACCGCTATATCTCCACTCTTTAGTGGGACCTGAAATATAACATAACCGCAGTCATCCCCCATGTGAAGAATACCGCTTTGCCAAGCTGCTTGGCCTACCTGCGGTCACCCCTCTTACCTTCCACTCACAACCCGTGAGTGCCTGGGTTCATAGGATAACATGAAACGAGCTTTATAAATTTTATATATTTATTAACCAAAGTGGGTCGGTACTAGCCACTAACGTATACAAAATACACATCAGAGGATGGTCAAGAAAATACAGGTAAAAACAAGGAATACAGTACAGAAAAATAAAATGGGATTAAAAGAGAAAAAAAAATATGCTGAGGTTCGCTGAGGCTTCCAGCTGTTAGCCCCAGGGCACTTCCTTAAGTCAACAGTACGACATGTGTCCTCACATCTCTCCCAGGACAAGAATTCCCCTCTCTCCCTGGTCTGAGACCATATACCTGTCCTAGTCTCCTCCCTGTGTGATGTCACCAGGAGAAAAGGCCCAGCCCTACATCCTAGGATCAGATAAATATATACAACTCTAACTCCTCGCCGGATAACTGTAGTATCAGGCGAGGGATATGACAGGGTTCGTGGTGAGATTACCACCGCAAAGACACCAGGAATGACCCCCCAGATCCCCTTGGGTAGGGAGTTCAGTGTCTGGACCTTTTCACTGCCTCCAACAGTGCCGTCTTTGGACTGGATGCGTCCGCCCCAGTCTTGTGCACCTGAGGAATTTATCGGTGTGACTGTAAGATGCTCCCCTCGGAAAATATCATCACTTTACTATATTTCCTTTTAAGTTCTGCTGGAGTCATCTTGTCTACTAGAAATGTTAGAATACATACAGTCATATGAAAAAGTTTGGGCACCCCTATTAATCTTAATAATTTTTAGTTCTAAATATTTGGGTGTTTGCAACAGCCATTTCAATTTGATATATCTAATAACTGATGGACACAGTAATATTTCAGGATTGAAATGAGGTTTATTGTACTAACAGAAAATGTGCAATATGCATTAAACCAAAATTTGACCGGTGCAAAAGTATGGGCACCTCAACAGAAAAGTGACATTAATATTTAGTAGATCCTCCTTTTGCAAAAATAACAGCCTCTAGTCGCTTCCTGTAGCTTTTAATCAGTTCCTGGATCCTGGATGAAGGTATTTTTGACCATTCCTCTTTACAAAACAATTCCAGTTCAGTTAAGTTTGATGGTCGCCGAGCATGGACAGCCCACTTCAAATTATCCCACAGATGTTCAATGATATTCAGGTCTGGGGACTGGGATGGCCATTCCAGAACATTGTAATTGTTCCTCTGCATGAATGCCTGAGTAGATTTGGAGCTGTGTTTTGGATCATTGTCTTGCTGAAATATCCATCCCGGGCGTAACTTCAAATTCGTCACTGATTCTTGTACATTATTCTCAAGAATCTGCTGATACTGAGTTGAATCCATGCGACCCTCAACTTTAACAAGATTCCCGGTGCCGGCATTGGCCACACAGCCCCAAAGCATGATGGAACCTCCACCAAATTTTACAGTGGGTAGCAAGTGTTTTTCTTGGAATGCTGTGTTTTTTGGACGCCATGCATAACGCCTTTTTGTATGACCAAACAACTCAATCTTTGTTTCATCAGTCCACAGGACCTTCTTCCAAAATGAAGCTGGCTTGTCCAAATGTGCTTTTGCATACCTCAGGCGACTCTGTTTGTGGCGTGCTTTCAGAAACAGCTTCTTTCGCATCACTCTCCCATACAGCTTCTCCTTGTGCAAAGTGTGCTGTATTGTTGACCGATGCACAGTGACACCATCTGCAGCAAGATGATGCTGCAGCTCTTTGGAGGTGGTCTGTGGATTGTCCTTGACTGTTCTCACCATTCTTCTTCTCTGCCTTTCTGATATTTTTCTTGGCCTGCCACTTCTGGGCTTAACAAGAACTGTCCCTGTGGTCTTCCATTTCCTTACTATGTTCCTCACAGTGGAAACTGACAAGTTAAATCTCTGAGACAACTTTTTGTATCCTTCCCCTGAACAACTATGTTGAACAATCTTTGTTTTCAGATTATTTGAGAGTTGTTTTGAGGAGCCCATGATGCCACTCTTCAGAGGAGATTCAAATAGGAGAACAACTTGCAATTGGCCACCTTAAATACCTTTTCTCATGATTGGATACACCTGGCTATGAAGTTCAAAGCTCAGTGAGGTTACAAAACCAATTTTGTGCTTCAGTAAGTCAGTAAAAAGTAGTTAGGAGTATTCAAATCAATAAAATGATAAGGGTACCCAAATTTTTGCACCGGTCAAATTTTGGTTTAATGCATATTGCACATTTTCTGTTAGTACAATAAACCTCATTTCAATCCTGAAATATTACTGTGTCCATCAGTTATTAGATATATCAAATTGAAATGGCTGTTGCAAACACCCAAATATTTACAACTAAAAATGATTAAGATTAATAGGGGTGCCCAAACTTTTTCATATGACTGTATCACTCCAGGATCTCCCCTGCTGAGTTAACGAGTTTCATGCTTGTATGCAAAGAAGGGCTGTGTATGTGACTGCAGACATTAAGTCTGCGAGGGTCTGGGTACTAAAGGGTGTGATATCAATCAGCCACAAATGGAATCCATATCTAAGATTAATCTCCCTTGGCTGATCCTGTACCACACCCTACCTACCGGGGTTCATGTCCATCATCATTCTTATATTATGGGCATTTTCCAAAAGGAAATGAAAAAAAAACAGGAAAGATGCACTCCTTAATCTTCGTGTGACAGGTCACAATGGTGTCTGTATTATACTGTCATAAAGACAGGAGAGGGCAGTGGCCACTGGTGTACGGCAAACTGAATATATCAGTGTTGTAAGTAGTGTGCATAAAGAGTACTAAGACTCTAAAAAATACCAGGATGCGCGCTCCTCTTAATGGATGTAAGACTCAGGTGACATTTCGTCTTGACACAACATAGATGTTTATTGAAAATAAAAAATGAAATGGACAATGCATTTCGGGGTCTTTTTCACTGATTACAGTGAACCCCTTCTTCAGATCCAATACACAGCAATTATCAGACGACTGTGAGACGCACTCCGATGTGAGAACTCAGTACTGTCTGTAGGCTGTTTTCAAGAAGAGTAAGCTGTCTCTTTATGCACATCATTCTCATATTGCTACTGAGCTGCTTACTGTTCAACAATCTAACACCAAAACAACCCCATCCATTTCCTGTGGCCCCATGTACAGGTCTACTTTCGATTTCACTACTTTTCTTGCCATGCCCTCCAGATTACTATTAGCACCCACTGCCGCCTGTATCTGCAAGCTGCCTAATCCGCTTTACCTTCATAGTCACGTGCACTTCTTACTACCCGGCCTTCTACTGAGGGGCCAGAGAGCTCATCATCATCCCGAAGAGCATCCTAAACTGTAATACCAGCCATCATTTTTTGGGAGGATTCAAGATGAAGGCCTGAACAGTGTACTAACAGTCTACCTACATGGATTTCATTTCTTCAAGTTAGTGCCCTAAAACTCAGACAGTCTTTTTCTGGATCAACAAAGGAGCGATACCACTAAATGATGGGAGTTGATGTACTGTGCCCAAGGAGTGCTCACCTCTCCAGTCAGCAGCTGAATGATCTTGTTAGTCAGTTCTAAGATTCTCTTGTCATGGTCTCTCTCATGTGAAGAAGGTAGAGGATCCATGATGTCTGCCATGTTGCTCAAGATGTCACTAGATTTCTTGACCACGGTATATTCCTACTTGATAAGACAGCCACACATGTATCAATGAGGACAAGAACAGGTCAGTTAGCTTCTTCACTATTAATTTGAGGGCATGCCTTGCTATAAGGGTATTCCAGATGTACAGTACCAGCCACATGGATTAAATCTGAACAAATCTAATTTATATACACTCAAAAATTACCCCCAGTGGAGCCGTAAAAATCAGCACCAAAAGTTCATTGTAGCTAGATATACCCATTTGCTTGCATGGAAACACATGAAGCCCCTCGGCCCCAAGGTGCCTCCATATGGAGGATTCATTCCTTGCAAGTGACTATCACTGGGTTTACATCTGCGCTAAGGGTCCAACCAGTCCAGATCCGTCTAAAATCACCAGACAAAAAAGTCCTGCAAGCCTGAATATCATTCAGTGATTTCTGTTAAATATAACCCACATCTGACAGATACACACTGACCAAATTATAGTCAACTGTGTCACTCGGGCACCATTCGTGTCCTCTATTTTTGCTGTCCGTTTTCTGGCTCTTCTGGTCCTCCAACAGACCAAAAGAATGAAAATCCAGCGCAGATGTGAACCTTGCCTTATATCCACTCTGTTGATAAATACTCTGATATAAGAGCTACACTGTAGACACTAAGACACCTTCTACAGATTGTGGCCAGGAACAGAGCTATAAGCAATTGAACTCACCTCTCCGGTCAGGAGGCCAATTATCTCCATTGTAAGGCTCAAGATCATTCCAGACATTTGGTCCAGACTCTTGTCCTCCACTGCACATGGTATCTGCTCCATGCTGCAGGAACTAAAATACACAGAAACCACGTCACGTCAAAATGATGTCAAGAACCGTCCTTGTTATCAATATATTACAAGTAGAAACAATGCTTAGGTTGAAATGTGACGCCATGCAAGATGTCAGTTGTGGCTAGGGTATCAAGGTCATGACTACTCCACTAAAAGGGTTGTCGAAGAGTAAAAAAATGAAAGAACCTTCTGAAAATGGTGTAAAATAACAAACCAGCCATTACTCATCTGTTAAATCTGGTGGTCCCCATTTTTCTTTGTTTACTTTTCCCACAGCGATGCCATGTCATACACCCAAGTGACCACAGCAGTCAATGACTGCCCTCAACAATGACGCCAGCATGTTCAACAAATGACTGCAAAGGCCGGGAATTGGCCACAGTGGTCACATAGATGTTTGACACATCATCGCTGCAGGAAAAGTCAGCAAAGACTGTCAGGAAACATCATAGCAATGCACTGAATATGGTTGGTCGTTTGTTTTATAACATATCCTAAAGGTACAGTCTTTAATTATACCATTGCACAACCCCTTTAAGCTGTCGAAAAATAGGTAAAGAGAACCTGACATGATACCTTCAGTTATATATACTTATACTGGAGATGATCCACCAAATCCCCCCCCCCCCTGCTGTTGTTAAAAGGGATTTCAATGACTAACATATTGATGACCACTAGGCTGATCAACTGCTAGAAGAAGCCACAGCAGTCGGGTGAGTGCTGTATCCTCTTCATTGAATAGAAAGCACAGTGCCATACATTACATAGTTGCTGTGCTTGGTATTGCAGCTTAGCCCCATTCACTTGAATGGCACTGATCTTCTTCTGTACCATTCTTCTGATGAACATGATACCATCAATATAGTGAAGAGGCAACCGATTACATCTTGATGACCTAACCTAAGGATAGACCATCAATATGTCCTGGAAAACCCCTTTAATTTCTCCTTAGCAAACCCAGTTCCAAAGATATCGGTGCTGTTACTTTAAGCGGGAGGTCATCATTGGGCAGAACTCTTGCACTGTCAAGTGGGTGGTCTTCACTGCTTGGCCTCATCATTGGGCAGTGGAGGACCACCACTTTAAAATACACATAATAAAATCATTGTTTTTTTCCTCAATGTGACCATTTTATGCCAAAGAATCTGTATCAGTGTGTTTCACATGTGACACACACTGATACATAGTCTTTGGCATGAAATGGAAGTCGGTTTCTCTATGTATCTCGAGGAGAACCGTATATTCATGCATGGAGAGGACTTCCAACTAGTTCACACTGAAGACCCTGTATCATTCAGAGGGTTGCAATATGGTCACAAAGTACCGTTGAAAAAAAGAACCAAGGAAGACGGTAAAGTTCTGGTCACATTTCTGTCAAAAGCGCATCATAAAGAAGTTCCATCATATTTAACGGGCAAAATCGTGCAGCTTCATCGACAGGGTGCAAGTCAAACCACAACCACTAGGTTGCTACATGTAGCATAAACATCTCCAGACAGGATAATGCAAAATCATATTTTTTTTCAAAGCTGTTCATCTTGCACCACTCATCTAGGGATATGTTGAGCCAAAAGTAAAGGTAAAGAAGGACAACTCTGTACATCACCTCTACTGACCACTCAGATACTTACATTGTCCTTCTCTAGCAGTCACTGGACCCAAAGGAGAATTACCGTTTGCCAAAGAAAATGACTAGAACACCACTTTGCCCATCGAGAACAATTTCTAGTAATGGCATAGTCACTGACCAATGTACCGTATACTATAGTAGGTGTTGTATAACCCCAGCCTTAAAGGGGATTTCTGTTATGAAGATATTGATGCGCTATTATATCCTTATGATGGGTCATCATTATCAGATTGGAGGGTGTCTGACACCAAAGCCCTACAGCATATCAACTTAGCCTTACAGATAGATAGGTTATATGGGAAAGGAGCTGGGGAGCTCATGCGCCCTCTATTGGATGTAACAAATCCTCAATTTGCTTTTGACTCACTGAGCCTTGAGACAGCAAAAGGGATTTTAGCCAAGCCAATTTCACTTATCTGCATACAGCGCTGTTTCCGGATTGTTGCCCTTCATCAGTACAGAGCAAAGTGAATTGGCTGGCTTAGTGGGAGGCAATGAGTGGGTTAGGGACAAGAATCTCTCACATTGAGGAGAGCACCAGTGAAGGTGTGTAGAGATTTTAATTGCCTTTTGCCCTCTACTTAGCATCTACATATCACAAGGCATTATGGGAAAGGAGCTGGGGCGCTCATGCGCCCTCTATTGGATGTAACAAATCCTCAATTTGCTTTTGACTCACCGAGCCTTGAGACAGCAAAAGGGATTTTAGATAGATAGGTTAGGCAGACCTGAATTAAAAAAAAGTGTTTTCCTCATTTGAGTTGCTGCCTCTGTAGCTGAGATATTGCCTTTCTTGTCATTATGCAAATTAGCTCTTTGGAGCAATGAGGGCTTTGCCATTGCCTCAAAGATCTAATTTGCATATTAACAAAAGAGTCATTTCTTGGCAACGTGGGCAGCGATTCACAAGAGGGAAACAGGATTTGATTCGGGTGACCCTAACCTATCTATCTGGCCTCGATTAACATGATGGGTTCACGTGATAGACTCCCTTGGGAGAAGCTCCACCATTGCCATGATGTGATACACCACATGCACCTGTTTTACATGACTAGGCTACATAAATACGATGGCGGTGACAGCCATGAAACTATATGTGATTATCATTTTATCTTTCTGGAAATTCTTCAGGAAAAAAACCAAAGAAATTGCACCATGTTCACATTAGGTATTGGAATCCACTGTCGCACAATGTGCGGCCATCAACAGCAGCTGCGTATGGATTGATAAAATGACCCTTGTCACCTAATCTGAACACCATAACTTTATTTGTCCTAAATATACATACAAACAGCAATGAGAATAGGATGGATCATCCATGTATTACACGTGAGGGCATGATGGAGCAGTGCAGGAGCAGTATGACACACATTAGGAGGCTACTTACCTCTGTGCATGCACAATCACAGACGCTTACAGAAGGGATGTACAGGAGCCATCACTGACCTGCAGCCTTTGTTTAGTAAATCTAGCCCCTGGGACCAGGGAAGGAGGGATCAGAAGAGTGCGCGGCCCCGGCTCCATGCTCGTCCCCGCAGTTCGGCACTGCGCGTGTGCGGGATCAGCGGCCACCGGGGTGCGCGCGCCTACCAGAGAACCGCTCGTTTTGTATCGCCATATCAGCGCGTGACATGGAGGCGACACCGGCAGCGGGAAGAGGAGGAGGAGGAGGGGGGGTGTAGTGTGAATGGCGGAGGGAGAGAGGACGCAGGGGGCATGAGGAAAGGTGGGACCCAGATAAAAGATGCCAGCCAATGTGGTCCATATAGCTACAGCCAGCACTCCCTTAATATACCAAACGGGTCCTTATAGTGATGGCCAGCACCCCCTTATATAAGTACTTGACAGGTGTCCTTATAGTGACAGCCAGCACCAACTTAATATACCAAACGGGTCCTTATAGTGACAGCCAGCACCCCCTTATATACGTACCTGACAGGTGTCCTTATAGTGACAGCTGGCACCCACTTATATACAGTACAGACCAAAAGTTTGGACACACCTTCTCATTCCAAGAGTTTTCTGTATTTTCATGACTATAAAAATTGTAGATTCACACTGAAGGCATCAAAACTATGAATTAACACATGTGGAATTATATACTTAACAAAAAAGTGTGAAACAACTGAAAATATGTCTTATATTCTAGGTTCTTCAAAGTAGCCACCTTTTGCTTTGATTACTGCTTTGCACACTCTTGGCATTCTCTTGATGAGCTTCAAGAGGTAGTCACCTGAAATGGTTTTCACTTCACAGGTGTGCCCTGTCAGGTTTAATAAGTGGGATTTCTTGCCTTATAAATGGGGTTGGGACCATCAGTTGTGTTGTTCAGAAGTCAGGTGGATACACAGCTGATAGTCCTACTGAATGGAGTGTTAGAATGTGTATTATGGCAAGAAAAAAGCAGCTAAGTAAAGAAAAACGAGTGGCCATCATTACTTTAAGAAATGAAGGTCAGTCAGTCCAAAAAATTGGGAAAACTTTGAAAGTGTGCCCAAGTGCAGTGGCCAAAACCATCAAGAGCTACAAAAAAACTGGCTCACATGAGGACCGCCCCAAGAAAGGAAGACCAAGAGTCACCTCTGCTGCGGAGGATAAGTTCATCCGCGTCACCAGCCTCAGAAATCGCAGGTTAACAGCAGCTCAGATTAGAGACCAGGTCAATGCCACACAGAGTTCTAGCAGCAGACACATCTCTACAACAACTGTTAAGAGGAGACTGTGTGCAGCAGGCCTTCATGGTAAAATAGCTGCTAGGAAACCACTGCTAAGGACAGGCAACAAGCACAAGAGACTTGTTTGGGCTAAAGAACACATGGAATGGACATTAGACCTGTGGAAATCTGTGCTTTGGTCTGATGAGTCCAAATTTGAGATCTTTGGTTTTAACCACCGTGTCTTTGTGCAACGCAGAAAAGGTGAACGAATGGATTCTACATGCCTGGTTCCCACCGTGAAGAAGGAGAGTGATGGGGTGCTACGCCAGATGACCTGGCCTCCACAGTCACCAGACCTGAACCCAATCGAGATGGTTTGGGGTGAGCTGGACCGCAGAGTGAAGGCAAAAGGGCCAACAAGTGCTAAGCATCTCTGGGAACTCCTTCAAGACTGTTGGAAGACCATTTCAGGTGACTACCTCTTGAAGCTCATCAAGAGAATGCCAAGAGTGTGCAAAGCAGTAATCAAAGCAAAAGGTGGCTACTTTGAAGAACCTAGAATATAAGACATATTTTCAGTTGTTTCACACTTTTTTGTTAAGTATATAATTCCACATGTGTTAATTCATAGTTTTGATGCCTTCAGTGTGAATCTACAATTTTTATAGTCATGAATATACAGAAAACTCTTGTAATGAGAAGGTGTGTCCAAACTTTTGGTCTGTACTGTATGTACCTGACAGGGGTCCTCATAGTGACAGCCGGCACCCCCTTATATAAGTACCTGACGGGTCCTCATAGTGACAGCCAGCACCCCCTTATATACGTACCTGACAGGGGTCCTTATAGTGACAGCCAGCACCCCCTTATATAAGTATCTGACAGGTGTCCTTATAGTGACAGCTGGCACCCACTTATATAAGTACCTGACAGGGGTCCTCATAGTGACAGCCAGCACCCCCTTATATAAGTACCTGACGGGTCCTCATAGTGACAGCCAGCAACCCCTTATATACGTACCTGACAGGGGTCCTCATAGTGACAGCTAGCACCCCCTTATATATGTACCTGACAGGGGTCCTCATAGTGACAGCTGGCACCCCCTTATATAAGTATCTGACAGGTGTCCTTATAGTGACAGCCGGCGCCCACTTACAGTGCCTTGCGAAAGTATTTGGCCCCCTTGAACTTTTCAACCTTTTGCCACATTTCAGGCTTCAAACATAAGGATATAAAATTTTAATTTTTTGGTGAAGAATCAACAACAAGTGGGACACAATCGTGAAGTGGAACGAAATTTATTGGATATTTTAAACTTTTGTAAAAAATAAAAAACTGAAAAGTGGAGTGTGCCAAATTATTCAGCCCCCTTAAGTTAATACTTTGTAGCGCCACCTTTTGCTGCGATTACAGCTGCAAGTCGCTTGGGGTATGTCTCTATCAGTTTTACACATCGAGAGACTGAAATTCTTGCCCATTCTTCCTTGGAAAACAGCTGGAGCTCAGTGAGGTTGGATGGAGAGCGTTTGTGAACAGCAGTTTTCAGCTCTTTCCACAGATTCTCGATTGGATTCAGGTCTGGACTTTGACTTGGCCATTCTAACACCTGGATACGTTTATTTGTGAACCATTCCATTGTAGATTTTGCTTTATGTTTGGGATCATTGTCTTGTTGGAAGATAAATCTCCGTCCCAGTCTCAGGTCTTTTGCAGACTCCAACAGGTTTTCTTCCAGAATGGTCCTGTATTTGGCTCCATCCATCTTCCCATCAATTTTAACCATCTTCCCTATCTCTGCTGAAGAAAAGCAGGCCCAAACCATGATGCTGCCACCACCATGTTTGACAGTGGGGATGGTTTTTTCAGGGTGATGTGGTTGTTGCTTTTACGCCAAACATATCGTTTTGCATTGTGGCCAAAAAGTTTGATTTTGGTTTCATCTGACCAGAGCACATTTTTCCACATGTTTGGTGTGTCTCCCAGGTGGCTTGTGGCAAACTTTAAACGAGACTTTTTATGGATATCTTTGAGAAATGGCTTTCTTCTTGCCACTCTTCCATAAAGGCCAGATTTGTGCAGTGTACGACTGATTGTTGTCCTATGGACAGACTCTCCCACCTCAGCTGTAGATCTCTGCAGTTCATCCAGAGTGATCATGGGCCTCTTGGCTGCATCTCTGATCAGTCTTCTCCTTGTTTGAGATGAAAGTTTAGAGGGACGGCTGGGTCTTGTTAGATTTGCAGTGGTCTGATACTCCTTTCATTTAAATATGATTGCTTGCCCAGTGCTCCTTGGGATGTTTAAAGTTTGGGAAATCTTTTTGTATCCAAATCCGGCTTTAAACTTCTCCACAACAGTATCACGGACCTGCCTGGTGTGTTCCTTGGTCTTCATGATGCTCTCTGCGCTTTAAACAGAACCCTGAGACTATCACAGAGCAGGTGCATTTATACGGAGACTTGATTACACACAGGTGAATTATATTTATCATCATCAGTCATTTAGGACAACATTGGATCATTCAGAGATCCTCACTGAACTTCTGGAGTGAGTTTGCTGCACTGAAAGTAAAGGGGCCGAATAATATTGCACACCCCACTTCTCAGTTTTTTATTTTTTACAAAAGTTTAAAATAACCAATAAATTTCGTTCCACTTCACAATTATGTCCCACTTGTTGTTGATTCTTCACCAAAAAATTTAAATTTTATATCTTTATGTTTGAAGTCTGAAATGTGGCAAAAGGTTGAAAAGTTCAAGGGGGCCGAATACTTTCGCAAGGCACTGTATATATATACCTGACAGGGGTCCTCATAATGACAGCCAGCACCCACTTATATAAGTACCTGACATGGGTCCTCATAGTGACAGCCAGCACCCACTTATATATGTACCTGACAGGGGTCCTCATAGTGACAGCCAGCACCCCCTTATATATGTACCTGACAGGGGTCCATATAATGACAGCCAGCACCCCCTTATATAAGTATCTGACAGGGGTCCACATAGTGACAGCCAGCACCCACTTATATAAGTATCTGACAGGGGTCCTCATAGTGACAGCCAGCACCCACTTATATAAGTACCTGACAGGGGTCCTCATAATGACAGCCAGCACCCACTTATATAAGTACCTGACATGGGTCCTCATAGTGACAGCCAGCACCCACTTATATACAGTCATATGAAAAAGTTTGGGCTCCCCTATTAATCTTAATCATTTTTAGTTCTAAATATTTGGGTGTTTGCAACAGCCACTTCAATTTGATATATCTAATAACTGATGGACACAGTAATATTTCAGGATTGAAATGAGGTTTATTGTACTAACAGAAAATGTCCAATATGCATTAAACCAAAATTTGACCGGTGCAAAAATTTGGGTACCCTTATCATTTTATTGATTTGAATACTCCTAACTACTTTTTACTGACTTACTGAAGCACAAAATTGGTTTTGTAACCTCACTGAGCTTTGAACTTCATAGCCAGGTGTATCCAATCATGAGAAAAGGTATTTAAGGTGGCCAATTGCAAGTTGTTCTCCTATTTGAATCTCCTCTGAAGAGTGGCATCATGGGCTCCTCAAAACAACTCTCAAATGATCTGAAAATAAAGATCGTTCAACATAGTTGTTCAGGGGAAGGATACAAAAAGTTGTCTCAGAGATTTAACCTGTCAGTTTCCACTGTGAGGAACATAGTAAGGAAATGGAAGACCACAGGGACAGTTCTTGTTAAGCCCAGAAGTGGCAGGCCAAGAAAAATATCAGAAAGGCAGAGAAGAAGAATGGTGAGAACAGTCAAGGACAATCCACAGACCACCTCCAAAGAGCTGCAGCATCATCTTGCTGCAGATGGTGTCACTGTGCATCGGTCAACAATACAGCACACTTTGCACTAGGAGAAGCTGTATGGGAGAGTGATGCGAAAGAAGCCGTTTCTGAAAGCACGCCACAAACAGAGTCGCCTGAGGTATGCAAAAGCACATTTGGACAAGCCAGCTTCATTTTGGAAGAAGGTCCTGTGGACTGATGAAACAAAGATTGAGTTGTTTGGTCATACAAAAAGGCGTTATGCATGGCGTCAAAAAACACAGCATTCCAAGAAAAACACTTGCTACCCACTGTAACATTTGGTGGCGGTTCCATCATGCTTTGGGGCTGTGTGGCCAATGCCGGCACCGGGAATCTTGTTAAAGTTGAGGGTCGCATGGATTCAACTCAGTATCAGCAGATTCTTGAGAATAATGTACAAGAATCAGTGACGAATTTGAAGTTACACCAGGGATGGATATTTCAGCAAGACAATGATCCAAAACACAGCTCCAAATCTACTCAGGCATTCATGCAGAGGAACAATTACAATTTTCTGGAATGGCCATCCCAGTCTCCAGACCTGAATATCATTGAACATCTGTGAGATAATTTGAAGCGGGCTGTCCATGCTCGGCGACCATCAAACTTAACTGAACTGGAATTGTTTTGTAAAGAGGAATGGTCAAAAATACCTTCATCCAGGATCCAGGAACTGATTAAAAGCTACAGGAAGCGACTAGAGGCTGTTATTTTTGCAAAAGGAGGATCTGCTAAATATTAATGTCACTTTTCTGTTGAGGTGCCCATACTTTTGCACCGGTCAAATTTTGGTTTAATGCATATTGCACATTTTCTTTTAGTACAATAAACCTAATTTCAATCCTGAAATATTACTGTGTCCATCAGTTATTAGATATATCAAACTGAAATGGCTGTTGCAAACACCCAAATATTTAGAACTAAAAATGATTAAGATTAATAGGGGTGCCCAAACTTTTTCATATGACTGTATGTACCTGACAGGGGTCCTCATAGTGACAGCCAGCACCCCCTTATATATGTACCTGACAGGGGTCCATATAATGACAGCCAGCACCCCCTTATATAAGTATCTGACAGGGGTCCACATAGTGACAGCCAGCACCCACTTATATAAGTATCTGACAGGGGTCCTCATAGTGACAGCCAGCACCCACTTATATAAGTATCTGACAGGGGTCCTCATAGTGACAGCCAGCACCCACTTATATAAGTACCTGACAGGGGTCCTCATAATGACAGCCAGCACCCCATTATATAAGTATCTGACAGGGGTCCTCATAGTGACAGCCAGCACCCACTTATATATGTACCTGACAGGGGTCCTCATAGTGACAGCCAGCACCCACTTATATAAGTACCTGACAGGGGTCCTCGTAGTTACAGCCAGCACCCACTTATATATGTACCTGACAGGGGTCCTCATAGTGACAGCTGGCACCCCCTTATATAAGTATCGTATCTGACAGGTGTCCTTATAGTGACAGCCCTTACCCACTTATATAAGTATCTGACAGGGGTCCTCATAGTGACAGCCAGCACCCCCTTATATAAGTATCTGACAGGGGTCCTCATAGTGACAGCCAGCACCCACTTATATAAGTTCCCGACAGGGGTCCTCATAGTGACAGCCAGCACCCCCTTATATAAGTACCTGACAGGGGTCCTCATAGTGACAGCCAGCACCCCCTTATATATGTACCTGACAGGGGTCCTCATAATGACAACCAACACCCCCTTACAGACCTGTAGCATTGACATCCCACTTGAAGATCTTAGAGAGATTGGTTCTCACACATCTCCGCCCTCTAGTGAGCCCCGCTATGGACCCTCTCCAGTTTGCTTATCGGCCGGGCATTGGGGTAGATGATGCCATCATCCACCTTCTGCACAGGGCTCTGTCTCACCTGGATAAACCAGGGAACATGGTGAGAATAATTTTCTTTGATTTCTCAAGTGCTTTTAACACCATACATCCCAGGTTACTAAGAGACAAGCTGGGCCTTGCTTTAGTGGACCACCACCACCACCTCTCCAACTGGATCCTAGACTACCTCACAAATCGACCTCAATACGTGAGAGCCCAAGACTGTGTGTCAGATACCGTGATCTGTAATACGGGGGCACCTCAGGGTACGGTTCTCGCCCCTTTCCTCTTAAACTGTACAGTCATGGCCAAAAGTTTTGAGAATGATACAAATATTAATTTTTACAAAGTCTACTGCTTCAGTTTTTCTAATGGCAATTTGCATATACTCCAGAATGTTATAAAGAGTGATCAGCTTAAACAGCAATTACTTGCAAAGTCAATATTTGCCTAGAAAATAAACTTTATCCCCCAAAACACATTTCAACATCATTGCAGCCCTGCCTTAAAAGGACCACCTAACATCGTTTCAGTGATTGCTCCATTAACACAGGTGTGGGTGTTGATGAGGACAGGGCTGGAGATCAATCTGTCATGATTAAGTAAGAATGACACCACTGGACACTTTAAAAGGAGGCTGGTGCTTGCCATCATTGTTTCTCTTCTGTTAACCATGGTTATCTCTAAAGAAACACGTGCAGTCATCATTGCACTGCACAAAAATGGCCTAACTGGGAAGAGTATTGCAGCTAGAAAGATTGCACCTCAGTCAACAATCTATCGCATCATCAAGAACTTCAAGGAGAGAGGTTCCATTGGTGCCAAAAAGGCTCCAGGGCGCCCAAGAAAGACCAGCAAGCGGCAGGACCGTCTCTTAAAAGTGTTTCAGCTGCGGGATCGGGCTACCAGCAGTGCAGAGCTTGCTGAGGAATGGCAGCAGGCAGGTGTGAGTGCATCTGCACGCACTGTGAGGCGGAGACTCTTGGAGCAAGGCCTGGTCTCAAGGAGGGCAGCAAAGAAGCCACTTCTCTCCAGAAAAAACATCAGGGACAGACTGATATTCTGCAAAAGGTACAGGGAGTGGACTGCTGAGGACTGGGGTAAAGTCATTTTCTCTGATGAATCCCCTTTTCGATTGTTTGGAACATCTGGAAAACAGCTTATTCGGAGAAGAAGAGGTTAGCGCTACCACCAGTCTTGTCTCATGCCAACTGTAAAGCATCCTGAAACCATTCATGTGTGGGGTTGCTTCTCAGCCAAGGGAATCGGCTCTCTCACAGTCTTGCCTAAAAACACAGCCATGAATAAAGAATGGTACCAGAATGTCCTCCAAGAGCAACTTCTCCCAACCGTCCAAGAGCAGTTTGGCGCTCAACAATGCCTTTTCCAGCATGATGGAGCACCTTGCCATAAAGCAAAGGTGATAACTAAATGGCTCAGGGAACAAAACATAGAGATTTTGGGTCCATGGCCTGGAAACTCCCCAGATCTTAATCCCATTGAGAACTTGTGGTCAATCATCAAGAGACGGGTGGACAAACAAAAACCAACAAATTCAGACAAAATTAAAGCATTGATTCTGCAAGAATGGACTGCTATCAGTCAGGATTTGGTCCAGAAGTTGTTTGAGAGCATGCCAGGGAGAACTGCAGAGGTCCTGAAGAAGAAGGGTCAACACTGCAAATATTGACTTGCTGCATTAACTCATTCTAACTGTCAATATAAGCTTCTGTTACTCATAATATGAATGCAATTCTATTTCTGTATGTGATAAAAACATCTGACAAACACACATAAAAACCAGAGGGCAGCAGATCATGTGAAAATATAATATTTGTGTTTTTCCCAAAATTTTTGGCCAGGCCTGTCCCCGCCGGTTTTTGGGGGCACCCCTTCTGGTGGCTACTAAAGGAGGGTTTTGGGGGCCTCGGCGGAATAGTAGGTCTCATCACAGATGATGATGACAGGGAGTACAGAGAACTGAACCGGGATTTTGTGGACTGGTGCCAGCGGAACCACCTGAAGATTAACGCGGGGAAGACCAAGGAGATGGTGGTTGACTTCCGTAAATGCAGTTGCCCTCCTAAACCAGTGGACATCCTGGGGATGGGCATCGAGATTGTGAACACCTATAAGTACCTGGGTTTGCTCCTTAATAATAAGCTGGACTGGGCAGATCATATGGAGGTGCTGTACAGGAAGGGCCACAACAGGCTCTACCTGCTTAGGAAGCTGGGAGCCTTTGGAATCCGGGGGGCACTTCTTAGGACTTTCTTCAACTCGGTAGTGGCATCAGCCATCTTCTTTGGAGTGGCCTGCTGGGGGAGCAGTATATCCACCAGGGACAGAAATAAACTTGACAAGCTGATTAGAAGGGCCAGCTCTGTCCTGGGGAGCCCACTGGACCCTGTGCAGGTGGTGGGTGACAAAAGGATACTGTCCGTGGTGAGCTCCATGCAGAAGAAGAAGTCCCATCCCATGCATGAGACTGTGATAGCGCTGGGCAGTACTGTCAGTGACCGACTGCTCCACCCTAAGTGTGAGAAGGAGCGCTATCGGAAGTCTTTCCTCCCCACTGCGGTTAGGCTGTACAACCAACACTGACCTAAGCGGAGATCAATACACACAGAGAACTGAAATATCTTTCTGCCTGTTAAATCCCCCCCCCTCCTCTGCTACGTCCTATCTGTCTGTCTACTATCAATGTAATGCCTCTCACCTTGGAACATTCCTGTACATGTTGTATTTGTATCTGCTTATCTTATCTTTGCTGCTGTGACACACTGAATTCCCCCCTTTTGTTTGGACTATTAAAGGACTATTATTATATAAGTACCTGACAGGGGTCCTCATAATGACAGCCAGCACCCACTTATATAAGTACCTGACAGGGGTCCTCATAGTGACAGCCAGCACCTACTTATATATGTACCTAACAGGGGTCCTCATAGTGACAGCCAGCACCCCCTTATATAAGTATCTGACAGAGGTCCTCATAGTGACAGCCAGCACCCACTTATATATGTACCTGACAGGGGTCCTCATAGTGACAGCCAGCACCCACTTATATAAGAACCTGACAGGGGTCCTCATAGTGAAAGCCAGCACCCTCTTACATAAGTACCTGACAGGGGTCCTCATAGTGACAGCCGGCACCCCCTTATATAAGTACCTGACAGGGATCCTTATAGTGACAGCCAGCACCCCCTTATATAAGTACCTGACAGGGGCCCTCATAGTGACAGCCAGCACCCCCTTATATAAGAATCTGACAGGGCTCATCATAGTGATATCCTGGAACCACAGTATAATAAGAGGAGGACAAGTGGAATCAAGTTTAAGGGTTTTTGAACAATAGTGTTTTTTTTTGTTAGCCAATACATTGAAAGTGCCTTTTCACGACAAAACAACAGTGTGTTATAGCTTAACACTGGCCAGGTTACCCTTTCAAAGCTTAATCTAATTTTATTTCCTAATTTTCTTCAACTACAGTTTTTTGTAAAAAAAAACAAACAAAACAATTACACACAGTTTCACCAATTACTGTTATAAAAGCAGTGAAATAAAATGACTGGAAAAAAACAGGGTAGTGGACAGACTAAAGAGAGGAAGAGGAAACACCATCCACCAGTGCTAATTCTAACAATAAAAATGTGGGTGGTAACAGCGACAGTACTTCTGTTCATGACAGCCCTGCCAGTAGCCATGGTGTTGGTGTAATTCTTGAGAATAAAGATGAAGCAGTGGCGGAACTACTGCTATAGAAGCCATTGTGACTGCTATGAGGCCTGCAACCTTAGGGTGCCCACTGGGCACTTGCATTTGTTTTTTTCTTTTAATAAGCTCCAGCTGGTAACTTCCACTATTCACTTACTGATCCCTGCACCTGCCCATGGGAGCCTCTGCCTGCACTTTCCATTTAGCCCTTCAGGGTGCCGCATCTGCCCCCCACACCACGTCACTGACGGTAAACTGTTCAGCGTCGCACATGTAACCTCCTAGCGGCTGAAGGTGAAGTGCAGGAGAAAGGACGTGGCCAGGAGCAGGGATAGGTAAGTAAAAGGCAGCAGGTAACGGCATATTAAAAGAAAAAAAAACAAGAGATGGTCAAGGTAGTGGTCTAAAGTCACTATGGGGGTGTAATTATAAAGGGGTCTTTATACTGTGTAGGATCGGTAACTGGGGTGTTATACGACCCCTGTTACTGGCCTCCATTTGGTAAAGTGCCACTTTACTGGCCCCCTCTCTGTATACCAACCCCTTTACTGGCCTTTCCACAGGGTATACTGGCCCACACTTGGTTAAACATCCCCTTTAGTGGCTCCCACACAGTATACCACCTCCTTTACTGGTCTCCAGTAAAACATCCTCAATACTGGCCCCACCATGGAGTTATACTGTGTTTGAGCCAGTAAAGGGGGTGGTATACTGTGTGGGGGCCAAGAAAGGGGATGTAATACTGTGTGGGGGCCAGGAAAGGGGATGGCGGGGCCCCAATCAAAAGTTTGTTATGGGACCCGATCTTTGATATTTATGCCCCTGAGATGAAGTGTTTGAAAGCAGTGAAACAAATGTTGAGCCAGGGTTGTGTGTGTTTCTCCTCTTCCTCCTCTTTTGTAACACATAATGTAGAATGTTGTCTTTCTGCACTGTCAACCATGTCTTCTTCATCTTCACTGACACAGATCCCATTCCCTAGCAGTCATGGGGCAACTTCTGAGAGAGAAATTCCTCATAGCCAAAGGCTTCCTCTTCTTGATGAGTTGGATGAGAACAGACAGTGTTTTTTGGATGTAGGGGAGGCGATGGTGGAAGACATGATTGTTGGTGGTGGTGGTGGCAGGGGGTGTGCTACTGGTAGTCATGCTAGTAGCTGCACTAGGGGTGAAATCTGTTGGAAATTGGGAGGGTATAGAGGAATCCCATTGCCATTATGAGTTAAGAGAAAAGGGAAGATGATGAAATAACTGATTCCAAAGATGATTCTATTGTAGTTACGACATGACAACCAGGTCAGGGTGACAAGCTGTCAGAGACAAAGGGTGGTGGCAGCTGCAATACTAAGAATTCCTTTAATGTGCAGGTTTAACATTAAAATTTCCTACCTGGGTAGGTCTAAGGCAAGCTCAGGTGGTTGTGGCACTGGCAGAGACATCTCCACTGCCACTGGTGTAGCTACATCCAATTACCAAATGACAAATCCATGGCAAGGTGCAAGATATATAAGCATAAAATTAGCCAAGGTCTTGCTGACACACCTCTAGGAACTAGGTCTTATTGTACTTGCATGAAATAACATCATCAGCTCATTTGGCAAAATAAAATTGGCAGTAGCACCGGCAGGCAAAGTGAGCAAAACTGTCCTACTACTCCTCCCCTTGATTTTCTTTGTATGCAGGCCATATCTACACCTAGCACATGGTTATGGCCATGGTCACCAAGGCAAGGTGCTAGTACTAACTTCACTCTGCGGGTGCAGGTTTAGTTTCGACACCAGACGCAACCCATCCGCCCCCTCCAGTACCTCCGCACTGAAACATTTGCCTCCCCAGTTTCACCAGAGCAAGCCATTGCTTACACTCCCCTCCCTCATTTTATGGCTATAAGATGAAGCACACATTGAGTGGCAGTGTAGCATATGTTTGGATACAGTTAAAGGCGGTGAATGATTGTAAGCAGCAACCACAGATACAATGGGGCAGGTAACAATAAGATGAAGAAAAATAACAACTTCTACATCATGAACACTTTTGGAAGATAGTCCAGCTTTTTCAGCTGGAAGGCTAGGCACATTGATACTGTGCTACAGATTTTTCTTGAAATTCTTTGAATTGTCACTCCTTGCATGTGCTCCCATGAAGGGATAATTTTTTGTGTTTTTCTTTTTAAAGTCAATTCTTTATCACTTTTCAACTGGCAGGCATACTGACTGTGTTCCAGAAAGTTTTCTTGAAATTCTGTAAATGGTCACACCTCCAACACTATGTTGCTGTGGCATTTGCTCCCATGCAGGGATAATCAGCAGGATAATCCAGGTCTTTTCTGGCTCTCAATTGCTTGTCTCATGGTCATAAAGGGATAATTTTTGGTGGCTTTTATTATAAAGTTAATTCTTTATCACTTAATTTTTCAACTGAAAGCCACGCTGATTGTGTACCACAAATTTTGCCACTGCCACACTGTTGGTATAATAACAAACAAATGAAACTTCTTACAATACCAATGCCATGTTAGTACGGAATTCTGCTCACAGAATGGATAATTTTTGACAGCTTTTTGTTTTTAAAGCCATTTCTTCATCACGTTTCAACTAGGCACACAGCGACAAATTTGTCTCCAAAATAAAAGGCTTGTAGCAGTTACAAGTCCCCAAAATGGGCTAAGTTTTATATAAATCAATTGCTTTTTGCAATATAGCAATAGGAAATAGTTGTAGGAAAACAGAACAGAAAGCTACACATGTAAACAAATGCAGAAGATGCCAGGTGCTCCCTGAGAAACCCAGAAATCACTCAAAACACTGCTAAAGGTGTTTGGTTACACTTATTAATTTATTAATAGCACTAACTGACATTTTTTGAAAAATTATTTTTTGCCTGGAAAACCCTTTTAACCCTGACCCTAGATGGCAGTAACTAAGTAAATCAATATAAAACATTACAAAACTGTAGTCCCTTCATAATTTATTGCATCTAGTACACTATAAGGAGGGAAGTTTTTGCAATTGGAGGAACACAGAACAGATGACGGAGGTCAGTGGAGGTGCAGAACACACTAATGATTGGGCCTGCAGGGGATAACGGTTGTATAATGGAGGAGGCACTCAGAAGAAGATGGGACAGGAGCACAGTTGTACTGGATTCAGCAGGACAGTCCTGGATTCTGGGGTATGTCCCGGCAGCCGGGAAGTGAGGAGAGGTGAGTATTAGTGTTTTTTTTTTTATGTTAAACTATGGGGGTCATTGGACGGGGACATTAAACTGGGAGCAGCTGGAGGGGGACATTAAATTGGAGGAAACTGGAGGGGATATTAAACTGGGATTCACTGCACAGGGACATTAAACTGGGAGCAACTGGAGGAGGATATTAAACTGTGGGGGTAGCTGGAGGGGACATAAACTGTGGGGGTCACTGGAGGGGACATTAAACTGGGGCCAACTGGAGGAGGACATTAAATTGGAGGAAACTGGAGGGGATATTAAACTGGGATTCGCTGCACAGGGACATCAAACTGGGAGCAACTGGAGGAGGATATCTAACTGTGGGGGTAGCTGGAGGGGACATTAAACTGTGGGGGTCACTGGAGGGGACATTAAACTGGGGCCAACTGGAGGAGGACATTAAACGGGGTAGCTGGAGGATTAAATCAAACTGGGGGCAACTAGAGGGGAACATTAAATTGTGGGTGCACCAGGAGAGGGACTTTATACTGTGGGGGTAATTGGAGGGGGACATAACATGGGGGCATATACTAATGCACAACAGGGTGACTGTAGGGCATTATACTGTGTGGGTGCAGAAAGAGAAATTGATGGGAATGGGTGGAGTCAAAGTAGAAGTGGGTGGAGCTAAACTTGCCGTGGCACACTATGCACACCACACATTCTGTACCTCTTTCTGTCTTTTAAAAGTTGGGGGCTATGCAGGGGGTGGGGGTCAGTGAAGGTGCAGGGCACATTACAGAGTGGATGGCAGGGGATAAGAGGGGTGCAAGATGAAGGCAATAAAACTAGAGGGAGAAAGGACAGGTAGCAGGGGTGCAGGACACACTATGGACTACTGGGACTGCAGGGGATAAAAGGGGAACATAATGGATGGAGACAGTGGCGTAACCTTGTGGACCCCGGTGCAATCTTTTGTCTGGGGTCCTCTCCCTCTTCCCTACAGCAAATTCTTGATACTGATGGTTACGGCTGCTAAGGAGTTTAATTAACCTTAGTGTCATTAGGGTAATCTGTGGGTCTCCTTGGCTTATGGGCCAGATGGAAGCCGCAATCTCAATACTGATGCCAGTGCTTATGGGCCCCCTATGGCTCCTGGGTGCAACTGCACCCTCTGTACCCCCTCAAGTTACGCCCCTGGATGGAGAAGTTAGGGGACCAAGAATCAGAAAGACAACTGGGGTGCAGTGGAAACTAGGGGAGCTACAGGGGTTAGCTTGGCTGCATAATGGAGGTACAATTATAATGAGGGAAAGGAACTTGGAATTGGATGCCGCAGTCCTTGTGACTCTGACGCAGCCAATAGAGTTGCAGCACTTCTATCTGAATGGAAAGCGCCTCTTTTACTTTTTACTGTATATGGAGCAGCTATTATCCCCTGCAGCCCCAGTTCATAGTGTGTCTAGAACTCCTGCTACATGTCCCCATGAAATCTGAGTGCCACCTCTTTCCTACAACCTATTAACCCCTGCCACCACTGTATAATGGGCCCTGAGCCTTCGCCTGCTGCCCCCTCTTCACCCAACTAATGCCTCCATTTTACACCCCTATTAACTATCTATTAACCCCTGCATCCACAACTCTATAGTTTCCCTGTACCCACACCGGATTGGGACCACTTACCCACTTCAGTACCGGGCCTATTTCTGGTCCAGGACCAGACACATTTTTGGGTATTTTGTATGTGCTGTTTTGCGGGCTGTAGAACTTTTATCATTTGGGTTATTCAACTAATTTCTGCGTATTTTTTCGTTAACACATACGGCTTTATTTTTATGTTGTTTTTATTTTTGCATGTCTTTTAATTTTTTTTATATCCGGGAAGATATTAACAACGGAGGAGGGAAAACGTGTCTGTTTTCCACTTTTCATTTTTTTTTTTTTTTTTTAATAGCACAAAATGCTACTAAAAAACTTTGTAAAATAGTTCCTCTCCGTTAAGGTAATTTTTATTTTGTATGGTGTCGTTGGGGGTGGGGCTAGAACCTGTAATAAGGGGGTGTTTTTGATGTATTATTTTATTTTTTTTTATTATTTTATTTAAATTTTTTTTATTTACTTTTCTATTCATTTTTTTTTTTTTTTTTTTTCCACATTGTGTACCCATAAGGTCATAATAGACCTGTGGGGACATCTGATCACTTTTTTTGTTGGGGAGGTTGATTTCCCCTGTAACTGGGTCTGGTAGACTTAGCCCCAGTTGCAGGAGGAATACAGCCTCCTGCCTGTTACTATAGAGCTGATCTGGGTCCTTTAGTCAATACAAGTAGGCAGGGCCAGCAGAAGTAGCTCCTCCATGTAGTCCTGTATAAAGTAATAATGCACAGGACTACTGGAATTTCCCAGTACTGCTCGTCCCTTTCCCTTTAATAGTCCTTGCAGACCGAGATATAGTATGGACATTTACATATGAGGTAAAAAGGTATCTCCCCATTCCTTCCTTTATACATATTTCACAAGAGCCAGAACACACATGGAAGGCCATGTAGGCGTTGGCCTTTTCCAGTAAATTCACCACGGCCACCTTGTGGATGTTTTATTAACTGCAACTGTCTATACTTTTCACTGTGATTTATGTCTGTGATTACAGCATCATATTATGTTAATGTAAAGCGTGTCCAGTATAATCAGGTGACCTCCAGAACCAATCAGGCTCCCTTGATTGGCCTGGAGGAGGGGTCGAGCTACAGCCCTCTCTGGAGAGGGTTGGAAACCCTGTTGGTCGGTGTGTCTGCAGTCTGCACATGTGGGTGCAAGTTGGAGGACATGCTAGTCCAGTAAGCACCTGTAAATTTACTTGTACCCAGGGGCGTAACTATCGGGGTAGCAGCGGTAGCAACTGCCACAGGGCCCGGGATATTACGGGGCCCCACGGGCCCCCGATGCTTTTTTTTTTTTTTTTTTTTTAATAGGCCGTTACCTGCTAGAGTAACCCCAGCAGGTAACGGGCCCTATATACTTACCGTTCCCCGGGGGTCCCGCTCACGGCCGCCTGCGCTTCCGATTCTATGGAGGAGGCTGTGAGCAGGAGCGGGGATCGGTATGTGAGGCTGCGGGCCGAACCCCACAAACTCTGATATCATTATACTCCGGAGTCTTTTCAGACCCCGAAGTATAATAATCGGAGGCCCAGAGTTGGTGAGGGAACATAAAAAACAATGTACTTACCTCTCCTATGCTTCTCCAGGCTTCGGGCCTGTTTGGTGACGTTCCAGACGTCAGAGGATGTCATTATGCGTCGCGACGCCGGCCCGCATCACGTGATGCCGGCCTGGTCTACACAGTAGCAGTAGCAGGGAGTGGACCGGAGCGAGGAACAGGTAAGCAACATTGTTTTTTTATGTTTCTATCCTCCCCTGGGTTACTGATCATTATACTCTGGGGTCTGGAAAGACCCCAGAGTATAATAATTGTTCATAGGTGGTCCACAATGGGGCGTACTACTGTGTGCCGGGGCCACTATGGGGCGTACTACTGTGTGCAGGGACCACTATGGGGCGTACTACTGTGTGCAGGGGCCACTATGGGGTGTACTACTGTGTGCCGGGGCCACTATGGGGCGTACTACTGTGTGCAGGGGTCACTATGGGGTGTACTACCATGTGCAGGGGCCACTATGGGGTGTACTACCGTGTGCAGGGGCCACTATGGGGTGTACTACCGTGTGCAGGGGCCACTATGGGGTGTACTACTGTGTGCAGGGGCCACTATTGGGCGTACTACTGTGTGCAGGGGCCACTATGGGGCATAATAGTGTGTGCAGGAATGTGGTTTTTTTTGGGGAGGTTGGAGGGGGTGGTTCGGGGGGGGGGGCCATGTCAAATGTTTGCCTTGGGGCCCAGCCATTCCTAGTTACGCCACTGCTTGTACCTTGATTTGTCTTTTCCTCTGTGCTCAAGTTTCTCCTCAGAGAGTGCTTTCCTCTGAAATCCCAAGTCTGCAAGTACTAAAAAGTCAGCCTACTGACCTCTTTATCCATACATCTGGGAACTCCACACGCATCTATTTACAAGTAAGTCTTTGGCACGAAGATATATTAACAGAGCCCATAGCTAGTCTGACAGAACTTGAGGGTCGCCTGCTGTCAGCACACCCGTTTACTCTTCTACATGCGTGTACCCAGTTTGTTGAGGGATAACCCCCTGGATACAGGCCATCCTTCCAAGTACCTACTACTGTAGTTAAACAAGTCAAAACACTTTTGCCCAAAGCCCTTTCACCTGCTTAACTGGACACTATCTACAGTGATAACTGTATTTTATGTGGAGAGTTCTTTCCTCATCTATATATTTGTATTACCTCGACTACTCCCGAGACCTGGTTGTCTGTCGTCATTGTCAGGTACCACGTGGGGGCGGGTAGTCGGGAACATCAAAAAGGCTTTGTGCACATTCGGGATCAATTGTCATTCTACCAGCCGGCCACATCTTACAATCTACCCGTGACATCACTACTTTGGAGGCAGAGGCAGCAGTCCTATGTAAGTTTCCATGTCAGACTGAATCTGTAAGCTACACAGGACTGTTGCCTCTCACTCCATGTAATACAGACATTTCTGTTGCACAGGGCTGCCTGCTTTATATGTACAGTAATGGCAGCAGTCCTATGGCCATTAAACTCTAGGTGCAGCAGCCACCACCATCACACTTCACTGACTCCTCAATCTATAGGCCCTCAGGATCTGGACAAACTTTGAGGGGCCCTGGGAAGGTGAAATATAAAAAATTAAAAACATTTCCTTATGCTCTGTCAGCTGCCACAGCCTATTGGTCGCACACCGTCCTTCAATCCTCGGAACCCATGCACTCCACATAACCTCAGCAGTTGCTGTAGAGGGACTGGTGACGCATGTGAGTGACATCCCCGATCCCTCTCCAGCGATCGCTTAATTGGCCTCAGCGGTCATGTGGGGTGCAGGAGGAATGAGGTAGAGTGTGCAAGCTGTGGTGTCAGACACTGGAATGCTGGGGACAGATGAGTATATATTTTTTTTTTCTTGATGTTACTCCGCTTTAAGAATAATGTCCCACATTGTCCCTCTACACAGTATAATGTCCCATAGTGGCCCCTCCACACAGTATAATGTCCCATAGAGGCCCCTCCACACAGTATAATGTCCCATAGTGGCCCTTCCACACACTATAATGTCCCATAGTGGCCTCTAGAGATGAATGAATTTCTCAAAAGTTCGATTCTGCAGTTCGATTCAAAGTTCCTAAAAAATTTGCTTCGATTAGAATTAATTCACTGTGAATATCGCTAAAAAACGCCTATTTCCTAGCTTCATAGAGCCTGTATAGTGGTGTAGAACACTGTGCCTTGCAGTAACACGCATAGGGAGCCTATTGTGGTAGTCAAACAATACTGTGAGTCAGTATGACACGCACATGACAGGTGTCGCTCTAAGAACCACTGCACACTTCACTTATTTGGCCAGTTATGGGGCCAAAACTGACCAACTAACTCAAGTGTGAACTCAGTCTTACAGGTCCATGTTAGTGCCAGGTAGAAAGAACCGTGCCTGCCCTGCCTTTATCACGTTTTTTTTTATAGGTGTTCATTAGTGGGGAAAAAAATAAGGGGCGTATTTGCCGTTCTCTTCAAAGTAGAAAATAACAGGCCTTTTTGCCCTTTGCAATTACGTTTTTTCATTGAACAGTATGTCAGACAGAGAAGCGAGAGGCCATACACAGGGTAGGGATGCAGGCCTAAATGTTTCTGGCACAGGCACAGGTTGCAGCACAGTAAGAGGGCGTGACAGCAGGGGTCAGTTACAGAGGCCTGAGCTCCCAGTGTCAAGTAGTGGTCGTGTCTTGACCAGCATTCCAACGGTTGTAGACTGGTTGACTCGGTCATCCAATTCATCCCAAGTCACATCAGACATCCCCAGCCAAGAGTCGGTGGATTCGTCAGACACAACCCTTAGTTGGCATTGCCCGGCACCAGGCCCTGTGCCCTCACCTGTCCTCAACCTGCCTCTGTCCTTTTCTGTTCCCTCCGCTAGAGAAGTACTTTATGCTGTGGGCTCAAATCCACTGTACAGTGAGGAGGAGGTATTATCATTATTATTTATTATTATTGTTTATTTATATAGCACCATTAATTCCATGGTGCTTTACATTTGAGGGTTAACATACGGTACACAAGATATACAAAACAGATAATAATAACAGTGACCAACTGGAACAGTGGGATACAGGGTTCTGCCTGCAAGGGCTTACAATCTATGAGAGAAGAGGGATAGAGACAGAAGGTAGAGGGGTAGAGGCTGCTCAGGTGGTGGTGTGGTGACAGTAGCGGTATTGGAGGTTGTAGGCCTTTCTGAATAGGTGAGTCTTCAGGGCCATCTTGAAGCTTGTGATTGTGGGGGTCAGTCTTATGTGTCTTGGTAATGAGTTCCAGAGTATGGGGGATGCACGGCAGAAGTCTTGGAGACGGTTGTGTGAAGAGCAGATAAGAGCGGAGTAGGAGGTCTTTGGAGGATCGGAGGTTACATGTGGCCAGGTAGCGGGAGATTAGGTCGGAGATATATGGCGTGGACAGGTTGTGGATGGCTTTGTATGTCAGCGTTGCTGGTGCAACCAGCCCTCATCCCGATCAGTGTGTTGTCATGCTCTCAAGCATGGTCTGCACAGTCTTCTGCCACTGGCGGTTATGTCTTAGTTGTCTTAAAGGAGATGTTGAACAAGCTGGAAGGTAGGGTGTCTTCTGTGATTAGTCCGGCTCATCCTACCCCTGCTTTGTTATTCAGAGATGCTTATTTTTGTAGTGTGGCTCTGTTGGGCACTCACGTTCCAGCGGATATTAAGAAAAAAAAATCTAAGAGGGGAATTCGTTGACATTTGGTCATTGATATTGTCAGATCAGCTCACAGTTGATAAGGAACGGGCCTTTGGTAAAGAGAAGGATAGGAAGACGAAAGTGGTTAGGACCTTTGCCTATTGGCTTCAGGCCTTTGCCTCTTTGTCGTGTATCCTTTTCCGGGCCAAGCCTGAAAAATCAGCCGAATTATTTGTATATCTTGAGACAATTTTTCCCTTTGTTGAGCCCCTATTTCTGAATTTTAGAGTTCACCTCCTGGGTCTGGTCCCCAAGAAAGAGTAAGGAAAATTCCCTCCAGGTGAGTCGATGAATGATGGCATTTCCAAGGAAGAGATGGCGGTGGCCTATGTTTCGTTTGATAGAGCCGTGTCGGTGGTGCATGCTCTTATGGCAAAATCGGACATCGAGTCAGCTTTCTGTCTCTTACCGGTACACCCTGATTGTCTTCATTTGCTGGGATGTCGGTTTCTGGGGATGTTTTACTCTGATATGTTTCTACCTATGGGGTGTTCCATTTCTTGCCGCTATTTTGAAGTGGAGTGGTGGTGCGGCAGGAAACGGGTTCCTCATCGATGATACATTATCTGGACGATTTCTTATTTGTTGGTCCTCCTAATTCATCTGTTCGTATTTGCTTAACTTATTTTGTTTCTTTGCAGAGTATTTCGGAGTTCCCTTAGCGAGTGATAAGACTGAGGGTCCGGTGTCGTGCCTCTCTTTCCTGGGAGTTTTGATTGATTTGGGGGCTGCCGGTTATGGAGCAGTGTTAACATTGGTCAGCATCCCCGTGGCCGCAGAGCTGGATTTCATCTGGCGCCACCAAAAATCTAACTTTGTTGGAATTGTTTCCCATAGTGGTCACCCTGGAGTTATAGGGGGCTGCTATGGTTAACAAGCGCATTTTATTTTGGTGTGACAATGAGAGTGTGGTGGCTGCAATTAACCGTTTGTCTTCCATCCCTTTACCGGTATTAGTCTTGATGAGACACCTTGTTCTTCGTTGTTTGCAGTTTAATATTGTATTTAAGGCACAACATGTTACTGGGGTTGACAATGTGGTTGCTGACGCTCTTTCTCCTTTCCAGTGGGAGCGCTTCAGGGATTTCCACCCAAGGGCTCCCCATGCCCTTGCTTCCTCTGGGACATGGTGCTTCAGAATTGACTCCTTTGCTGAGAGAGTCCATTGCGGCGTCAACATGGGCAGGCCACAGTAAGGCATAGAGTGAGTGGTTGGCCTTCGGGTCTCCGGAGAGGCCATTGGATGCTGAATGTTGTAGGGAGCTGACATATTCATACCTTTCTCACTTGAAGTCGACGGGTGTGTCGGCGGTTACGGCTGGGAAGCGTATGGCGGGTGCGGCCTTAATCATTGCTCGAGTATTGTGACTTGTTCCAGTCTCTTGCTCCTTAGAACTGTCTTTCCCAGACTGTTTCTACCCTTTGCTGATTTATCCTTGTGATCTACATTTCAAGCCGCACCCAGGACTACAACTGTACTATACCTAACTGCGCCTGGCTTTTTCCATCTGGCTACCAGATTCCAGCCGTGTATACCAGTATTGTAACACCCCTGTTGGTTTGTATCATCGGCCATTCCTATGTTTATTGGGCGGCAAGGCATGCAGCAGTTCGGCCGAATGGCTTCCAGTTGGGTTTCCGTGATGTGGAGTTGCGTTGGCACGGCGTGCATGGCATGATTTAGAGATGAGCGAATTAATTCTGCAAAAGTGGAATTCAATCCGAATTTCATAAAATCTTTGATTCGCCACAATTCCGGATTTTCTCACAATTCGATGCATTGAATTTTATTTTCTTATAAAATGGCCGCCGCACATGTTAGGACAAGGGGGAAGGGACTCTGGGAGCGCAGGATCACCCACAATGCCAAGCATGCAGCTAATCAGCATCCAGCGGGACCTGTGATGTCACAGCCCTATAAAAACACTCGGACATTTTAGGTACAGTCATTCCACATCGCTCTTACTGTAGGGACAGACGTCAGCAGGATCTAGGGAAAGACTTAGAAAACAGATAGAAGTTCAGGGAAAGAGGCTGAGCCTTTTGTTACCAGTATTAAGTTGCAGGCAATATTTAAAAACAGTATTGTCAATAATATTTCAATAATTCTTATTGTTTATCATCACTTATTTAAAGGTGTTCATTACTGTCTAAACCCATAAGGAGGACCATATTCGCCATTTTGTTACCAGTATAAAGTTGCTGGCCGTTTATCAATAGTATTGCCAATAATTCAATAATTCTGAGCCACAAATCTCTGCCTTTATTACACTTTTTTTTATTGGTATTCATTAGTGGGTCAAGAAATAAGGGGCATATTTGCAGTTCTCTTACGTCCTACAGCAGCACAATATGGGGTATTCCTGCTCTTGTGTGCTGGTAGGACAGGCAGAACTTTTAATTAACATAAAATATGCATGACTACGCTACCCTATAAGAGGGCAAAGAGACCTCCCCCCTTGTGTTTTTTTCTGTCCTGTGTGGTGGGACAGGTGGAGGGAGGTCTTTTGTCCTCCCATATTTTGTTTTTCCCCCTAAAGTTTCTTAACTTCCTTTGGGGAGTCATCTTTACACCTCTCTTCTTTCTTCCACTGGATGCTTCTGTGGAAAAGAAGGTGTGAAAGATCCTCAGTGCGCCAACACCGCTGTGGCCCCACCTGAGTCTTCTTTCATATAAAAACCACACTCACCGCCAGTGAATGTCGGGTTCACCAGATAAATACAAGACAAGCTTTCTAAATTTTATATATTTATTAACCCCTAAATGGGTCGGTATTAACATCTAACACATACAGTTCAGAACAGATATGCAGATATATGCAAGCATTAACAGTTACTAGTTACAAGATACAGTACAAATAAAATAAAAGGGATAAAGGTGAAATGATTACTTTACCAAACATGTCCTTGATGTGGTTCTGTAGTCCAACACTCACACATGCTCTGTCATGTGTGAATAACCAGTGGAGGCTGTTTAGTATGTAGCATTAATACAATAATCCAGCCTGCATGCTTTCATCACAGTCTCTCAGCATTAGTCCAGTAGTCTCATCCCAAAACTCCATAGCATAATCTCCATAGCATAATCTCCTTCCACAGGCCTCTTACCTCATCTTTTATACCCTTTATGCCACCTCCCAGAATGAGGTCATCGGCGGCAGCAAGTCTGATTGAATAATGCAATCAAGTCCAGATTCTTTGCATATGGCTGATCCAAGTGAAAGGATACAATGTTATCAGCCATATCTGATCTCCCTGCACAATGCATGTTTCTTTGATCACTCAGAGCTGTGTATGAATACAATGGAGCCCTGCTGTGATGGATACAAAGCCCTATTGTTACAAGGTTACCCTACTGATAACATAAAACTAGGCTTATAGCTGAGCACATTATGAGTAAATGGAACTAGAGAGAAATACGCTACCCAGAGACCAAAATACAGCTCTGAATTATAGCCATATTTAAGCAAAATCATCACAGAAGGGTTTTTTTTATTTAGGCAGTTTTTTTGTGCCTAGCCAAGCTTTCAACCTTTGCTCTGAAAAGATTGATTTCAGTAGTTCATGCAGCTGTAGTTGCATGCTGCATGTTCTAAGACCTGTAATGCAGGCCACTTGTGCAGCCTTGAGGTGGAGCATTGCCGTTTCACTTAACTTTTTTGTGCCTAGCCAAGCTTGCAACCTTTGCTCTGAAAAGGTTTATTTCAGTAGTACATGCAGCGGTAGTTGCATGCTGCATGTTCTAAGACCTGTAATGCAGGCCACTTGTGCGGCCTTGATGTGGGGCATTACCGTTTCACTTACCTTACAAGCTCCGCGGCCGCCAGAAGTGACATCACTTTCTTCCTCCGGAACCTTTGTTTGTGTTCCGGTTTTCCAGGGACTGAATTCTCGGACGGACTTTTTGCGGCTTTGTTTTTCCTCCTTTTTGCAAGTTTATATTTGCTGAGTCTCTTTTCTGGCATCGGTTTGTATATTTTTAGCTTAATTCTGTGTACAAGGAATTAAGGTTTGCAAAATTTGCGGGGGGGAGGGTTTTTGTGTGCACCACTTGCTCATTCCTCCTCCCCTCCTACTGTATAGAAGCCTTCATCTCAATGCAGGAGATGGCTTGTCTCTTAGTGAGGAAGGCCTCAGTACTCCACTTGGATTACTGTTCTTGCTGCTGCTGCTGCTGCTGCTCTGGGCAGCACGGTGGCTCAGTGGTTCAAATCCTGCAAGGAGTTTGGAAAAAAAAAAAAAAGGAAAAAGGGGTCTGGTTTGTATGCATTGTGACACACTGTGAAGCTATTGAAGATTTCCAGATGATTGAAGAAATGTTTTCACCTGATGATACCTTGGAAGATTCCAGCAGACCTCTCTTTCCTCTTGAGAAGATAAATAGGCTGCTGAAGTCCATCCAGTCAAGGGACTGTGATGTTGACAGGGAAGCCTCCTATTCCACCTCTAGGGGGAGTCACTGGAAAGACTCATGCTTGCGGAATGGAAACATCCAGAAAGAGCTCCCATATATTCCAGAAGATTTAGAACCTTATTCCCTATTGCGGAGGCTCAGCAGGATCTGTGGGGCCTCCCACCTAAAGTGGACACGGCAGTGGCCAAGTTGTCCCGTCGTACGGTGGTCCTGGTGGATGATGGTTCTATCCTCCAGGACCCCATGGATAGACACATAGAGAGTACCCTCAGGAAGGTACATGCTGACTTAGCCCAGCTTGCAAGAGACATCGACTCCAGAGACGATCTAGCTTTTTTGAGTTCGGTCTCTTTGTCGGCAGATTATTTAACCGAAACCTCCCAACATCATTTAAGGCTGGTGGCCAAATCTTTGGCCCTTTCTACAGCAGCTAGAAGGCCGCTATGGTTAAAACCCTGGAGAGCTGATAATCCCTCCACGTTCAAAATTTGTTCTCTACCATTTCAGCCGTGTAAGTTTTTTGGCAGAGGCCTGGATGAGATTATGGAAGACCTTGCCGATAAAAAGGGTAAGACTCTGCCTCAGATCTTTAAAGGCAGGTCAAGACCTTTTGGCCGGGGTAGAGGTTATCAGCCTCAACCCAGACCTCAGTTCCAGAGACGTCCTAGATATCAGCCTACGGGTTCTGGACGAAGGTTGCCCAAGGATGAGGACAAAAAGAAGCCTAGATTTGACATTGGCTGCCTTCTTCCTGTGGCCAAGACTCCTGTCGGAGGTTGGCTTTCTCACTTTTTCACTATCTGGTAGGAAAAAATTCAAGACCCTTGGGTCTTGCAGGTTTTTCAGCGAGGTTATACGATCGAGTTTCTTCAGCTACCTCACGATCAAATCGTCATAACCCACTCCCTTCCTGCAGCTCAGCAGGATATATTGGAGTGCTCCATTCATGATTACCTCCGCAAGGGGGCCTTGGAAGAGGTCCCCCCACTTGGAAGAAGGGTTCGGTGTCTACTTCCCAGTTTTTCTGGTGCCAAAACCATCGCCGTTTCAGTTTCCGGCCACAGGAAGCAACTTCAGTTCGCAGCCCTGCCCTTTGGCATCACTTCAGCTACTCATACCTTCACCAAAGTTGTAGCTCCTATAGCAGCCTATATCAGGCTTCAGGACCTTTTTGTATTGCCATACCTGAACGACTGACTAATAAAAGCCTAGTCAGAGTTTGTTCTGCTCCAGCAGTTACTGATAGCAGTTTCCCTTCTCCAAAGTTTGGGTTGGCTGATAAATTGGGAGAAGTCAAAAGTAAGTTCCCTCTATCCGCAGGAAGCTCCTGGGGTATCTCCAGGACTGTATGGAGGTTTCCTTAACACCGACATGGAATGAAAGATTAATCAGAGCAGTCTGGTTTCTCTTCAGAACATGCCTGGTATCCATCAGAACATCCATGAGAGTCCTAGGCCTGATGTCATCCTCAGCCATTGCAGTCCCTTGGGATTTATGGCATTTGTGTCCTCTCCAGATGAAAGTACTAAAAGCCTGGAGCCATACTCCTCTCGGTCTCGGCAAGAAGATCCATTGTATAAAATCAACAATGGTCCATTGTTAAATAGTCAAAAATCAACAATGGTCATTGTCAAAAATCCACAATGGTCCATTGTTAAAAATCAACAATGGTCCATTGTTTGATTGTCAAAAATCAACAATAGTCCATTGACAAAAGTCAACAATGATCTAATGTTAAATAGTCAAAAATCAACAATGGTCCATTGTTAAAAATCAACAATGCTCCATTGTCAAATTGTCAAAAATGAAGAATGGTCCATTGTTAAAAATCAAAAATGGTCCATTGTTAAAAATCAACATTGGTCCATTGTCAAAAATCTACAATGACCACGGAATCAACACTGGTGTAAATAGCAAAATCAACAATGGTCCATTGTTAAATAGTCAAAAAATCAATAATGCTCCATTGTCAAAAATCAACAATGGTATAATGTTAAATAGTCAAAAATCAACAATGGTCCATTGTTAAAAATCAACAATGCTCCATTGTCAAATTATCAAAAATCAACGATGGTCCATTGTGTAAAATCAACACTAGTCCATTGTAAAATAGTCAAAATCAACAATGCTCCATTGTCAAAAATCAACAATGGTCGACTGTTAAAAATCAACAATGCTCCATTGTCAAATTATCAAGAATCAACAATGGTCCATTGTGTAAAATCAACAATGGTCTATTGTTACATAGTCAAAAAATCAACAATGGTCCATTGTTAAATAGTCAAAAATCAACAATGGTCCATTGTCAAAAATCAACAATAATCCATTGTCAAATGTCAATAATGGTCCATTGTTAAAAATCAACAAATGGTCTGTTGTCAAAAGCCAACAATGGTCCATTGTGAAAATCAACAATGGTCCATTGTTAAATAATTCAAAAATCAACAATGCTCCATTGTCAAAAATCAACAATTGTCCAATGTTAAATAGTCAAAAATCAACAATGGTCCATTGTTAAAAATCAGCAATACTCCATTGTCAAATTATCAAAAATCAACAATGGTCCATTGTTAAAAATCAATGGTCCATTGTTAAAAATCAAAATTGGTCCATTGTCAAAAATCAACAATGGTCCATTGTTAAATATTCAAAAATCAACAATGGTCCATTGTCAAAAACTCAAAAGTCAATAATGGTCCATAGTTAAAATTCAACAATGGTCCATTGTCAAAAGTCAACAATCGTCAATTGTTGAATATTCAAAAATCAACAATGGTCCATTGTTAAAAATAAACAATGCTCCATTGTCAAAAATCAACAATGATCCATAGTGTAAAATCAACAATGAACCATTGTCAAAAATCAACAATGGTCCATTGTTAAAAATCAACAATGGTCCATTGTCAAATTATCAAAAATCAACAATGGTCCATTGTGTAAAATCAACAATGGTCCATTGTTAAATAGTCAAAAAATCAACTGGTCCATTGTTTAATAGTCAAAAATCAACAATGGTCCATTGTCAAAAGTCAACAATGGTCCATTGTTAAATAGTCAAAAATCAAAAATGGTCCATATTCAAAAATCAACAAAGGTCCATTGTTAAAAATCAACAATGGTCCATTGTTAAATAGTCAAAAATCAACAATGGTCCATTGTCAAAAGTCAACAGTGGTCCATTGTTAAATAGTCAAAAATCAACAATGGTCCATTGTCAAAAATCAATAATGGTCCATTGTAAAATATTCAAAAGCCCCTCAACAATGGCCCATTGTTAAAAATCAACAATACTCCATTATCAAATTGTCAAATGTCAATAATGGTCCATTGTTAAAAATCAACAAATGGTCTGTTGTCAAAAGCCAACAATGGTCCATTGTGAAAATCAACAATGGTCCATTGTTAAATAATTCAAAAATCAACAATGCTCCATTGTCAAAAATCAACAATTGTCCAATGTTAAATAGTCAAAAATCAACAATGGTCCATTGTTAAAAATCAGCAATACTCCATTGTCAAATTATCAAAAATCAACAATGGTCCATTGTTAAAAATCAATGGTCCATTGTTAAAAATCAAAATTGGTCCATTGTCAAAAATCAACAATGGTCCATTGTTAAATATTCAAAAATCAACAATGGTCCATTGTCAAAAACTCAAAAGTTAATAATGGTCCATAGTTAAAATTCAACAATGGTCCATTGTCAAAAGTCAACAATCGTCAATTGTTAAATATTCAAAAATCAACAATGGTCCATTGTTAAAAATAAACAATGCTCCATTGTCAAAAATCAACAATGATCCATAGTGTAAAATCAACAATGAACCATTGTCAAAAATCAACAATGGTCCATTGTTAAAAATCAACAATGGTCCATTGTCAAATTATCAAAAATCAACAATGGTCCATTGTGTAAAATCAACAATGGTCCATTGTTAAATAGTCAAAAAATCAACTGGTCCATTGTTTAATAGTCAAAAATCAACAATGGTCCATTGTCAAAAGTCAACAATGGTCCATTGTTAAATAGTCAAAAATCAAAAATGGTCCATATTCAAAAATCAACAAAGGTCCATTGTTAAAAATCAACAATGGTCCATTGTTAAATAGTCAAAAATCAACAATGGTCCATTGTCAAAAGTCAACAGTGGTCCATTGTTAAATAGTCAAAAATCAACAATGGTCCATTGTCAAAAATCAATAATGGTCCATTGTAAAATATTCAAAAGTCAACAATGATCCATTGTTAAATAGTCAAAAGTCAACAATAGTCCATTGTTAAATAGTCAAAAATCAACAATACTCCATTATCAAATTGTCAAAAATCAACAATGGTCCATTGTGTGAAATCAACAATGCTCCATTGTTAAATAGTCAAAAATCAACAATGGTCCGTAATCAAAAATCAACATTGGTCCATTGTCAAAAGTCAACAATGGTCCATTGTTAGTCAAGAAACAACAATGGTCCATTGTTGAATACTCAAAAATCAACAATGGTCCATTGTCAAAAGTCAACAGTGGTCCTTTGTTAAATAGTCAAAAATCAACAATGGCCCATTGTTAAAAATCAACAATACTCCATTATCAAATTGTCAAAAATCAACAATGGTCCATTGTCAAAAATCAACAATGGTCCATTGTCAAAAGTCAACAATGGTCCATTGTTAAATAGTAAAAAATCAACAATGGTCCATTGTTAAAAATCAACAATGCTCTATTGTCAAATTGTCAAAAATCAACAATGGTGAATTGTGTAAAATCAACAATGGTCCATTGTTAAATAGTCAAAAACCAAAAATGGTCCATTGTCAAAAATCAACAATCTTCCATTGTGTAAAATCAACAATGCTCCATTGTGAAATAGAAAAAAAACAAAAATGGTCCATTGTTAAACATCAACAATGGTCCATTGTTTGATTGTTAAAAATCAACAATGGTCCATTGTCAAAAGACAACAATGGTCCATTGTTAAATAGTCAAAAATCAGCAATGGTCCATTGTTAAAAATCAACAATGCTCCATTGTCAAATTGTCAAAAATCAACAATGGTCCATTCTGTAAAATCAACAATGGTCCATAGTTAAAGAGTCAAAAATCAACAATGGTCCATTGTTAAAAATCAACATTGGCCCATTGTAAAATAGGCAAAAAATCAACAATGGTCCATTGTTAACTAGTCAAAAATCAACAGTGGTCCATTGTTAAAAATCAACAATGGTGCATTGTCAAAAATCAACAATGTTCTATTGTTTAAAATCAAAAATGCTCCATTGTCAAATTGTTAAAAATCAACAATGTTCCATTGTTTAAAATCAACAATGGTCCATAGTTAAATAGTCAAAAATCAACAATGGTCCATTGATAAAAATCAACAATCGTCCATTGTTTGATTGTCAAAAATCAACATTGGTCCATTGTCAAAAGTCAACAATGGTCCATTATCAAATTGTCAAAAATCAACAATGGTCCATGGTTTAAAAGTCAAAAATCAACAATGCTCCATTGTCAAAAGTCAACAATGGTTCATTGTTAAATAGTAAAAAATTAACAATGGTCCATTGTTAAAAATCAACAATGGTGAATTGTGTAAAATCAACAATGATCCATTGTTAAATAGTCAAAAATCAACAATGTTCCATTGTCAATAATCAGCAATGTTGCATTGAGTAAAATCAACAATACTCCATTATCAAATTGTCAAAAATCAACAATGGTCCATTGTCAAAAATCAACAATGGTCCATTGTTTAATAGTCAAAAATCAACAATGGTCCATTGTTAAAAGTCAACAATGGTTCAATGTTAAATAGTCAAAAATCAGCAAAGGTCCATTGTTAAAAATCAACAATGCTCCATTGTCAAATTGTCAAAAATCAACAATGGTCCATTGTAAAATAGTAAAAAGTCAACAATGATCCATTGTTAAATAATCAAAAGTCAACAATGGTCCATTGTTAAATAGTAAAAAATCAACAATACTCCATTATCAAATTGTCAAAAATCAACAATGGTCCATTGTGTAAAATCAACAATGCTCCATTGTTAAATTGTCAAAAATCAACAATGTTCCATCGTCAAAAATAAACAATGGTCCATTGTCAAAAATCAACAATAGTCCATTGTTGAATACTTAAAAATCAACAATGGTCAATTGTCAAAAGTCAACAGTAGTTCATTGTTAAATATCAACAATACTCCATTATGAAATTGTCAAAAATCAACAATGGTCCATTGTCAAAAATCAACAATGGTCCATTGTCAAAAGTCAACAATGGTCCATTGTTAAATAGTAAAAAATCTACAATAGTCAATTGTGTAAAATCAACAATAGTCCATTGCTAAATAGTCAAAAATCAACAATGTTCCATTGTGTAAAATCAACAATGTTCCATAGTTAAATAGTCAAAAATCAACAATGGTCCATCATCAAAAATCAACATTGGTCCATTGTCAAAAGTCAACAATGGTCCATTGTTAGTCAAAAATCAACAATGGTCCATTGTCAAAAATCAACAATAGTCCATTGTTGAATACTTAAAAATCAACAATGGTCAATTGTCAAAAGTCAACAGTGGTTTATTGTTAAATATCAACAATACTCCATTATCAAATTGTCAAAAATCAACAATGGTCCATTGTCAAAAATCAACAATGGTCCATTGTTTAATAGTCAAAAATCAACAATGGTCCATTGTCAAAAGTCAACAATGGTCCATTGTTAAATAGTAAAAAATCTACAATAGTCAATTGTGTAAAATCAACAATGGTCTATTGCTAAATAGTCAAAAATCAACAATGGTCCATTGTCAAAAGTCAACAATGGTCCATCGTTAAACAGTCAAAAATCAGAAAAGGTCCATTGTTAAAAATCAACAATGCTCCATTGTCAAATTGTCAAAAATCAACAATGGTCCATTGTCAAAAATCAACAATGGTCCATTGTTTAATAGTCAAAAATCAACAATGCTCCATTGTCAAAAGTCAACAATGGTCCGTTGTTAAATAGTAAAAAATTAACAATGGTCCATTGTTAAATAGTCAAAAATCAACAATGGTCCATTGTCAATAATCAGCAATGTTCCATTGTGTAAAATCAACAATGCTCAATTGTTAAACAGACAAAAATCAACAATGGTCCATTGTTAAAAATCCACAATGGTCCATTGTTTGATTGTTAAAAATCAACATTGGTCCATTGTTAAATAGTCAAAAATCAGCAAAGGTCCATTGTTAAAAATCAACAATGGTATAATGTTAAATAGTCAAAAATCAACAATGGTCCATTGTTAAAAATCAACAATGCTCCATTGTCAAATTATCAAAAATCAACGATGGTCCATTGTGTAAAATCAACACTAGTCCATTGTTAAATAGTCAAAAATCAACAATGCTCCATTGTCAAATTATCAAGAATCAACAATGGTCCATTGTGTAAAATCAACAATGATCCATTGTTAAATAGTCAAAAAATCAACAATGGTCCATTGTTAAATAGTCAAAAATCAACAATAATCCATTGTCAAATGTCAATAATGGTCCATTGTTAAAAATCAACAAATGGTCTGTTGTCAAAAGCCAACAATGGTCCATTGTGAAAATCAACAATGGTCCATTGTTAAATAATTCAAAAATCAACAATGCTCCATTGTCAAAAATCAACAATTGTCCAATGTTAAATAGTCAAAAATCAACAATGGTCCATTGTTAAAAATCAGCAATACTCCATTGTCAAATTATCAAAAATCAACAATGGTCCATTGTTAAAAATCAATGGTCCATTGTTAAAAATCAAAATTGGTCCATTGTCAAAAATCAACAATGGTCCATTGTCAAAAACTCAAAAGTCAATAATGGTCCATAGTTAAAATTCAACAATGGTCCATTGTCAAAAGTCAACAATAGTCCATTGTTAAATAGTCAAAAATCAACAATACTCCATTATCAAATTGTCAAAAATCAACAATGGTCCATTGTGTGAAATCAACAATGCTCCATTGTTAAATAGTCAAAAATCAACAATGGTCCGTCATCAAAAATCAACATTGGTCCATTGTCAAAAGTCAACAATGGTCCATTGTTAGTCAAGAAACAACAATGGTCCATTATTGAATACTCAAAAATCAACAATGGTCCATTGTCAAAAGTCAACAGTGGTCCTTTGTTAAATAGTCAAAAATCAACAATGGTCCATTGTTAAAAATCAACAATACTCCATTATCAAATTGTCAAAAATCAACAATGGTCCATTGTCAAAAATCAACAATGGTCCATTGTCAAAAGTCAACAATGGTCCATTGTTAAATAGTAAAAAATCAACAATGGTCCATTGTTAAAAATCAACAATGCTCTATTGTCAAATTGTCAAAAATCAACAATGGTGAATTGTGTAAAATCAACAATGGTCCATTGTTAAATAGTCAAAAACCAAAAATGGTCCATTGTCAAAAATCAACAATCTTCCATTGTGTAAAATCAACAATGCTCCATTGTGAAATAGAAAAAAACCAAAAATGGTCCATTGTTAAACATCAACAATGGTCCATTGTTTGATTGTTAAAAATCAACAATGGTCCATTGTCAAAAGACAACAATGGTCCATTGTTAAATAGTCAAAAATCAGCGATGGTCCATTGTTAAAAATCAGCAATGCTCCATTGTCAAATTGTCAAAAATCAACAATGGTCCATTCTGTAAAATCAACAATGGTCCATAGTTAAAGAGTCAAAAATCAACAATGGTCCATTGTTAAAAATCAACATTGGCCCATTGTAAAATAGGCACAAAATCAACAATGGTCCATTGTTAACTAGTCAAAAATCAACAGTGGTCCATTGTTAAAAATCAACAATGGTGCATTGTCAAAAATCAACAATGTTCTATTGTTTAAAATCAAAAATGCTCCATTGTCAAATTGTTAAAAATCAACAATGTTCCATTGTTTAAAATCAACAATGGTCCATAGTTAAATAGTCAAAAATCAACAATGGTCCATTGATAAAAATCAACAATCGTCCATTGTTTGATTGTCAAAAATCAACATTGGTCCATTGTCAAAAGTCAACAATGGTCCATTGTTAAAAATCAACAATGGTCCATTATCAAATTGTCAAAAATCAACAATGGTCCATGGTTTAAAAGTCAAAAATCAACAATGCTCCATTGTCAAAAGTCAACAATGGTCCATTGTTAAATAGTAAAAAATTAACCATGGTCCATTGTTAAAAATCAACAATGGTGAATTGTGTAAAATCAACAATGATCCATTGTTAAATAGTCAAAAATCAACAATGTTCCATTGTCAATAATCAGCAATGTTGCATTGTGTAAAATCAACAATGCTCCATTGTTAAATAGACAAAAATCAACAATGGTCCATTGTTAAAAATCAACATTGGTCCATTGTTAAATAGTCAAAAATCAGCAAAGGTCCATTGTTAAAAATCAACAACGGTCCATTGTGTAAAATCAACAATGATCTATTGTTAAATAGTCAAAAATCAACAATGGTCCATTGTAAAATAGTCAAAAGTCAACAATGGTCTATTGTCAAAAATCAACAATGGTCCATTGTCAAAAGTCAACAGTGGTCCATTGTTAAACAGTCAAAAATCAACAATGATCCATTGTTAAAAATCAACAATACTCCATTATCAAATTGTCAAAAATCAACAATGGTCCATTGTCAAAAATCAACAATGGTCCATTGTTTAATAGTCAAAAATCAACAATGGTCCATTGTTAAAAGTCAACAATGGTTCAATGTTAAATAGTCAAAAATCAGCAAAGGTCCATTGTTAAAAATCAACAATGCTCCATTGTCAAATTGTCAAAAATCAACAATGGTCCATCGTCAAAAATAAACAATGGTCCATTGTCAAAAATCAACAATAGTCCATTGTTGAATACTTAAAAATCAACAATGGTCAATTGTCAAAAGTCAACAGTGGTTTATTATTAAATATCAACAATACGCCATTATCAAATTGTCAAAAATCAACAATGGTCCATTGTCAAAAATCAACAATGGTCCATTGTTTAATAGTCAAAAATCAACAATGGTCCATTGTCAAAAGTCAACAATGGTCCATTGTTAAATAGTAAAAAATCTACAATAGTCAATTGTGTAAAATCAACAATGGTCCATTGCTAAATAGTCAAAAATCAACAATGGTCCATTGTCAAAAGTCAACAATGGTCCATCGTTAAACAGTCAAAAATCAGAAAAGGTCCATTGTTAAAAATCAACAATGCTCCATTGTCAAATTGTCAAAAATCAACAATGGTCCATTGTCAAAAATCAACAATGGTCCATTGTTTAATAGTCAAAAATCAACAATGCTCCATTGTCAAAAGTCAACAATGGTCCGTTGTTAAATAGTAAAAAATTAACAATGGTCCATTGTTAAATAGTCAAAAATCAACAATGGTCCATTGTCAATAATCAGAAATGTTCCATTGTGTAAAATCAACAATGCTCCATTGTTAAACAGACAAAAATCAACAATGGTCCATTATTAAAAATCCACAATGGTCCATTGTTTGATTGTTAAAAATCAACATTGGTCCATTGTTAAATAGTCAAAAATCAGCAAAGGTCCATTGTTAAAAATCAACAATGCTCCATTGTCAAATTGTCAAAAATCAACAATGGTCCATTGTGTAAAATCAACAATGATCTATTGTTAAATAGTCAAAAATCGACAATGATCCATTGTCAAAAATCAACAATGGTCCATTGTCAAAAGTCAACAATGGTCCATTGTTAAATAGTAAAAAATCTACAATAGTCAATTGTGTAAAATCAACAATGGTCCATTGCTAAATAGTCAAAAATCAACAATGGTCCATTGTCAAAAATCAACAATGGTTCATTATCAAAAGTCAACAATGGTCTATTGCCAAAAGTCAACAATGGTCCATTTTTAAATAGTCAAAAATCAACAATGGTCCATTATTAAAAATCAACAATGCTCCATTGTTAAATAGTCAAAAATCAACAATGGTTCATTGTCAAAATCAACAATGGTCCATTGTCAAAAATCAACAATGGTCTTTTCTCAAAAGTCAACAATGGTCCATTTTCAAAAATCAACAATTGTCAAAAGTCAACAATGGTCCATTATTAAATAGTCGAAAATCAACAATGGTCTATTGTTAAAAATCAACAATGGTCCATTATTTGATTGCCAAAAATCAACAATAGTCCAGTGTCAAAAGTCAAGAATGGTCCATTGTTAAATAGTCAAAAATCAACAATGGTCCATTGTAAAAACAAATCAACAATGGTCCATTGTTAAATTGCCAAAAGTCAACAATGGTCAATGGTAAAATAGTCAAAAATCAACAATGGTCCATTGCTTGATTGTCAAAAATCAACAATGGTCGATTGTCAAAAGTCAACAATGGTCCATTATTAAATAGTCAGAAATATACAATGTTCCATTGTTAAAAATCAACAATGGTCCATTGTTAAATATCAACAATGGTCCATTGTTTGATTGTAAAATATCAACAATAGTCTATTGTCAAAAGTCAACAGTAGTCCATTGTTAAAAATCAACAATGCTCCATTGTTAAATAGTCAAAAATCAACAATGGTCTATTATTAAAAATCAACAATGGTCCATTATTTGATTGTCAAAAATCAACAATGGTCCAGTGTCAAAAGTCAACAATGGTCCATTGTAAAAAAATAGTCAAAAATCAGCAAGGTCCATTGTTAAAAATCAACAATGCTCCATTGTCAAAAATCAACAATGGTCCATTGTGTAAAATCAACAATGATCCATTGTTAAATAGTCAAAAATCAACAATGGTCCATTGTTACAAATCAACAATGGTCCATTGTCAAAAATCAACAATGGTCCATTGTAAAATATTAAAAAGTCAACAATGATCCATTGTTAAATAGTCAAAAGTCAACAATGGTCCATTGTTAAATAGTAAAAAATCAACAATACTCCATTATCAAATTGTCAAAAATCAACAATGGTCCATTGTGTAAAATCAACAATGCTCCATTGTTAAATAGTCAAAAATCAACAATGGTCCATCGTCAAAAATCAACATTGTTCCATTGTCAAAAGTCAACAAAGGTCCATTGTTAGTCAAAAATCAACAATGGTCCATTGTCAAAAATCAACAATAGTCCATTGTTGAATACTTAAAAATCAACAATGGTCAATTGTCAAAATTCAACAGTGGTTCATTGTTAAATATCAACAATACTCCATTATGAAATTGTCAAAAATCAACAATGGTCCATTGTCAAAAATCAACAATGGTCCATTGTTTAATAGTCAAAAATCAACAATGGTCCATTGTCAAAAGTCAACAATGGTCCATTGTTAAATAGTAAAAAATCTACAATAGTCAATTGTGTAAAATCAACAATAGTCCATTGCTAAATAGTCAAAAATCAACAATGGTCCTTTGTCAAAAATCAACAATGTTCTATTGTGTAAAATCAACAATGCTCCATTGTTAAATAGTCAAAAATCAACAATGGTTCATTGTCAAAATCAACAATGGTCCATTGTCAAAAATCAACAATGGTCTTTTCTCAAAAGTCAACAATGGTCCATTTTCAAAAATCAACCATTGTCAAAAGTCAACAATGGTCCATTATTAAATAGTCAAAAATCAACAATGGTCCATTTTTAAATAGTCAAAATTGAACAATGGTCCATTGTCAATTTATCAAAAATCAACAATGGTCCATTGTTAAATAGTCAAAAATCAACAATAGTCCATTATCAAAAGTCAACAATGGTCCATTTTTATATAGTCAAAAATCAACAATGGTCCATTGTCAAAAATCAACAATGGTTCATTTTTACGTAGTCAAAAATCAACAATGGTCCATTGTTAAATATGAACAATGCTCCATTGTCAAATTATCAAAAATCAACAATGGTCCATTGTGTAAAATCAACAATGGTCCATTGTTAAATAGTCAAAAATCAACAATGGTCTATTGTTAAAAATCAACAATGGCCTATTATTTGATTGTCAAAAAACAACAATGTTCCATTGTCAAAAGTCAAATAGTTAAATAGTCAAAAATCAACAATGGTCCATTGTCAAATTATCAAAAATCAACAATGGTCCATTGTTAAATAGTCAAAAATCAACCATGGTTCATTATCAAACGTAAACAATGGTGCATTGTTAAATAGTCAAAAATCAACAATGGTCATTGTTAAAAATCAACAATGCTCCATTGTCAAATTGTCAAAAATCAACAATGGTCCATTGTAAAAAATCAACAGTGGTCCATTGTTAAATAGTTAAAAATCAAAAATGGTCCATTGTCAAAAATCAACAATGGTCCATTGTTAGAAATACACAATGATCCATTGTATGATTGTCAAAAATCAATAATGGTCCATTGTCAAAAGTCAACTATGGTCCTTTGTTAAATAGTGAAAAATTGACAATGGTCTGTTGTCAAAAATCCACAATGGTCCATTTGTTGAATACTCAAAAATCAACATTGGTCCATTGTCAAAACTCAACAATGTTCCTTTGTTAAATAGTCAAAAATGAACAATAGTCCTTTGTTAAAAATCAACAATGCTCCATTGTAAAATTGTCAAAATTCAACAATGGTCATTTGTGTAAAATCAACAATGGTCTACTGTATGATTGTCAAAAATCAACAATGGTCCATGGTCAAAAGTCAACAATGGTCCATTGTTAAATAGTCAAAAATCAACAATGGTACATTGTAAAAAATCAACAATGGTCCATTGCTTGATTGTAAAAAATCAATAATGGTTGATTGTCAAAAGTCAACAATGGTCCATTGTGTAGAATCAACAATGGTCCATTGTTAAGTAGTCGAAAATCAACAATGGTACATTGTTAAAAATCAACAATGCTCCATTGTCAAATTGTCAGAAATTAACAATGGTCCATTGTTAAATAGTCGAAAATCAACAATGGTCTATTGTTAAAAATCAACAATGGTCCATTATTTGATTGCCAAAAATCAACAATAGTCCAGTGTCAAAAGTCAACAATGGTCCATTGTTAAATAGTCAAAAATCAACAATGGTCCATTGTTAAATTGCCAAAAGTCAACAATGGTCAATGGTAAAATAGTCATAAAATCAACAATGGTCTATTGTAAAAAATCAACAATGGTCCATTGCTTGATTGTCAAAAATCAACAATGGTCGGTTGTCAAAAGTCAACAATGGTCCATTATTAAATAGTCAGAAATATACAATGTTCCATTGTTAAAAATCAACAATGGTCCATTGTTAAATATCAACAATGGTCCATTGTTTGATTGTAAAATATCAACAATAGTCTATTGTCAAAAGTCAACAGTAGTCCATTGTTAAAAATCAACAATGCTCCATTGTTAAATAGTCAAAAATCAACAATGGTCTATTATTAAAAATCAACAATGGTCCATTATTTGATTGTCAAAAATCAACAATGGTCCATTGTCAAAAGTCAACAATGGTCCATTGTAAAAAAAATAGTCAAAAATCAGCAAAGGTCCATTGTTAAAAATCAACAATGCTCCATTGTCAAAAATCAACAATGGTCCATTGTGTAAAATCAACAATGATCCATTGTTAAATAGTCAAAAATCAACAATGGTCCATTGTTACAAATCAACAATGGTCCATTGTCAAAAATCAACAATGGTCCATTGTAAAATATTAAAAAGTCAACAATGATCCATTGTTAAATAGTCAAAAGTCAACAATGGTCCATTGTTAAATAGTAAAAAATCAACAATACTCCATTATCAAATTGTCAAAAATCAACAATGGTCCATTGTGTAAAATCAACAATGCTCCATTGTTAAATAGTCAAAAATCAACAATGGTCCATCGTCAAAAATCAACATTGTTCCATTGTCAAAAGTCAACAAATGGTCCATTGTTAGTCAAAAATCAACAATGGTCCATTGTCAAAAATCAACAATAGTCCATTGTTGAATACTTAAAAATCAACAATGGTCAATTGTCAAAATTCAACAGTGGTTCATTGTTAAATATCAACAATACTCCATTATGAAATTGTCAAAAATCAACAATGGTCCATTGTCAAAAATCAACAATGGTCCATTGTTTAATAGTCAAAAATCAACAATGGTCCATTGTCAAAAGTCAACAATGGTCCATTGTTAAATAGTAAAAAATCTACAATAGTCAATTGTGTAAAATCAACAATAGTCCATTGCTAAATAGTCAAAAATCAACAATGGTCCTTTGTCAAAAATCAACAATGTTCTATTGTGTAAAATCAACAATGCTCCATTGTTAAATAGTCAAAAATCAACAATGGTCCATTGTCCAAAATCAACAATGGTCCATTGTCAAAAATCAACAATGGTCTTTTCTCAAAAGTCAACAATGGTCCATTTTCAAAAATCAACCCATTGTCAAAAGTCAACAATGGTCCATTATTAAATAGTCAAAAATCAACAATGGTCCATTTTTAAATAGTCGAAAAATTGAACAATGGTCCATTGTCAATTTATCAAAAATCAACAATGGTCCATTGTTAAATAGTCAAAAATCAACAATAGTCCATTATCAAAAATCAACAATGGTCCATTTTTATATAGTCAAAAATCAACAATGGTCCATTGTCAAAAATCAACAATGGTTCATTTTTAGTCAAAAATCAACAATGGTCCATTGTTAAATATGAACAATGCTCCATTGTCAAATTATCAAAAATCAACAATGGTCCATTGTGTAAAATCAACAATGGTCCATTGTTAAATAGTCAAAAATCAACAATGGTCTATTGTTAAAAATCAACAATGGCCTATTATTTGATTGTCAAAAAACAACAATGTTCCATTGTCAAAAGTCAAAATAGTTAAATAGTCAAAAATCAACAATGGTCCATTGTCAAATTATCAAAAATCAACAATGGTCCATTGTTAAATAGTCAAAAATCAACCATGGTTCATTATCAAACGTAAACAATGGTGCATTGTTAAATAGTCAAAAATCAACAATGGTCCATTGTCAAAAATCAACAATAGTCCATTGTTGAATACTTAAAAATCAACAATGGTCAATTGTCAAAAATCAACAGTGGTCCATTGTTAAATATCAACAATACTCCATTGTGAAATTGTCAAAAATCAACAATGGTCCATTGTCAAAAATCAACAATGGTCCATTGTTTAATATGTCAAAAATCAACAATGGTCCATTGTCAAAAGTCAACAATGGTCCATTGTTAAATAGTAAAAAATCTACAATAGTCAATTGTGTAAAATCAACAATAGTCCATTGCTAAATAGTCAAAAATCAACAATGGTCCTTTGTCAAAAATCAACAATGTTCTATTGTGTAAAATCAACAATGCTCCATTGTTAAATAGTCAAAAATCAACAATGGTTCATTGTCAAAATCAACAATGGTCCATTGTCAAAAATCAACAATGGTCTTTTCTCAAAAGTCAACAATGGTCCATTTTCAAAAATCAACCATTGTCAAAAGTCAACAATGGTCCATTATTAAATAGTCAAAAATCAACAATGGTCCATTTTTAAATAGTCAAAATTGAACAATGGTCCATTGTCAATTTATCAAAAATCAACAATGGTCCATTGTTAAATAGTCAAAAATCAACAATAGTCCATTATCAAAAGTCAACAATGGTCCATTTTTATATAGTCAAAAATCAACAATGGTCCATTGTCAAAAATCAACAATGGTTCATTTTTCACCCGTCAGTCAACAATGGTCCATTGTCAAAAATCAACAATGGTCCATTGTTAAATATGAACAATGCTCCATTGTCAAATTATCAAAAATCAACAATGGTCCATTGTGTAAAATCAACAATGGTCCATTGTTAAATAGTCAAAAATCAACAATGGTCTATTGTTAAAAATCAACAATGGCCTATTATTTGATTGTCAAAAAACAACAATGTTCCATTGTCAAAAGTCAACGCCATAGTTAAATAGTCAAAAATCAACAATGGTCCATTGTCAAATTATCAAAAATCAACAATGGTCCATTGTTAAATAGTCAAAAATCAACCATGGTTCATTATCAAACGTAAACAATGGTGCATTGTTAAATAGTCAAAAATCAACAATGGTCATTGTTAAAAATCAACAATGCTCCATTGTCAAATTGTCAAAAATCAACAATGGTCCATTGTAAAAAATCAACAGTGGTCCATTGTTAAATAGTTAAAAATCAAAAATGGTCCATTGTCAAAAATCAACAATGGTCCATTGTTAGAAATACACAATGATCCATTGTATGATTGTCAAAAATCAATAATGGTCCATTGTCAAAAGTCAACTATGGTCCTTTGTTAAATAGTGAAAAATTGACAATGGTCTGTTGTCAAAAATCCACAATGGTCCATTTGTTGAATACTCAAAAATCAACATTGGTCCATTGTCAAAACTCAACAATGTTCCTTTGTTAAATAGTCAAAAATGAACAATAGTCCTTTGTTAAAAATCAACAATGCTCCATTGTAAAATTGTCAAAATTCAACAATGGTCATTTGTGTAAAATCAACAATGGTCTACTGTATGATTGTCAAAAATCAACAATGGTCCATGGTCAAAAGTCAACAATGGTCCATTGTTAAATAGTCAAAAATCAACAATGGTACATTGTAAAAAATCAACAATGGTCCATTGCTTGATTGTAAAAAATCAATAATGGTTGATTGTCAAAAGTCAACAATGGTCCATTGTGTAGAATCAACAATGGTCCATTGTTAAGTAGTTGAAAATCAACAATGGTACATTGTTAAAAATCAACAATGCTCCATTGTCAAATTGTCAGAAATTAACAATGGTCCATTGTTAAATAGTCGAAAATCAACAATGGTCTATTGTTAAAAATCAACAATGGTCCATTATTTGATTGCCAAAAATCAACAATAGTCCAGTGTCAAAAGTCAACAATGGTCCATTGTTAAATAGTCAAAAATCAACAATGGTCCATTGTTAAATTGCCAAAAGTCAACAATGGTCAATGGTAAAATAGTCATAAAATCAACAATGGTCTATTGTAAAAAATCAACAATGGTCCATTGCTTGATTGTCAAAAATCAACAATGGTCGGTTGTCAAAAGTCAACAATGGTCCATTATTAAATAGTCAGAAATATACAATGTTCCATTGTTAAAAATCAACAATGGTCCATTGTTAAATATCAACAATGGTCCATTGTTTGATTATAAAATATCAACAATAGTCTATTGTCAAAAGTCAACAGTAGTCCATTGTTAAATAGTCAAAAATAAACAATGGTCCATTGTAAAAAAAAATCAACAATGGTCTATTGTTAAATTGTCAAAAGTCAACAATGGTCAATTGTAAAATAGTCAAAAATCAACAATGGTCAATGGTAAAAAAATCAACAATGGTCCATTGCTTGATTGTCAAAAATCAACAATGGTCCATTGTTAAATAGTCAAAAATCTACAATGTTCCATTGTTAAAAATCAACAATGGTCCATTGTCAAAAATCAACAACGGTCCGTTGTTAGAAATCCACAATGGTCCATTGTATGATTGTCAAAAGTCAACAATGGTCCATTGTTAAATAGTCAAAAATCAGCAATAGTCCATTGTTAAAAACCAACAATGCTCTATTGTCAAATTGTCAAAAATCAACAATAGTCCATTGTCAAAAATCAACAATGGTCCATTGTGTAAAATCAACAATCTACCATTGTTAAATAGTCAAAAATCAACAATAGTCCATTGTTTAAAATCAAAAATGGTCCATTTTTAAAAATCAACAATGCTCTATTGTCAAATTGTCAAAAATCAACAATGGTCCATTGTCAAATTGTCAAAAATCAACAATGGTCCATTGTCAAAAGTCAACAATGGTCCATTGTTAAATAGTCAAAAATCAACAATGGTCCATTGTAAAAAATCAATAATGGTCCAGTGTTAAATTGTCAAAAGTCAACAATGGTCAATTGTTAAATAGTCAGAAATCAACAATGGTCCATTGTTAAATAGTCAAAAATCAACAATGGTCCATTGTCAAAAGTCAACAATGGTCCATTTTTAAATAGTCAAAAATCAACAATGGTCCATTCTCAAAAATCAACAATGGTTCATTTTTACGTAGTCAAAAATCAACAATGGTCCATTGTTAAATATGAACAATGCTCCATTGTCAAATTATCAAAAATCAACAATGGTCCATTGTGTAAAATCAACAATGGTCCATTGTTAAATAGTCAAAAATCAACAATGGTCTATTGTTAAAAATCAACAATGGCCTATTATTTGATTGTCAAAAAACAACAATGTTCCATTGTCAAAAGTCAACAATGGTCCATTGCTAAATGATCAAAAATCAGCAATGGTCCATTGTAAAAAATCAACAATGGTCCATCGTGTATAATTAACAATGGTCCATTGTTAAATAGTCAAAAATCAACAATGGTCCATTGTCAAAAGTCAACAATGGTCAATTGTTAAATAGTCAGAAATCAACAATGGCCCATTGTTAAAAATCAACAATGGTCCATCATGTATAATTAACAATGGTCCATTCTTAAATAGTCAAAAATCAACAATGGTCCATTGTCAAAAGTCAACAATGGTCCATTTTAAAATAGTCAGAAATCAACAATGGTCCATTGTCAAAAATCAACAATGGTTCATTATCAAAAGTCAACAATGGTCCATTGTCAAAAATCAACAATGGTCCATTGTTTAATAGTCAAAAATCAACAATGGTCCATTGTTAAAAGTCAACAATGGTTCAATGTTAAATAGTCGAAAATCAGCAAAGGTCCATTGTTAAAAATCAACAATGCTCCATTGTCAAACTGTCAAAAATCAACAATGGTCCATCGTCAAAAATAAACAATGGTCCATTGTCAAAAATCAACAATAGTCCATTGTTGAATACTTAAAAATCAACAATGGTCAATTGTCAAAAGTCAACAGTGGTTTATTGTTAAATATCAACAATACTCCATTATCAAATTGTCAAAAATCAACAATGGTCCATTGTCAAAAATCAACAATGGTCCATTGTTTAATAGTCAAAAATCAACAATGGTCCATTGTCAAATCACAAGGCCGAGACGGCCGTCAACAATGGTCCATTGTTAAATAGTAAAAAATCTACAATAGTCAATTGTGTAAAATCAACAATGGTCCATTGCTAAATAGTCAAAAATCAACAATGGTCCATTGTCAAAAGTCAACAATGGTCCATCGTTAAACAGTCAAAAATCAGAAAAGGTCCATTGTTAAAAATCAACAATGCTCCATTGTCAAGTAAACCATTGTCAAAAATCAACAATGGTCCATTGTTTAATAGTCAAAAATCAACAATGCTCCATTGTCAAAAGTCAACAATGGTCCATTGTTAAATAGTAAAAAATTAACAATGGTCCATTGTTAAATAGTCAAAAATCAACAATGGTCCATTGTCAATAATCAGAAATGTTCCATTGTGTAAAATCAACAATGCTCCATTGTTAAACAGACAAAAATCAACAATGGTCCATTATTAAAAATCCACAGTGGTCCATTGTTTGATTGTTAAAAATCAACATTGGTCCATTGTTAAATAGTCAAAAATCAGCAAAGGTCCATTGTTAAAAATCAACAATGCTCCATTGTCAAATTGTCAAAAATCAACAATGGTCCATTGTGTAAAATCAACAATGATCTATTGTTAAATAGTCAAAAATCAACAATGGTCTGTTGTTAAAAATCAACATTGGTCTATTATTTCCTTGTCAAAAATCAACAATGGTCCATTGTAAAATATCAACAATGGTCCGTCGTGTATAATTAACAATGTTCCATTGTTAAATAGTCAAAAATCGACAATGATCCATTGTCAAAAATCAACAATGGTCCATTGTCAAAAGTCAACAATGGTCCATTGTTAAATAGTAAAAAATCTACAATAGTCAATTGTGTAAAATCAACAATGGTCCATTGCTAAATAGTCAAAAATCAACAATGGTCCATTGTCAAAAATCAACAATGGTTCATTATCAAAAGCAACAATGGTCTATTGCCAAAAGTCAACAATGGTCCATTTTTAAATAGTCAAAAATCAACAATGGTCCATTATTAAAAATCAACAATGCTCCATTGTTAAATAGTCAAAAATCAACAATGGTTCATTGTCAAAATCAACAATGGTCCATTGTCAAAAATCAACAATGGTCTTTTCTCAAAAGTCAACAATGGTCCATTTTCAAAAATCAACAATTGTCAAAAGTCAACAATGGTCCATTATTAAATAGTCAAAAGTCAACAATGGTCCATTTTTACATAGTCAAAAATTGTAAGATTGTCAAAAATCAACAATGGTCCATGGTCAAAAGTCAACAATGGTCCATTGTTAAATAGTCAAAAATCAACAATGCTCCATTGTCAAATTGTCAGAAATCAACAATGGTCCATTGTTAAATAGTCGAAAATCAACAATGGTCTATTGTTAAAAATCAACAATGGTCCATTATTTGATTGCCAAAAATCAACAATAGTCCAGTGTCAAAAGTCAAGAATGGTCCATTGTTAAATAGTCAAAAATCAACAATGGTCCATTGTAAAAACAAATCAACAATGGTCCATTGTTAAATTGCCAAAAGTCAACAATGGTCAATGGTAAAATAGTCAAAAATCAACAATGGTCCATTGCTTGATTGTCAAAAATCAACAATGGTCGATTGTCAAAAGTCAACAATGGTCCATTATTAAATAGTCAGAAATATACAATGTTCCATTGTTAAAAATCAACAATGGTCCATTGTTAAATATCAACAATGGTCCATTGTTTGATTGTAAAATATCAACAATAGTCTATTGTCAAAAGTCAACAGTAGTCCATTGTTAAAAATCAACAATGCTCCATTGTTAAATAGTCAAAAATCAACAATGGTCTATTATTAAAAATCAACAATGGTCCATTATTTGATTGTCAAAAATCAACAATGGTCCAGTGTCAAAAGTCAACAATGGTCCATTGTAAAAAAAATAGTCAAAAATCAGCAAAGGTCCATTGTTAAAAATCAACAATGCTCCATTGTCAAAAATCAACAATGGTCCATTCCGCTGTAAAATCAACAATGATCCATTGTTAAATAGTCAAAAATCAACAATGGTCCATTGTTACAAATCAACAATGGTCCATTGTCAAAAATCAACAATGGTCCATTGTAAAATATTAAAAAGTCAACAATGATCCATTGTTAAATAGTCAAAAGTCAACAATGGTCCATTGTTAAATAGTAAAAAATCAACAATACTCCATTATCAAATTGTCAAAAATCAACAATGGTCCATTGTGTAAAATCAACAATGCTCCATTGTTAAATAGTCAAAAATCAACAATGGTCCATCATCAAAAATCAACATTGTTCCATTGTCAAAAGTCAACAAAGGTCCATTGTTAGTCAAAAATCAACAATGGTCCATTGTCAAAAATCAACAATAGTCCATTGTTGAATACTTAAAAATCAACAATGGTCAATTGTCAAAAGTCAACAGTGGTTCATTGTTAAATATCAACAATACTCCATTATGAAATTGTCAAAAATCAACAATGGTCCATTGTCAAAAATCAACAATGGTCCATTGTTTAATAGTCAAAAATCAACAATGGTCCATTGTCAAAAGTCAACAATGGTCCATTGTTAAATAGTAAAAAATCTACAATAGTCAATTGTGTAAAATCAACAATAGTCCATTGCTAAATAGTCAAAAATCAACAATGGTCCTTTGTCAAAAATCAACAATGTTCTATTGTGTAAAATCAACAATGCTCCATTGTTAAATAGTCAAAAATCAACAATGGTTCATTGTCAAAATCAACAATGGTCCATTGTCAAAAATCAACAATGGTCTTTTCTCAAAAGTCAACAATGGTCCATTTTCAAAAATCAACCATTGTCAAAAGTCAACAATGGTCCATTATTAAATAGTCAAAAATCAACAATGGTCCATTTTTAAATAGTCAAAATTGAACAATGGTCCATTGTCAATTTATCAAAAATCAACAATGGTCCATTGTTAAATAGTCAAAAATCAACAATAGTCCATTATCAAAAGTCAACAATGGTCCATTTTTATATAGTCAAAAATCAACAATGGTCCATTGTCAAAAATCAACAATGGTTCATTTTTACGTAGTCAAAAATCAACAATGGTCCATTGTTAAATATGAACAATGCTCCATTGTCAAATTATCAAAAATCAACAATGGTCCATTGTGTAAAATCAACAATGGTCCATTGTTAAATAGTCAAAAATCAACAATGGTCTATTGTTAAAAATCAACAATGGCCTATTATTTGATTGTCAAAAAACAACAATGTTCCATTGTCAAAAGTCAAATAGTTAAATAGTCAAAAATCAACAATGGTCCATTGTCAAATTATCAAAAATCAACAATGGTCCATTGTTAAATAGTCAAAAATCAACCATGGTTCATTATCAAACGTAAACAATGGTGCATTGTTAAATAGTCAAAAATCAACAATGGTCATTGTTAAAAACCAACAATGCTCCATTGTCAAATTGTCAAAAATCAACAATGGTCCATTGTAAAAAATCAACAGTGGTCCATTGTTAAATAGTTAAAAATCAAAAATGGTCCATTGTCAAAATCAACAATGGTCCATTGTTAGAAATCACAATGATCCATTGTATGATTGTCAAAAATCAACAATGGTCCATTGTCAAAAGTCAACTATGGTCCTTTGTTAAATAGTGAAAAATTGACAATGGTCTGTTGTCAAAAATCCCCAATGGTCCATTTGTTGAATACTCAAAAATCAACATTGGTCCATTGTCAAAACTCAACAATGTTCCTTTGTTAAATAGTCAAAAATGAACAATAGTCCTTTGTTAAAAATCAACAATGCTCCATTGTAAAATTGTCAAAATTCAACAATGGTCATTTGTGTAAAATCAACAATGGTCTACTGTATGATTGTCAAAAATCAACAATGGTCCATGGTCAAAAGTCAACAATGGTCCATTGTTAAATAGTCAAAAATCAACAATGGTACATTGTAAAAAATCAACAATGGTCCATTGCTTGATTGTAAAAAATCAATAATGGTTGATTGTCAAAAGTCAACAATGGTCCATTGTGCAGAATCAACAATGGTCCATTGTTAAGTAGTTGAAAATCAACAATGGTACATTGTTAAAAATCAACAATGCTCCATTGTCAAATTGTCAGAAATCAACAATGGTCCATTGTTAAATAGTCGAAAATCAACAATGGTCTATTGTTAAAAATCAACAATGGTCCATTATTTGATTGCCAAAAATCAACAATAGTCCAGTGTCAAAAGTCAACAATGGTCCATTGTTAAATAGTCAAAAATCAACAATGGTCCATTGTTAAATTGCCAAAAGTCAACAATGGTCAATGGTAAAATAGTCATAAAATCAACAATGGTCTATTGTAAAAAATCAACAATGGTCCATTGCTTGATTGTCAAAAATCAACAATGGTCGGTTGTCAAAAGTCAACAATGGTCCATTATTAAATAGTCAGAAATATACAATGTTCCATTGTTAAAAATCAACAATGGTCCATTGTTAAATATCAACAATGGTCCATTGTTTGATTATAAAATATCAACAATAGTCTATTGTCAAAAGTCAACAGTAGTCCATTGTTAAATAGTCAAAAATAAACAATGGCCCATTGTAAAAAAAATCAACAATGGTCTATTGTTAAATTGTCAAAAGTCAACAATGGTCAATTGTAAAATAGTCAAAAATCAACAATGGTCAATGGTAAAAAATCAACAATGGTCCATTGCTTGATTGTCAAAAATCAACAATGGTCCATTGTTAAATAGTCAAAAATCTACAATGTTCCATTGTTAAAAATCAACAATGGTCCATTGTCAAAAATCAACAACGGTCCGTTGTTAGAAATCCACAATGGTCCATTGTATGATTGTCAAAAGTCAACAATGGTCCATTGTTAAATAGTCAAAAATCAGCAATAGTCCATTGTTAAAAACCAACAATGCTCTATTGTCAAATTGTCAAAAATCAACAATAGTCCATTGTCAAAAATCAACAATGGTCCATTGTGTAAAATCAACAATCTACCATTGTTAAATAGTCAAAAATCAACAATAGTCCATTGTTTAAAATCAAAAATGGTCCATTTTTAAAAATCAACAATGCTCTATTGTCAAATTGTCAAAAATCAACAATGGTCCATTGTCAAATTGTCAAAAATCAACAATGGTCCATTGTCAAAAGTCAACAATGGTCCATTGTTAAATAGTCAAAAATCAACAATGGTCCATTGTAAAAAATCAATAATGGTCCAGTGTTAAATTGTCAAAAGTCAACAATGGTCAATTGTTAAATAGTCAGAAATCAACAATGGTCCATTGTTAAATAGTCAAAAATCAACAATGGTCCATTGTCAAAAGTCAACAATGGTCCATTTTTAAATAGTCAAAAATCAACAATGGTCCATTCTCAAAAATCAACAATGGTTCATTTTTACGTAGTCAAAAATCAACAATGGTCCATTGTTAAATATGAACAATGCTCCATTGTCAAATTATCAAAAATCAACAATGGTCCGTTGTGTAAAATCAACAATGGTCCATTGTTAAATAGTCAAAAATCAACAATGGTCTATTGTTAAAAATCAACAATGGCCTATTATTTGATTGTCAAAAAACAACAATGTTCCATTGTCAAAAGTCAACAATGGTCCATTGCTAAATGATCAAAAATCAGCAATGGTCCATTGTAAAAAATCAACAATGGTCCATCTTGTATAATTAACAATGGTCCATTGTTAAATAGTCAAAAATCAACAATGGTCCATTGTCAAAAGTCAACAATGGTCAATTGTTAAATAGTCAGAAATCAACAATGGCCCATTGTTAAAAATCAACAATGGTCCATCATGTATAATTAACAATGGTCCATTCTTAAATAGTCAAAAATCAACAATGGTCCATTGTCAAAAGTCAACAATGGTCCATTTTAAAATAGTCAGAAATCAACAATGGTCCATTGTCAAAAATCAACAATGGTTCATTATCAAAAGTCAACAATGGTCCATTGTCAAAAATCAACAATGGTTCATTATCAAAAGTCAACAATGGTCCATTGTCAAAAATTAACAATCGTCCTTTCTCAAAAGTCAACAATCGTCCATTTTCAAAAATCAACAATGGTCCATTGTCAAAAGTCAACAATGATCCATTGTTAAATAGTCAAAAATCAACAATGGTCCATTGTCAAAAGTCAACTGGTCCATTTTTAAATAGTCAAAAATCAACAATGGTCCATTGTCAAATTATCAAAAATCAACAATGGTCCATTGTGTAAAATCAACAATGGTCCATTGTTAAATAGTCAAAAATCAACCATGGTTCATTATCAAAAGTAAACAATGGTCCATTGTTAAATAGTCAAAAATCAACAATGCTCCATTGTCAAATTGTCAAAAATCAACAATGGTCCAATGTAAAAAATCAACAATGGTCCTTTGTTAAATAGTCAAAAATCAACAATGGTCAATTGTAAAAAATCAACAATGGTCCTGTAACGTCTCTGCCGTTTTGGGTCTCAGCGCCGCCCTCCGCTCGCACGCTGTGGCGAAGGAGGCGTCTTCAATTTGGTTCTTTGTGTAAGTCTCTTGATGCTCAGTCTGAACATGGTCCTAATCAGTGTAATGGATTTCTAACCACACCCGTGTTCTAAGCATTTCTCTCTGGACGGTATAGAGTTAATCTCTTCCTGGCTTGTGTGATTGACAGCCTGTGCCTATCAGGTGTGGGGTTGGGCCCAGACTTTCTATATACAGGTTGTCACTTCTCTGCAAGTTGCCGGTTATTACACTTGTGTTTTGCCTGCTCTCTTCATTATTTCCCTTGCTACCTTGTTACCTGATTTTCTGACCACTGGCTCTGACTTTGACTATTCTCTTGGATCTCGATTCTGTGCTGCAATTGCTCGATTGTTTCTGACCCCTTGGCTAGCTGACCTCCCTTTGTTGTTGTGCGTCTTGTCTGCGTTCTATGTGATCACTTATTATAAGGAGGGACTGTCGACGTGGTTGCTGGCTGTCACCTAGGACAGATCGGGCAAGTTAGCCAGGGACAGTGGGGGGATTCAGCTTAGGGTCCACTGTCTCGTTGTGCCCCTCCCCCCTAGTTCTCCAGCAGCTTCTGGGGAATCGCTCCTCTAGTGATTCCCTTACAGAATAACCGGCCCATACATTCTGCCATTGCTTCCATAGGGTCAGCATGGATCCTATTCAGGGCCTTGCAGCCAAGTTGGAAGGTTTGGCAGTCCTGGTAGCTGAGCTTGCTAACCAGGTTCAGACCCTTACTGAGGCTGCTGCAGCATCCCCGCCTGTTTCTTCCCCTTTTAAGGTGAGGATGTTACTCCCGGATCGTTTTTCAGGGGATCGTGAAAAATTTGAGACTTTCCGGGAGTCCTGTCGCCTGTATTTTCGGATTAATCCACATGCATCCCAGGCCCAAATGGTAGGAATAGTTATATCCCTCCTACAGGGGGATCCACAGGTGTGGGCCCTTAAACTCCCTCCTGGGGCTGAGGAGTGGACTGACTTTGAAAAGTTTTTTTTGTCTTTGGGGTCTATATACGCTGAGCCAGACCACATTGGTCTTGCGGAATCGCAACTCCTCACCATGCGGCAGGGCAAACGCTCTGCTGAGGAATATTGCGCAGAATTCCGCAAGTGCAGCGTGACTGCAGGTTGGTGTGAGTCAGCTCTAAAGGCCCACTTTAAACAAGGCCTGTGTGACCGTGTTAAGGAGCTCTGGGTTGGTCACCCAGATCCTCCCACTCTTGAGCAGGCCATGACTTTGGCTGTCCGTATTGACCGTAGGATCCGGGAAAATGTTAAAGAGAGAATAGGGTCTGCTTCTTCCAAGTTTTCTGTCTCTCCCTCACTCTCTCCTGAAAACCCTGTTATTTCTCCCATGACTCCTGGTGAGGAACCTATGCAACTGGGAGTTATGGACGCCAAGATGCGACGAGAGCATCGTCTCAGGAACAACCTCTGCCTGTACTGTGGTACTTCCGGTCATTTCATCCGTGACTGCTCCATCAGACCCCGCACACCAGGGGAAAAACTTCAGTGCCTGAGTGGTAGTCGGAAGAACCACTCAGGCAACCAGGTATTTGCCAGTAGTAACAACAAGATGTTGTTATCTGTGTCTCTGTCCTCTGGGGACAGATGTGTTTCTGGCCAGGCCTTAGTTGACTCTGGGTCTGCGGCAAACTTTGTCACATTTTCGTTTGTCTCAGCTTTAGACATTGAGCTTTTGCCACTTGACACTCCTCTGGCGGTTACTGGAGCGGATTTTGCCCCACTGGCCAGAGGTAAGGTCCGATTCAAGACCCCCTTAATAACGTTGCAAGTGGGTTCAGCTCATTCAGAGGTCATGAACTTTTTTGTTATGGAGCATCTGTCTTCCGATATTATTTTGGGGCTCCCCTGGTTGAACCTCCATAACCCTATTTTTGATTGGGGTAAAAGGGAGTTGGTAAAATGGGGAGATCAGTGCTCATCCCACTGTATTGTTTTGCACACCTTAAATTGTGTTACTGAGGAGACTGTCTCGGCTGCAAAAGGTGGGAAACACCAGGTGAATAAAAAATGTTTGCCTGGCCCACCAGTGTCTGTGGTTGTGCAAAAAGACCCTGAATTGAAGGCAGAGAAAATACTGGGTCCTACTAAAACTGGTTTATCTGGTGAGGGTCTGGTGGCCCCTCATAAAGGGGGGGTACTGTAACGTCTCTGCCGTTTCGGGTCTCGGCGCCGCACTCCGCTTGCACACTGTGGCGAAGGAAGCGTCTTCAATTTGGTTCTTTGTGTAAGTCTCTTGATGCTCAGTCTGAACATGGTCCTAATCAGTGTAATGGATTTCTAACCACACCCATGTTCTAAGCATTTGTCTCTGGACGGTATAGAGTTAATCTCTTCCTGGCTTGTGTGATTGACAGCCTGTGTGCCTATCAGGTGTGGGGTTGGGCCCAGACTTTCTATATACAGGTTGTCACTTCTCTGCAAGTTGCCGGTTATTTCACTTGTGTTTTGCCTGCTCTCTTCATTATTTCCCTTGCTACCTTGTTACCTGATTTTCTGACCACTGGCTCTAACTTTGACTATTCTCTTGGATCTCTATTCTGTGCTGCAATTGCTCAATTGTTTCTGACCCCTTGGCTAGCTGATCTCCCCTTGTTGTTGTGCGTCTTGTCTGCGTTCTATGTGATCACTTATTATAAGGAGGGACTGTCGACGTGGTTGCTGGCTGTCACCTAGGACAGATCGGGCAAGTTAGCCAGGGACAGTGGGGGGATTCAGCTTAGGGTCCACTGTCTCGTTGTGCCCCCCCCCCTAGTTCTCCAGCAGCTTCTGGGGAATCGCTCCTCTAGTGATTCCCTTACAGGTCCATTGTTAAATATCAACAATGGTCCATTATTTGATTGTCAAAATCAACAATGGTTTATTGTCAAAAGTCAACAGTGGTCCATTGTTAAGTAGTTAAAAATCAAAAATGGTCCATTGTCAAAAATCAACCATGGTTCATTATCAAACATAAACAATGGTCCATTGTTAAATAGTCAAAAATCAACAATGGTCATTGTTAAAAATCAACAATGCTCCATTGTCAAATTGTCAAAAATCAACAATGGTCCATTGTAAAAAATCAACAGTGGTCCATTGTTAAATAGTTAAAAATCAAAAATGGTCCATTGTCAAAAATCAACAATGGTCCATTGTTAGAAATACACAATGATCCATTGTATGATTGTCAAAAATCAATAATGGTCCATTGTCAAAAGTCAACTATGGTCCTTTGTTAAATAGTGAAAAATTGACAATGGTCTGTTGTCAAAAATCCACAATGGTCCATTTGTTGAATACTCAAAAATCAACATTGGTCCATTGTCAAAACTCAACAATGTTCCTTTGTTAAATAGTCAAAAATGAACAATAGTCCTTTGTTAAAAATCAACAATGCTCCATTGTAAAATTGTCAAAATTCAACAATGGTCATTTGTGTAAAATCAACAATGGTCTACTGTATGATTGTCAAACATCAACAATGGTCCATGGTCAAAAGTCAACAATGGTCCATTGTTAAATAGTCAAAAATCAACAATGGTACATTGTAAAAAATCAACAATGGTCCATTGCTTGATTGTAAAAAATCCATAATGGTTGATTGTCAAAAGTCAACAATGGTCCATTGTGTAGAATCAACAATGGTCCATTGTTAAGTAGTCGAAAATCAACAATGGTACATTGTTAAAAATCAACAATGCTCCATTGTCAAATTGTCAGAATCAACAATGGTCCATTGAAATAGTCAAATCAACAATGGTCTATTGTTAAAAATCAACAATGGTCCATTATTTGATTGCCAAAAATCAACAATAGTCCAGTGTCAAAAGTCAACAATGGTCCATTGTTAAATAGTCAAAAATCAACAATGGTCCATTGTTAAATTGCCAAAAGTCAACAATGGTCAATGGTAAAATAGTCATAAAATCAACAATGGTCTATTGTAAAAAATCAACAATGGTCCATTGCTTGATTGTCAAAAATCAACAATGGTCGGTTGTCAAAAGTCAACAATGGTCCATTATTAAATAGTCAGAAATATACAATGTTCCATTGTTAAAAATCAACAATGGTCCATTGTTAAATATCAACAATGGTCCATTGTTTGATTGTAAAATATCAACAATAGTCTATTGTCAAAAGTCAACAGTAGTCCATTGTTAAATAGTCAAAAATAAACAATGGTCCATTGTAAAAAAAAATCAACAATGGTCTATTGTTAAATTGTCAAAAGTCAACAATGGTCAATTGTAAAATAGTCAAAAATCAACAATGGTCAATGGTAAAAAATCAACAATGGTCCATTGCTTGATTGTCAAAAATCAACAATGGTCCATTGTTAAATAGTCAAAAATCAGCAATAGTCCATTGTTAAAAACCAACAATGCTCTATTGTCAAATTGTCAAAAATCAACAATAGTCCATTGTCAAAAATCAACAATGGTCCATTGTGTAAAATCAACAATCTACCATTGTTAAATAGTCAAAAATCAACAATAGTCCATTGTTTAAAATCAAAAATGGTCCATTTTTAAAAATCAACAATGCTCTATTGTCAAATTGTCAAAAATCAACAATGGTCCATTGTCAAATTGTCAAAAATCAACAATGGTCCATTGTCAAATTGTCAAAAATCAACAATGGTCCATTGTCAAAAGTCAACAATGGTCCATTGTTAAATAGTCAAAAATCAACAATGGTCCATTGTAAAAAATCAATAATGGTCCAGTGTTAAATTGTCAAAAGTCAACAATGGTCAATTGTTAAATAGTCAGAAATCAACAATGGTCCATTGTTAAATAGTCAAAAATCAACAATGGTCCATTGTCAAAAGTCAACAATGGTCCATTTTTAAATAGTCAAAAATCAACAATGGTCCATTCTCAAAAATCAACAATGGTTCATTTTTACGTAGTCAAAAATCAACAATGGTCCATTGTTAAATATGAACAATGCTCCATTGTCAAATTATCAAAAATCAACAATGGTCCATTGTGTAAAATCAACAATGGTCCATTGTTAAATAGTCAAAAATCAACAATGGTCTATTGTTAAAAATCAACAATGGCCTATTATTTGATTGTCAAAAAACAACAATGTTCCATTGTCAAAAGTCAACAATGGTCCATTGCTAAATGATCAAAAATCAGCAATGGTCCATTGTAAAAAATCAACAATGGTCCATCGTGTATAATTAACAATGGTCCATTGTTAAATAGTCAAAAATCAACAATGGTCCATTGTCAAAAGTCAACAATGGTCAATTGTTAAATAGTCAGAAATCAACAATGGCCCATTGTTAAAAATCAACAATGGTCCATCATGTATAATTAACAATGGTCCATTCTTAAATAGTCAAAAATCAACAATGGTCCATTGTCAAAAGTCAACAATGGTCCATTTTAAAATAGTCAGAAATCAACAATGGTCCATTGTCAAAAATCAACAATGGTTCATTATCAAAAGTCAACAATGGTCCATTGTCAAAAATCAACAATGGTTCATTATCAAAAGTCAACAATGGTCCATTGTCAAAAATTAACAATCGTCCTTTCTCAAAAGTCAACAATCGTCCATTTTCAAAAATCAACAATGGTCCATTGTCAAAAGTCAACAATGATCCATTGTTAAATAGTCAAAAATCAACAATGTTCCATTGTCAAAAGTCAACTGGTCCATTTTTAAATAGTCAAAAATCAACAATGGTCCATTGTCAAATTATCAAAAATCAACAATGGTCCATTGTGTAAAATCAACAATGGTCCATTGTTAAATAGTCAAAAATCAACCATGGTTCATTATCAAAAGTAAACAATGGTCCATTGTTAAATAGTCAAAAATCAACAATGCTCCATTGTCAAATTGTCAAAAATCAACAATGGTCCAATGTAAAAAATCAACAATGGTCCTTTGTTAAATAGTCAAAAATCAACAATGGTCAATTGTAAAAAATCAACAATGGTCCTGTAACGTCTCTGCCGTTTTGGGTCTCGGCGCCGCCCTCCGCTCGCACGCTGTGGCGAAGGAGGCGTCTTCAATTTGGTTCTTTGTGTAAGTCTCTTGATGCTCAGTCTGAACATGGTCCTAATCAGTGTAATGGATTTCTAACCACACCCGTGTTCTAAGCATTTCTCTCTGGACGGTATAGAGTTAATCTCTTCCTGGCTTGTGTGATTGGCAGCCTGTGCCTATCAGGTGTGGGGTTGGGCCCAGACTTTCTATATACAGGTTGTCACTTCTCTGCAAGTTGCCGGTTATTACACTTGTGTTTTGCCTGCTCTCTTCATTATTTCCCTTGCTACCTTGTTACCTGATTTTCTGACCACTGGCTCTGACTTTGACTATTCTCTTGGATCTCGATTCTGTGCTGCAATTGCTTGATTGTTTCTGACCCCTTGGCTAGCTGACCTCCCTTTGTTGTTGTGCGTCTTGTCTGCGTTCTATGTGATCACTTATTATAAGGAGGGACTGTCAACGTGGTTGCTGGCTGTCACCTAGGACAGATCGGGCAAGTTAGCCAGGGACAGTGGGGGGATTCAGCTTAGGGTCCACTGTCTCGTTGTGCCCCTCCCCCCTAGTTCTCCAGCAGCTTCTGGGGAATCGCTCCTCTAGTGATTCCCTTACAGAATAACCGGCCCATACATTCTGCCATTGCTTCCATAGGGTCAGCATGGATCCTATTCAGGGCCTTGCAGCCAAGTTGGAAGGTTTGGCATTCCTGGTAGCTGAGCTTGCTAACCAGGTTCAGACCCTTACTGAGGCTGCTGCAGCATCCCCGCCTGTTTCTTCCCCTTTTAAGGTGAGGATGCTACTCCCGGATCGTTTTTCAGGGGATCGTGAAAAATTTGAGACTTTCCGGGAGTCCTGTCGCCTGTATTTTCGGATTAATCCACATGCATCCCAGGCCCAAATGGTAGGAATAGTTATATCCCTCCTACAGGGGGATCCACAGGCTTGGGCCCTTAAACTCCCTCCTGGGGCTGAGGAGTGGACTGACTTTGAAAAGTTTTTTTTGTCTTTGGGGTCTATATACGCTGAGCCAGACCACATTGGTCTTGCGGAATCGCAACTCCTCACCATGTGGCAGGGCAAACGCTCTGCTGAGGAATATTGCGCAGAATTCCGCAAGTGCAGCGTGACTGCAGGTTGGTGTGAGTCAGCTCTAAAGGCCCACTTTAAACAAGGCCTGTGTGACCGTGTTAAGGAGCTCTGGGTTGGTCACCCAGATCCTCCCACTCTTGAGCAGGCCATGACTTTGGCTGTCCGTATTGACCGTAGGATCCGGGAAAATGTTAAAGAGAGAATAGGGTCTGCTTCTTCCAAGTTTTCTGTCTCTCCCTCACTCTCTCCTGAAAACCCTGTTATTTCTCCCATGACTCCTGGTGAGGAACCTATGCAACTGGGAGTTATGGACGTCAAGATGCGACGAGAGCATCGTCTCAGGAACAACCTCTGCCTGTACTGTGGTACTTCCGGTCATTTCATCCGTGACTGCTCCATCAGACCCCACACACCAGGGGAAAAACTTCAGTGCCTGAGTGGTAGTCGGAAGAACCACTCAGGCAACCAGGTATTTGCCAGTAGTAACAATAAGATGTTGTTATCTGTGTCTCTGTCCTCTGGGGACAGATCTGTTTCTGGCCAGGCCTTAGTTGACTCTGGGTCTGCGGCAAACTTTGTCACATTTTCGTTTGTCTCAGCTTCAGACATTGAGCTTTTGCCACTTGACACTCCTCTGGCGGTTACTGGAGCGGATTTTGCCCCACTGGCCAGAGGTAAGGTCCGATTCAAGACCCCCTTAATAACGTTGCAAGTGGGTTCAGCTCATTCAGAGGTCATGAACTTTTTTGTTATGGAGCATCTGTCTTCCGATATTATTTTGGGGCTCCCCTGGTTTAATCTCCATAACCCTATTTTTGTTTGGGGTAAAAGGGAGTTGGTAAAATGGGGAGATCAGTGCTCATCCCACTGTATTGTTTTGCACACCTTAAATTGTGTTACTGAGGAGACTGTCTCGGCTGCAAAAGGTGGGAAACACCAGGTGAATAAAAAATGTTTGCCTGGCCCACCAGTGTCTGTGGTTGTGCAAAAAGACCCTGAATTGAAAGCAGAGAAAATACTGGGTCCTACTAAAACTGGTTTATCTGGTGAGGGTCCGGTGGCCCCTCATAAAGGGGGGGTACTGTAACGTCTCTGCCGTTTCGGGTCTCGGCGCCGCCCTCCGCTCGCACACTGTGGCGAAGGAGGCGTCTTCAATTTGGTTCTTTGTGTAAGTCTCTTGATGCTCAGTCTGAACATGGTCCTAATCAGTGTAATGGATTTCTAACCACACCCATGTTCTAAGCATTTGTCTCTGGACGGTATAGAGTTAATCTCTTCCTGGCTTGTGTGATTGACAGCCTGTGTGCCTATCAGGTGTGGGGTTGGGCCCAGACTTTCTATATACAGGTTGTCACTTCTCTGCAAGTTGCCGGTTATTTCACTTGTGTTTTGCCTGCTCTCTTCATTATTTCCCTTGCTACCTTGTTACCTGATTTTCTGACCACTGGCTCTGACTTTGACTATTCTCTTGGATCTCGATTCTGTGCTGCAATTGCTCAATTGTTTCTGACCCCTTGGCTAGCTGACCTCCCCTTGTTGTTGTGCGTCTTGTCTGCGTTCTATGTGATCACTTATTATAAGGAGGGACTGTCGACGTGGTTGCTGGCTGTCACCTAGGACAGATCGGGCAAGTTAGCCAGGGACAGTGGGGGGATTCAACTTAGGGTCCACTGTCTCGTTGTGCCCCTCCCCCTAGTTCTCCAGCAGCTTCTGGGGAATCGCTCCTCTAGTGATTCCCTTACAGGTCCATTGTTAGAAATACACAATGATCCATTGTATGATTGTCAAAAATCAATAATGGTCCATTGTCAAAAGTCAACTATGGTCCCTTGTTAAATAGTGAAAAATTGACAATGGTCCGTTGTCAAAAATCCACAATGGTCCATTTGTTGAATACTCAAAAATCAACATTGGTCCATTGTCAAAACTCAACAATGTTCCTTTGTTAAATAGTCAAAAATGAACAATAGTCCTTTGTTAAAAATCAACAATGCTCCATTGTAAAATTGTCAAAATTCAACATTGGTCATTTGTGTAAAATCAACAATGGTCTATTGTATGATTGTCAAAAATCAAAAATGGTCCATGGTCAAAAGTCAACAATGGTCCATTGTTAAATAGTCAAAAATCAACAATGGTACATTGTAAAAAATCAACAATGGTCCATTGCTTGATTGTAAAAAATCAGTAATGGTTGATTGTCAAAAGTCAACAATGGTCCATTGTGTAGAATCAACAATAGTCCATTGTTAAGTACTCGAAAATCAACAATGGTCTATTGTTAAAAATCAACAAAGGTCCATTATTTGATTGTCAAAAATCAACAATGGTCCAGTCTCAAAAGTCAACCATGGACCATTGTTAAAAAGTCAAAAATCAACAATGATCCATTGTAAAAAAATCAACAATGGTCCATTGTCAAATTGTCAAAAATCAACAATGGTCCATTGCGTAAAATCAACAATGGTCCATTGTTAAATAGTCAAAAATCAACAATGGTCCATTGCCAAAAGTCAACAATGGTCCATTTTTAATAGTCAAAAATCAACAATGGGTAATTGTCAAAAATCAACAATGGTTCATTATCAAAAGTCAACAATGGTCCATTGCCAAAAGTCAACAATGGTCCATTGTCAAATTGTCAAAAATCAACAATGGTTTATTGTCAAAAATCAACAATGGTTCATTGTCAAATTGTCAAAAATTAACAATGGTCCATTTTCAAAACTCAACAATGGTCCATTGTCAAATTTTCAAAAATCAACAATGGTCCATTGTGAAAAATTAACAATGGTCCATTGTTGAATTGTCTAAAATCAACAACGGTCCATTGTCAAAAATCACAAATGCTCCATTGTCGAATTGTCAAAAATCAACAATGGGTTATTGTCAAAAATCAACAATGGTTCTTTGTCAAAAATCAACAATGGTCCATTTTCAAACATCAACAATGGTCTATTGTCAATTTGTCAAAAATCAACAATGGTCCATTGTCTAAAATCAACAATGGTCCATTGTCTAAAATCAACAATGGTCCATTGTCTAAAATCAACAATGGTCCATTGTCTAACATCAACAATGGTCCATTGTTGAATTGTCTAAAATCAATAATGGCCCATTGTCAAAAATTAACAATGGTCCATTGTCAAGTTGTCAAAAATTGACAATGGTCTGTTGTCAAAAAATCAACAATGGTCTAATGTCAAAAATCAACAATGCTGTATTGTCAAAAGTCTACAATGGTCTACTGTCAAAAATCAACAATGGTCATAGGGGGAGTAGGCATTGGCGCTACTGGACTTTGCTGTAATGTTCTGATCATGAGTCTGTGGCTCAGCATCATGACCAAATAATCTAGCAAGACGTTCGCCTGTAGCAGCTCACCGCTTCCCTGTATACTACTCTGGGCTCCTGAAATATTCTGAATAGATTCTACTGATTCTTGGGGGCCACGGATTTATCTTTAGTCTACATACCCTGCTGCAGCTGTGTCCAGCCTTTATATTGATCCTTTTTATCTGCTTACCTAAATGTCCAGTGAAGCTGTGGAGATGTCCCGGAGAAAATCCTCTTCCTCCGGGGCGCCTAGGAAGCTCACAGAGTTTTTCATCAACCAAGCTTCAGACCGACGCACCTCACCTGAATTGGACTCTCAAACACGACTGCCGTCCCCACTTAATTCAACAGCCTTGTCGCAGAACATGGGTTCAAAAAATGTGGACATGTCTCCCCCTGCCGCCTCACTATCAGCCCAAGAAGGCAACAAAAGAGGTCCAAGTACCTCCCCTGCTTCGTCCCCAGCCAAGGAGGGTCCTGCACGTAAAAAAAACAGCCGGGCGCGGGCCCTACACCAGATGATGCCTCTCTGATTAGTCACACTGACATCTCCGATTTTCCAGCGTCCTCAGACCCAGTCACCTGTGACACATTGAAGGCCATGCTGGTCCTATTGCAATCGGGCATTAACAAAAGTGTGACCTCGCTGGTTGGGAAACTACAACACAGTATTGACGCGCTGGGGGAGAGAACTGACCACCTCGAGCGGAAAATGGCGGAATTCTCCACTGCTCATAACGAATTGGTGGACGCTCACAACACACTGGAGGCAGAAGTGCGCTGGCTAAAGATCGAAGCAACAGACTCTGAGGACCGCTCCAGACGTAACAACATTAAGATCCGAGGAATCCCGGATGACATTGCATCCATTGACCTCCCGGCCTATATTAAACGCATGTTTAAAAAAATTCTTCCAAATCTTTCAGAGCTTGACCTTACCCTGAATAGGGCCCACCGCATACCTAAGGCAAATTCAGCTCCAGCGGACGCTCCCAGAGACACCCTGGTTAGGGTCCACTTCTACCATATCAAAGACTCTATCCTCGCTGAAGCCCGTAAATGCGATACTCTCCCCGCACCATTCTCAGCAATTTCTTTATACCCGGATCTATCTGCTGCCACCATGCAGGCGAGACGCAACCTAGCACCTATTACGAAGATACTCCGAGAGAACGGCATACGATATCGCTGGGGCTTCCCTACCAAGCTTCTGGTTTATCGCAATGGAGTTACCCACTCTATACCTTCCGTAGAAGATGGAATGTCTCTTCTCCGTAGGTGGCGTATGATCTCTGCTGATTCTGAGTCCCTGTCTGGCAGACCTGCTCGTCCTGCTCGTCCTCCGCGGGTACCCAAGGACTGGCATACGGTTGGAGAACCCTGAAAGAACTGCGGAGACTCTCTCTCCCTCACCCAGGGAGATTAGGTGCCTTTACAGGATGTTAAAAATGTCTAGTTTTTTCTTGGCAAACTATTTATCATTTTTTCTATACATTTTTTATAATTGTAGTTGATCGATGAGTGAATTTTGTTTCTCACCCCCCACGGTTTATCCGGTGCATTTTAGCACTAAGATGTTTATTTTATGTTTTTTGATCTTGTATGCTTTACTGTTTTCTGTTAAGTTTGTTTACTCTATCATACATAGCTCATATTTGTGCGCACCATTTAATTATGTCTTCAGTGCAGATCCGGATTGTCTACCATGCTGGCTTAAACCCCATTTATATAGTCTGGCACCCTTTTATTGGCCATTACCATGGTCATTCGAATCTCTTCTATAAATGTCAAAGGGCTTAATAGCCCTTACAAAAGGAGCTCTGTTTGGAGGGAGGCACGCCATTTGAAATGTGATGTGCTCATGCTCCAAGAGACACATTTTTATGCTGAAAAAAGTCCTCTATTTACGAACCCCTCCTTCCCTCATATTTTTAAAGCCTCCTGTACAGCCAAACGCAAGGGAGTCCTCATAGCTGTCCGTGACTCAGTTGCTTTTAGCATGGAGTCTATACTAACGGATTCCCAAGGCCGGTATCTCGGTCTTAATTGTACTATTAATAATTTGAGATATACTTTGATCACAGTATATCTCCCTAATAAATCTCAATCTTCATACTGGAGATCTCTCCTGCCCAAAATCCAGTCATTTGCTACGGGAATCTTGATTGTGGGGGGAGATTTTAATTGCCTTATGGATAACACTCTCAATTCGTCTAACCCTCAGAGGAAATCTCCTGTACTTACCCCTTCCTTGATGGATCAAGGGTTGTATGATGTATGGAGGTGCCAGCATGGTGGCGAGAGCTTCTTTTCTTCCTCTTCCTCCTCATACTCTAGGATAGACTTTTTCTTAGCGGACAAATTGGGCTTACTAAAAACTGTCTCATCTCATATTGGTCTGATTACGTGGTCAGATCATGCCCCGGTGTCCTTGGTCCTCCGCGAGAAGTTTGCCACAGCCCTGCCATTTCAATGGAGACTAAATGAATACATCCTCGATCACCCCTCCCATGGCGCCCAACTCCTTAGTGCCTTAAAAGAATTCTTTGAAATTAACGCCCCTACGGTCTCAGATCCCCATACTTTGTGGAACGCCCATAAGGCATTCATGCGTGATTATCCAAGCTTGCTCCAGGGCTAAGAGGCAACGCTCTAAAGATATCGATGCCTTGCTTCAAAAGATAGCTGGGTTGTCGGCAACGAATAAATTATGCCCTACTCCATCTCTCTCTAACGAGATTAGACAGCACCAGCTACAATTACAAAGATTGCTGGTCCACCAACAGGACCTTGCCTTTAAGAGGTTTCAGTGTCAGGCCTATATCCATAACAATAGAGCTAGTGCTTTCCTAGCAAGGAGAATCAAGCAAGCCCAACCTAGATCACGTATCGCATATCTTTTAAATGCCAAGGGGGATAAAGTTGTGGACCCTCGTCTAATAGCTGACCAGTTCCGAGCTTACTATAAATCTCTATATAATTTAAAAGAAGATACTGGGGTACATCAACCCTCACTGACAGAAATGGATAGTTTTCTAGAGTCTGTTTCTCTTCCCCGCCTCTCTGAGGAACAGTGTCAGGCACTAGCTACACCTATATCTCTTCCAGAGCTCCATAAAGCTATGGCATCCCTAAAACCACTAAAGTCCCCGGGTCCTGATGGATTTTCGGGTAGTTATTATAAAAAATATAGGGAAATTTTGTCGCCCCAACTATTGAAAGTGTTTATGAGGACTGCGGAGGATCAGAGGTTCCCAGAGGAGATGCTTGCCGCTACTGTGGTTACCCTTCCCAAACCGGGCAAGCCCCCTACTAACCCAGCAAATTTCAGGCCTATTTCCCTACTGAATGTGGATATTAAGTTATATGCGAAAGTGCTGGCGGAACGCCTGGTGTGTATCCTACCTCAGCTGATCGGACCAGACCAGGTGGGATTTGTTATGGGTAGACAGGCCCCGGATGGCACCTGTAGGTTTATTGACTTGATTCAGAGTGTGGAGCGTAGTGGAGGGCCATCTCTTCTATTAGCTCTCAACGCAGAAAAGGCCTTTGACAGGGTCCACTGGGGCTATCTGGACCGACTGCTTGATAAGTTTGGCATAGGGGGTTTCTTTAAAACGGCCATTTTGGCTCTCTATTCTTGTCCGTCTGCCCGGGTTCTATCTTCAGGGTTTCTGTCTGAACCCTTTCAAATTAGCAATGGAACTCGCCAAGGCTGCCCTCTTTCCCTCATTATATTTGCACTAGTGATGGAGCCGCTGGCTGAAGCCATCAGACTTAATGATAGTATCACAGGCATTTCTGTTGGGCAACATCAACACAAAATTGGCCTATATGCTGATGACGTGATCCTCTCCCTGACCAACCCTGTGCCATCCTTGCGAGCTACTACAGATATTTTGGAGTCTTTGGGTAGGGTCTCCTATTATAAGGTAAACCCTTCCAAGTCCCAGATACTCCCAATTGGTATTTCTCCGTCCCTAAAAAGAGAAATGAGGGCCCAATTCCCATTCCAGTGGGGTGAAGGTAGCATTACCTATTTGGGAATTTCCCTAACGGCCCTGAGCTCCAACCTCTTTTCTCTAAACTATACACCGTTGCTTACCAGGGTGTCCTCCCTCTTGACCGGCTTCTCTAAACCTATGTTATCCTGGGCAAGTAGGATTGCCATTGTGAAAATGATAGTGCTCCCCATCATACTTTACTTGTTCCGCACTGTGGTTATCCCCCTCCCCAACTCCTACTTGACAAAACTACAAAAGTTACTTTCGGATTTCATCTGGGAGGGAAAGAGAGCAAGGATACGCATGCGAGTCATGACTAGACCCTGGTCTGGAGGAGGAGCGGGTGTCCCTGATGTTAAGAAATACTACGCTGCAACTGTTTTGGAGCAGCTGAGGGTCTGGTGGGGGAAAGATGCGGGTTGCCGCTGGCTGGAAGTTGAGGAGTCCTTGATGGATCTCCCGTTGATTTGTCTTTTGCGACCTAAGTCATTCTGTCCTCCCCACGCTCCAATTCCCCTATTAAGTATAAAGGCCTCCGTCTGGGCATGGCGTTTTCTGACCTTACACACCCCTGTGACACAATTGGCTCCTCTGTCAGACCTGCCATTACGCTACCTGGCTTCTTTCCTACCTGGTCTGAGCCTGAGAAGTTGGTCGGACGCCGGCCTCCAGAGAGTTGATCAGTTGTTTAAAGGGGTCCAACTAAAATCATTCACTACATTGATGGAGGAATTTCGAATCCTACAGCGAGATTTTTATAAATACTTACAAGTTAGACATCTCCTTCAACCCCACAATGTCTCAGACCCCGTGTTCCCTAGACTGGCTCTCCGTATGTGGCAGCCGTCGGTTCCTACCAGGGGTGGCTCTTCAGCTTTCTATAAACTCATCTCCACCCCTTCGGAGCAGATTAAACCTCTCTGCCTGATACGCTGGGAGACTGACCTTGCTAGAAACATCTCACTCCAGGAATGGTACGGAGCCTTTGAGTTCGTTAAGCGAGTATCGAAGGGTGCTGCCCACTGGGAGACAGCATGTAAAATATCTCTCCGTTGGTACAGGACACCTACCCAGCTGGCACATATAGACCCCTTGTACTCAAATCTATGTTGGAGGGGCTGTGGTGAAATAGGTACACTTTTACACATGTGGTGGGATTGCCCCCCTGTGCTTGCTTTCTGGACTGCCACCTTCCAGCTAATGTCCGATCTGGCGGGCATTGATGTCCCATTGTCTCCGGGTCTGGCGCTCTGCTTCTTGGATGCTGAAACTTTCCCGGGGGATATGGCAGTGGTCCTGGGTCAGATTATTTTGGCGGCCAGAGCGATGATAGCACGCCAGTGGAAGAACACACCCTGTTTGACGTTGTCAGAATTAATACAACACGTCAATCTGGTCTATACTCTGGAGAAGATGCTGGCATGTAAAAGTCACAGGTACTCTAGCTTTCACTTAAAGTGGGCCCTCTGGTCTGATAATGTAGATCGTAGGGTGGGTCTGCCTTGTAGAGGACTCAACCCCTCTCCTCCTACATGACACTCTATTGTTCTGCGGTCCTAGATGTATAGTGATTAGTGCGTTACAAACCTTTTTTCTAGATAACTTACTGAGCTATGTGATGTTGAACTTTTGCTCTTTCCTTTGTTCCCCTTAATTTTTCCCTCTTCTTTTCCCTCTTGTCTAAAATCAATAATGGCCCATTGTCAAAAATTAACAATGGTCCATTGTCAAGTTGTCAAAAATTGACAATGGTCTGTTGTCAAAAATCAACAATGGTCTAATGCCAAAAATCAACAATGGTGTATTGTCAAAAGTCTACAATGGTCTACTGTCAAAAATCAACAATGGTCCTTGGTCAAAAATCAACAATGGTCCATTGTCAAATTGTCAAAAATCAACAATGGTCTGTTGTCAAAAATCAACAATGGTCCATTGTTAAATAGTCATAATTCAAGAATGGTCCATTGTAAAAAAAAATCAACAATGGTCCATTGTTAAATTGTCAAACATTAACAATAGTCCATTGTCAAATCACAATGAGCTATTATTGACTTTGACAATGGGCCATTATTGACTTTGATAATGGTTCTGTCACATCACATCACAACAGAGTCGAATTCCTTGATCTCATAGTGGAATGTGATGAACATCGGAACATAGTTTCAGATGTTTACAGAAAATCCTTTTCAACCAATTCTTTACTCCATGCCTCCTCTTCTCATTACCCCAAAGTTAAACAAGCCATACCAATTGGACAATTTTAGAGAATGAAACAAATCTGCTCCAATAACAGCAAGTTTGAGGATCAAGCTAGAGATCTCAAATCTTGGTTCTTAAATCGTGGCTACAAAATGAGGAATATTCAACGTGGGTATCAGAGAGCGAAGGATTCCCCAAGGGACACTCTATTGGTGAGTAGGGTAAGTAAACATGATAATAAAGAACACAATGTGAGATTTATTACTTCTTTATTACTTTTTGGAAGGGTGTATGGGATATTATACAGAAACATTGGAACGTATTTCTGACTGACCGGGACTTGGCACAGACTCTGCCACCTAGTCCCCAAATCACGGGGTCGGAGATCTAAGAATCTTAGTGATTTATTGATTAGGAGCCATTATGTTCCAGGGTCCTCGAAATATATTTTTGGGAGTCGGGGCCCTTCATGGGGTACCTTCAACTGCAGGCATTGTGCTGCCTGTAAATATGTGGTGCGGAGTACTGAATTTTGTAACTCTAGTGGTAATAAACAATATAAACTTGTGCACCACATTTCGTGCAGCACAGAGGCAGTGATCTATTTTGCGACTTGCCCCTGTGGCCTCATTTATGTTGGCATGACAAGTAGGTCACTCAGGGTATGGGTCTTGCGGCATGCAAGTAAGATCGTGGCAGCGGCAAAAGCTCGAGATTTTGAACAACTTCAACCCATACAACGTGACTTCCACTCATGTGATCCACGGACGGGGCTTACAGATAGGGTAGGTTTGGGTGGTAGGGGCGGCGATATACACCAAGCTCTACTGCGCAAAGAAACCCTCTGGATTGTTGAACTTAATACAGGGTCTATAACTAGCCTCAATGAGACCATGAGCTTTAAACCTTTTCTATAAAATTGCGCAAATTTTAATTGATAGGGGATTTTTTCAATTTTATCTGTTTTTGTTTAGTGTATTTTGATATTCATCAGTTTGTCCTAGGTCATTTCTGTACACCTTGTGGCTATTTCTTGCGTACCAGCTGGCCTTGAAGATATCTGAGCATTATTATAAATTTATTTTTTTTGCACAATTTGTCACTGTAATATTATATGCCCAATTATTGGGTTTTGTATTTATATATATATATATATATATATATATATATATATATATATATATATATAGTATCACCTGTATATACCTGTTTGTATCACCATTGTCCCTATGGATGTTGTTTCATATTTATATTGATTGCTCATTCCTGTTGTTCTATTTTTTTTATTTATTTATTTTTTAATTTTATTACAATAATAGGTGGCCACTTTAATCATCACGCATCAACACGTCATCACGCATGACTGTCTGGGTTTTCCTGTGCTCTTGGGAACTACATTTGCAGCGTTAGTTGGCATCCTAGCCATAGGTGATTAACTTCTATGTTTGATATACATATCCCCTATTTCACAATATTGCCTCCTGACGAAGCCATTCTAGTGGCGAAATGCGCATCGGGTGCAGCACTATCCCCTCCCTGCACTTTCCCGTACCAGTGTACTTGTGTATTTGTGCCATCACGACTACTGGTATGTTGCTATATAGGTGCCTATTCATCTTGGAAATAATGTGAGTTGGGCTGTATATTTTGGATGTTGTTTTTGATATAGCACTTAACTCACTTATGTCATGGACATCTATTCTAGTGTTATTATCCGCTTTATATGTACATCCATTTAGAATTTTTGGCCCATGTTATTATACTCTGGTTATAACTGGGGCTCCGTACGTTATAGTAACCACTCTTTAAGGCATAATCCCTTTTATTTCCCTTTATGTGTATTATACCTTAGGGGCCATATAAGGATAGCATATCAGTGAATTTTGTGTATCTACAATTGTTACACTTATTATATTACTAACACATAGTTATCTTTAGTTCTATTATATTCGATTGTGAACTATATACATCGTCAGTACTCCCTGGGAGGTGGGTTTTTTTTCTGCACCTTATAAGCTTTTCCATCTGAGTACTTTGTCTATTTGTATATGGATATTTATTGAATTTTACATTAAAAAATATTATTTTTCTACGTGTAGTCTCTATAGACTTATTCTTTTTTCGGTAGTTTGTATAGTATGTAGTTTTTGAGACATTTATATTGAGGAATACCCTTTTGGGCTTTACATCACAATGGGCCATTGACAAGGGTTCTGGCATATCACAATGTATTACCATTGGCCATAACCAAATGTGGGGTATTTCCATGCTCAGGAGAAATTGCATAGGTGACATTTTCTTGGTTTACCCCTTGTGAATGTGTTAATTTTAGGGCTAAATGAGCATATTATTGAAAACAACATGAAATGTCTATATTTTGCCTCCATATAGTTTTAATTCCTGTGAAATACTTAAAATGTTAACAAACTTCCGAAATGCTGTTTTGAATTATTTGAGGGGTGCAGTTTTGATAATGGGGTGATTTATGGGGGTTTCTTATTATAGGCCTTTATAATCTCCTTCAGAACTGAAGTGGTCCCTAAGGCTGTGTTCACACGGAGTTTTTTGGCAGCGGATTTTGACGCAGAATCCGCCTCAAAATCCGCCTGAAAAAAACGCCTCCCATTCATTTCAATGGGAGTCAGTAGCGTTTTTTTTTCCTCTAGCGTTTTTTTTCCGCTAGCGGAAAAAAAAAGCAACATGACCTATCTTCAGGCAGATTCAACCTGGAAAAACCAATGGAATTCAATGTGAGGCGGAAAACATGTGACGTGGTTTTTCGATGCGGTTTTTGCAATAACCGCGTCCCAAACTGCGACGCGGTTTTTTGAAGCTGAGTTCCTAGGTCCACACCAAAAGGGGTGTAAACTACATCCGCATCGAAAAACCACATCAAAAACCGCGTCAGAAAACCACGTCAGGTCTAAAAACATGTCCCAAAACTATTTCCTAATTCCTGAAGCTGATTTTTTCTGCCTGCAAAAAACTCCGTGTGAACATACCCTAACAAATGGAAACTTGCTGTTACACTTGTAAGATTTATAATGTCCAAAATAAATGAAAGGACAATTAAAAGATGATGCCGATATAAAGCAGAGATATGGTAGCTAATATTTATTAATTTATTAAGCAGAGCATTTCACACTTTGAAAATTGTGATTCGTTTTTCCAAAGTTTCCATCAAATTGCCTATTTTGTTAATAAATAAATACAAAAATCATTGATCAGTGTTTACCACTACAATGTATCATGAAAAAACATTCTCAAAATCACTTGTGTAAGTTACAACGTCTCAAAGTTTTATTACCATAAAAAAAGGACACGTTGGTTTTGAAAATGAGGCCTGGTCCTTAAATGGGTTGTCCAGGATATACAGTTTTTGGCAAGGAGGCCGGTTAGGTTGAAAATAACAAACAAAGCCTGTCCCAAGTAAGTAGGGTTTTTTTTTTTTTTTTCACCTTCCCCAGCCTCCTTGCCAGAAACTGTTTATCCTAGACAATCCCTTTAAGGTGCTTTTAAATTGTGTCCTTAAGGGTTACTATACCTGACAGAGGTCCTCATAGTGACAGCCTGCACCCCCTTATACAAGTACCTGACGGAGATCCCCATATTGACAACCTGAACCCCCTTATACAAGTACCTGACGGGGTCCTCATAGTGACAACCTGTCATGTGTGATGTTTAATGGCACCACAGGATTACACGATGTTTTCATCCCACAGTGCACTAATAAATGACAACTCTTGTGCCCTAACGTCTTTGTAGCTGTATGAGGGAGGACGAGGCTTCCTGCATTCCCATAGACCACACACAAGGGCCACCAGTTGGATACCATTGATGGAAATGTTGAGTCACCATAAATTCCCACTGAATCTCTCAGTAGTGCAGCCTCATATAAATGGAATATTAAAAGATGGTTTATTACTAAATTTTCTTCTGGTGGCCGATAACACCACATGACATTACTTACTACCCAAGTGATGAGGCACCTTCTCAATAAGATCAGTCCCGCATATTGGCCACTTATAGTAGTATCTGTAGCTGGCCATACACATTAGATTTTACACTGCTAGATTTTGTCTGGAATGAATGTTTGTCGATCGCTTGTACAGACGACTGCTCCAAACACACAAACAAAAATAAAAGTGTCTTTACCCCAAACACATGATCTTTACCAATTTAACGGGGGTTGTCCCACAAAGCAAAGTTTGACATGGCCACAGCCAGGCTGAATATAGGCAGGACTGGTGACGGTTGTCACTGGAGATAAGTACACAACTTGCCCATATCTAGCGCTCCTGTTGAAGTGAATGAGAGCAATAATCGTCACCCACATTCAGCCTAGATGTGGTCAGGTTGAATGTGGAGCACAAGAAAGGTCCTTTTTACTTTACCTTATGGAAAAACCCCTGTGACTTCTGGCAATATTCAAGAAGTCACACAAAGAAAATGTCAACATTCAAAAGTGTTATGAAAAAAAGTTTTATAAAAAACACTCATAAATAAGTTAAAATAAAACTTTTTTATGATTCATTTTTAAGGTTATTTTTTTTTTTTTTTTTTTAACATGGTAGGGGCAGGAATGACACACACACATACACATATGTACACACGTGGACAAAATTGTTGGTATCCCTCGTTTAATGAAAGAAATACCCACAATGGTCACAGAAATAACTTGAATCTGACAAAACTGGAATTTGCCAAACTATATGTTGACAAGCCACAAAGCTTCTGGGAGAATGTCCTATGGACAGATGAGACAAAAATCAAAATTTTTGGCAAGGCACATCAGCTCTATGTTCACAGACGGAAAAATGAAGCATATCTTGAAAAGAACACTGTCCCTACTGTGAAACATGGAGGAGGCTCTGTTATGTTCTGGGGCTGCTTTGCTGCATCTGGCACAGGGTGTCTTGAATCTGTGCAGGGTACAATGAAATCTCAAGACTATCAAGGGATTCTAGAGAGAAATGTGCTGCCCAGTGTCAGAAAGCTTGGTCTCAGTCGCAGGTCTTGGGTCTTGCAACAGGATAATGACCCAAAACACCCAAGAATGGCTAAGAGGAAAACATTGGACTATTCTGAAGTGCCCTTCTATGAGCCCTGACATAAATCCTATTGAGTATCTTTGGAAGGAGCTGAAACATGCCGTCTGGAAAAGGCACCCTTCAAACCCGAGACAACTGGAGCAGTTTGCTCATGAGGAGTGGCCAAAATACCTGCTGAGAGGTACAGAAGTCTCATTGACAGTTACAGGAATCGTTTGATTGCAGTGATTGCCTCAAAAGGTTGTGCAACAAAATTTTAAGTTAAGGGAACCATCATTTCTGTCCAGGCCTGTTTCATGAGTCTTCTTTTTTTTTAAATTCTGTTGAAGCCTGGTTGACAAGCAATGTTTGACTTTCATTTGTTCATTTTCATAGAATTTTTATATATTACTTTTGTCAGATTCAAGTTATTTCTAGGACCATTGTGGGTTTTTCTTTCATTAAACGAGGGGTACCAACAATTTTGTCCACGTTTGTATGTGTGAGAGTCAAAAATTACCCAAACTCTGGCTGTAGAATTTTTTTCAATGGGCCTCAGTGACTGCTAAGGCTCAGGACCCTGCCAGTTTAAGCTTTTCCACAAAGTAGGGTCTCTAAGGAAAACGCCAGCCTTGAATTATCGCCCAGATCCATAAGATTTTTCACTCGGGGGCAGTTCAGCCTCTCCCTTCAGAGTCTGCAGGCTGAAGGCTCTAATCTGGGGGTATAGGCAGCATAGACTTGCATTGTAGGTAGGCGGCTCTTCTCTGATGCATCGGTTCCATTGTGGGAGGTGTGGCGTTAGGGAATGGTTTGCTGTAAGTTTGGAAGGTTTTATTTGGGGAGAATGCTGCTCCCAATGGGTTGGACGTGGAAAGGGGAGACTATACCTGTCATTGGAAGAGGAGAAGGTTTTGGTACAAGGGTGCTCCCAGTGATACTGTACTGCTTACATCTTTTCTGCTGCACAGTGGTGTTTGGTAAGTCTGGGGAGGTATTTTCTGTGGTAGTATTTGGCACTGCTGAGGAGATATCAGGCAATGTGGTGTTTGGTGTTACTAGAGGTATTACGTGTGCTGCACGGTGGCTTTTGTTTGGCACTCCTTGATAGTATTTCTGTTGCTGGTGAGGCTCTGGCATCACAATTGACTGGTTAGGCACAAGTCTAAAAAGTGTGAGAAGGACCAAACAGGTTTTTTCCTACAGAATCAGTTCACACTCATGGACATCGTTAGGCGTCTGGCTACTTGTTCATGGCTGACACTGGTGCGACCTTGAACTTCTCTATCCATTCATGACAAAACACTTTCTCCATACTGTGCATCAAGTCTTTGAGAAATATCGCCGCAAAGTCTTTGATAAATTTTACCACCAGACAATCCTCAGGCCACAAAAAAACTAATCACTGCAAGACACTACTCTTTTGTGCAAATCACAAGTGGGGCAACCATTTATTCTCAAACAAAGGGCTCCAGTCGAGGGTAAAAGGTACTTTACCTTTGATGATATCCAGAAAAGACGTGACCCCAGCAGTCATTTTTTTCTCACATCGCTGTCACAAATGAAGTGACGTAACATGATCAAACCTCCTGGCGACAGAGCTACCTCCTATGGAAAGCGCTGATCAGACAGAATGGCCAACAGAAGTTTTAGTATAACCAGAGGGGGGATAATTTTTGACTCAACCTTTTACATTCATAATACAAAACAAACATTTGTTCCAACGCAAAAAGTTTCTAACCAGCCCATACCTCAAAAACTACATGCCCACAATACACAAATTGCCCACAGGTCTGTTAGTCTAGCCCATACACTAACAAATATAGCAGGTAAACTGCCACAAAAGTCCAATGCAACCGATTTTGGTTGCGACCAACTTGTTGATGGTTGGCTGTATGGGATGTTTGTAGGTTTATATGTACGACGAACATTCAAAATCTGCCACTTCAGCAGTCATAAAATCTGTGTATGGCCTGCTTTATTCATTTGTATGGCTAAGGAGAATGATAAAAGAAAGAAGAAAATCTGTATTTATTTTTGTCCAATGTCGTTAAGTCTCAGACCATCTTTATCAAGTATGTGGATCTTCTGATGTTTAATGAGAGTAGTATTGCTACTGAAGATCTTACGACACTCTGTGCAGGAGAATGGTTTTTCCCCTGTGTGCGTCCTCTGATGTATGATAAGGTTAGTTGTACGTGTGAAGCTTTTCCCACAGTAAGGACACGAGAACGGTTTTTCACCCGTGTGAATCCTTTGATGTCTCACTAGAAGAGAATTCCGGTTGAAAACTTTGCCGCAATCCGAGCAGGAGAACGGTTTCTCTCCGGTGTGTATTCTCTGATGCACAACTAGTGCAGATTTCTGGGTAAAACACTTGCCGCAATCTGGGCACACCGCCTTGCTCATGTCCGAGTGACTACTCCGGTGTCTGATGAGGAACACTTTTGAGCAATACTGTTTCCCACATATGGGACAAGACAGACTTTTATCCTTGTGAGCCCCCTGATGCTTCACAAGATCAGACTTCTGAATGAACCTATTCCCACATTCGGAACAAGAAAATGGCTTCTTTCCAGAATGGCGCAGCTGGTGCCGTACATAGTGAGACCGCTGATTGAAACATCTCCCACAGACAGAACATGCAAATGGCTTCTCTCCGGTGTGGATCATTTGGTGCCTCAAGAGAGCAGATTTGAGGGTGAAACATTTGCCGCACTCTGAACACAAGAACATCTTCTCCCCGCTGTGGAACTTTTGATGTCTCACTAGGTGTGATCTGCAAGAAAAGTGTTTTCCACACACTGTGCACGCCATCTCCTTCTGCTTGTGATCCGACTGATGCTCAAGAAGTTCAGAGTCACTTGAAAATGTCTCAGAGCACACGAAGCACTCAAATGAAGTCATGATGGTGGGACTAGACTTTTCAACATGGCTTGTAGAGCCAGCTTTGACTTTATTACTTGAAAATTGTTTTTTCAGGACACTACTCTCTGTACTACAAACCATCATATACGTAGACGTATATTCAGTCTGTGTAAATTTGCTTTTCACTGCTTTTGCCATCTCATTCAAGTATTTTTCGGCCACCTCAGTGGAAGAGTATTTGGTCTGAGTGCATTTGGTTGCAACATCTCGATTTGTCCTGTTGTTTCTCCCACATGGTGTGATCTCTACGGTACGTTCTTCGATGTCTCTTGGAATGTTTGTTGGAGGGAAAGTTTCAGTAATGGGTAGTTCTTTTGCGTTACTTGTGTTGGCTGTGTAATCTGTGGAAAATAAGCTTAATTATACAATTTTGTATTATTGATGGTAGGACAATACACATGTTGAATCAAAAGCAACAAAAACTGCAGGGTTGGACTGTAATGCATCATATTTTGGACTAAGTTGTCTCAGCAGGACAGACACTGCCCAAGTACCCGAGGCATATGGAGACTATAGATAAGTGGGAGTAAATAAATATGCACTATCATACTCCGTGTGACCATGTATTACATCAGGGTTCCATAACCAGCAGCTCTAGAGTGCCCTTTAAGGGGCATCTGCAGGTAATAATAATGTGGATTAGACATAAGATTAGCAGACCTTGGCAATTGGGTCAAAACTATAGGACAACCTGCTTGATCTACCCAGTGAGGGGGGAGAGGCATGTTAGTCTTTACTGACCTGTGGCATCTACTGTGCTGGGCATGGCTTTGATTAAAGGGATTCTATCATTGGGAAACCCAATTTTCACTAACACCACGTCGGAATAGCCTTTAGAAAGGCTATTCTTCTCCTACCTTTATTTTTCTGCTCCGTGCAGCCGTTTCTGAGAATTTTCCTTTTTCTTCTTTATGCAAATGAGTCTTCAGAAAGCACAGGAGGCGTCCCCTGTACTCAAAGAAGACGCTCTTCTGCAGATCCAGCGCCGCCTCTCTTTTCTTCTGCTGACACCTCTCCGCCGCATCATCAACTGCCCAGTCTCTGTTCGGGATTCAAATCCAGCGCGTGCTCAGTCGGTTCTGCCATTTCGCATTGGATAGAGGTGATTACGCATGTCCAGCCGGCCATTTTCATGTGGATTTGGATCCCGAACAGAGACCCGGCAGCTGATGACGTGGCGGAGAGGGGTCAGCAGAAGAAGAGAGAGGCAGAGCTGGATCTTCAGAAGAGTGTCTTCTTTGAGCACAGGGGACGCCACCTGTGCCTTCTGAGCACAGGGGGAACGCCCCCTGTGCTTTCTGAAGATTCATTTGCATAAAGAAGAAAAACAAAAATTCTCAGAAACGGCTGCGCGGAGCTGAAAAATAAAGGTAGGTGAAGAATAGTCTTTCTAAAGGCTATTCCGACGTGGTGTTAGTGAAAAACGACTTTCCCAATGATAGAATCCATTTAAACACAAGATCAAGATCGACTATACTTGTAAGTTGTCATGTATGTGATTTGCATTGATTTACAATTGTCTCCCATGTAAATCATAAAAAATTGTCACACTGATCTCCAGTCCTAAACGTTAGTGAGTTTACAGTGCCTTGCAAAAGTATTCATGCCCCTTGAACTTTTTCAAATTATGTCACCTTACAACCACAAACTTAAATGTATTTTATTGAGATTTTAAGTAACCAGCACAAAGTAACAGATAATTGTGAAGTGGAAAGAAAATTATACATATTTATCAAAATTTTAATCAAATAAAAACCTGAAAAGTGTGACGTGCAAAAGTATTCAGCCCTTTTATATAAATACTTTGTAGAGCCACCTTTCCCTGCAATTACAACTGCAAGTCTTTTGGGGTCTGTCTCTACCAGATTTGCATATCTAGAGACTGAGATTTTTGCTCATTCTTCTTTGAAAAATAGCTCAAGCTCAGGCAGATTGGATGGAGCGTCTGTGATCAGCAATTTTCATGTCTTGCCTAAGATGCTCAATGGGATTTAGGTCTGGACTTTCCTAGGCCATTCTAACACTTGAATATTCTTTGATCTAAACCATCCCACTGCAGCTCTGGCTGTATGTTTAGGATCATTGTCTTGCTGGAAGGTGAATCTCCTTCCCAGTCTCAAGTCTTTTGCAGCCTCCAACAGGTTTTCTTCCAGGATTGCAGTGTATTTAGCTCCATCCATCTTCCCATCAACTCTGACCAGCTTCCCTGTCCCTGCTGAAGAAAAGCCTCCCCCCAGCATGATGCTGCCCCCTATGTGTCACAGTGGGGATGGTGTGTTCAGGGTGATGAGCTGTGTTACTTTTCCGCCACACATAGCACTGCATTTAGGCCAAAAAGTTCAACTTTGCTCTCATCTGACCAGAGCACCTTCTTCCACATGTTCGCTGTGTCCCTTACAAGTATATGGCTTGTGGCAAACTGCAAATGGCACTTCTTATGTCTTTCTTTCAACAATAGTTTTCTTCTTGCCACTCTTCCATAAAGGCCAGATTTGTGGAGTGCACGGCTTATAGTTGTCCTGTGGACAGATTCTCCTAACTGTGCTGTGGATTTCTGCAGCTCCTCCAGAGTGACCATGGGCCTCTTGGCTGCTACTCTGACCAGTGCTCTCCTTGCTAGATCTGTCAATTTAGGTGGACGGCCATGTCTTGGTAGGTTTGCAGTTGTAGAATACTTTTTCCATTTTTGTATGATGGATTGAACAGTGCTTCTTGGGATGCTCAAAGCTTGGGATATGTTTTTATAACTTAACCCTGCTTTAAACTTCTCCACAACTTTATCTCTGACCTGTCTGGTGAGTTCCTTGGTCTTCATGATGCTGTTTGTTCACTAGTGTTCTCTAACAAACCACTGAGGCCTTCACAGAACAGGTGTATTTATACTGAGACTAAATAACACAGGTGGACTCTATTTACTAATTAAGTGACTTCTGAAGGCAATTGTGCACACTGGATTTTATTTAGGGGTATCAGAGTACAGGGGGCTAAATACTTTTGCACGTCACACTTTTCAGTTTCAGTGATTAAAATTATTAAAAACCATGTATCATTTTCCTTCCACTTCACAATTATCTGCTACTTTGTGTTGGTCTACCATTTAAAATCTCAATAAAATACATTTAAGTTTGTGGTTGTAAGGTGACAAAATGTGAAAAAATTCAAGGCGTATGAATACTTTTGCAAGCCACTGTATATACAATGTTACGCAAATGCAATTTCATATATTGGGTGGTGGCTGGATACTCTCTACTGAATGGGTTACATTTCAAGAGGACCTTTCATGTCCTCATTAAAGTGAGGTTTTATATACCACTAGAAAGCCGACTGAATTCAGCACACTTTTGGCTTTCCCGGTATGTGTCCCGGTGCTGGAGATATCGGTGCCGTTAGTTTCGGCACTGATATCTCCCCAATGTCAGAAAGGCGTTCCTCATAGCTCAGCGTCATCACTGGACTGTAAGGAACGTCCCCCTAACACTTTGTGATGACGCTGAGCTGTGAGGAATGCTCCTTCCAGTACAAGTCTATGGACAAGTAGTGTCGGGGAAGGCGTTCCTTACAGTCCAGTGATTACGCTGAGCTATGAGGAACGCCCTTCTGATAGTGGGGAGATATCAGTACCAAACTAAGGGCACTGGTCATTGTATTCTTTTGGACTACTGAATAATGACAGGGACTGCTGAAGCCTGTGATTGGGCCTCAGTGGTCACGTGGTGTTGCTTGCGTCTTTGTGTCACAATGCCACGTACCGCTGAGGACTTTCTCTACCGTTCATGTAACCATTATAACAATACTCAACATATTTGATATTCCCAAGGCTCTTACATATGGTGTGTATCTGCTCAAGTATCACGCTTTCTATGTAGTCAGTGTCTAACTATATGCTATGGAGTGTATGAGGTGAATACCCTGACTTGTAGTCTTACCTGATGAACGTTCACAATGGGGCGAATCACAGCGTTGTGGGCATCTTTCTGGATATGTCCATACCTACATGAAGATCAGATACAATACATAATAATAATAATAATAATAATAATAATAATAGTCCTTTAATAGTCCCACAATGGGGAAATTCAGTGTGTTACAGCAGCAAAGATAAGATAAGCAGATACAAATACAAATACAACATGTACAGGAATGTTCCAAGGTGAGAGGCATTACATTAATAGCAGACAGACAGATAGGAAGTAGCGGGGGGGGGGGGGGGGATTTAACAGGCAGAGAGATATTTCAGTTCTCTGTGTGTAATGATCTCCGCTTAGGTCGGTGTTGGTTGTACAGCCTAACCGCGGTGGGGAGGAAAGACTTCCGATAGCGCTCCTTCTCACACCTAGGGTGGAGCAGTCGGTCACTGACAGTACTGCTCAGCGCGATCACAGTCTCATGCATGGGATGGGACTTCTTCTTCTATACCGTGTTTCTCCGAAAATAAGACGGGGTCTTATATTATTTTTTTCCCCGAAAAAGAGCCAGGGCTTATTTTCGGGGTAGGTCTTAATTTTTTTCCCATGAACAACAGTCACACATTTGATCAGTTTTCAATTTTTATCAGAGGTGAAACATCGAAAGAACGGCGGTTCGGCACTTTTGATTTTTTTTTCCCACTACGGTGTTTACTATACATGAAAAATATTTTTATAACTTTGGAGACCGGGCATTTTCGGACACAGGGATACCTCATGTGTATGCGTTTCACAGTAATTTTTTAGTTTTATATGTATTCTAGTGAAAATGGGGGGACTTGAACTTTTATTGTTTTGTTTTGTTTTTTTTTAATACATGTATTTTTTAACTTTTTTTTTTTTACTATTAATCCTCCCTTGAACCTGCAATCGTCCCATAGACTGCAATACAACCTCAATAGTAATGTGGAGAATCTCTATTGAGGCTGGTCATAGCTGGTCAATAGTAATATTCCTATGACAGGCCTTCATAAGGCTCCGAGCTGTCACAGGAACAGGTCAGCCTGCAACTAGAAAGGTACTGCTTTGGGGGGAGGGTTGTTCTGCTTTGGGGGGTGGGTTTGTGGTGGGGGGGGGGGTTCAGCAGAGCGGCCGCCATCTATAAGGACCCGGCATCTACCGTAATCGCATGGCAGATGTCGGGAAGGGGTTAAACAAGATAGGGCTTATTTTTGGATGATCTATTTTTCTTTTTTTTTTTTACACAAAATAATAAAAAAGCTATGGCTTACTGGCCGCTGCATCCATTCCAACACTTGGTGGTTTCCCTGCTGGTCTCTGTATCCTGGCCTTCAGGATGTCATCATTGGAGGCCAGAATATGGAGAGTGTTGGAGAACACGGGAAGCATCAGAACGGAGGTGGTGGGGGAAGTTGACAAATTAAAGGAACTTAATTAGCAACCAGTGTCAGGCAGCTGCAGGCAAGCAAATAAGAACATAAAGGTACCACCCAAATCTACACTGGGCACCGCTATAAAACAAAAACATAGCAGAGCTAATATCCAGTTTGGAGGTAGCGATGATTTGTTTCCCCTAAGAGGAGGAAAGTTGGCTTTTGTCCCATAGGAGTTGTTTTTCCTTCCTCTGGATCTACACTGCAGGATAATGTACGTGCTATCACTCAGTTCTCCAGTGGACTATTGGATGCGCTGTCTGACATGGCCATAAAGCACCTGCACAATGCTCACCTCTCCGCTCAGCAGCTCAATTACATTGTTGATGAGTTCCAGGATCTTCTCGTCATTCTTATGGGTCAGTGATGGAGATGAAGGTTCAATGATGGGTGTGAGGGTGCAGACTGATCCTTCTGTCCCCTGGCTGCTGCTTTCTGCAATGTGTTTGCCGCCATTCAGTGGTGCATAATCCTGGATAATTGATATAATAACCACACAATATCAGTGGAATATACCAGACACATATAACCAAGACATGTCAGAAGAGGCAAGAACTGAGAGGAACTGGGGTCATTTGCTAGAAAGAATTGCAACTTTTATTGAAGACCTTTGTTTAATCTACTTTATCAAAGAGGAACTTCCCTTTATATTCCAGTTCATTCTAAATGGGCAATCCTTAGGGATTTGTGAGGGTCTCAGTGAATTAGTGTGAGGTGGGTCTAAATGATGTCATCCAAGCCTAGTACACTGAGCGAGTTAAGCCCTGCCCGTGCTCCCCTTTGACTTGGAGCCACCTGATGGTGTGACACTGGTGGCTCGGTATAAGGGGAAAAGAAGTGACTGCGGCATTTACAGCAGAGGGTATGTTACTGAAGTTATACAAACTATATATATATTAGGCCCTGTTCACCTCACAATATTGGCCTATTTTTTATATACAGTCTATGCTGGAAATAACTTCTAATGTATATGTCCAAAGGAGGCCTAACCAGAACAAAAGGAAGAGGAGCTCATCCACAGACAGCTGTTTCAGGGTTACTGCTCCTCTTCAAAATGTAGCAGGGTGCTGGTTTGAATGGGTGAGAGGTCATAGATTTGGGTCAGAGGGGGCACTATGTATCCTTAGGCAGACGTTGCCTTTACAGGCCACCTTACAGTGTGTCTAAAAGACTATGGAAAGGCAATGTATCCTTAAAGGGGTTGTCCGGGATAAATTGAAATCCCTACACTAATCTAAATACCCTCCCCACCTCCTATTTTCTAAATAACATAATTAATCAAAAATGTATATTTACTCATATCCCTGGGGCGGTCACGTGACCGCCACAGGGATATTTTCTGATTATCCGGTGACGATCCGTTTCCCCATTTCCAGATACGGATCGTCACTACTACTCCCCCCATCCACTCCATCATACTTACCTTCCAGGCTTCTTCCTGTGCGACGGCTCCTCCTTCTTTTCTGACTGCCGCCGCTTCTCCCAGCGCTGCTCTACGCACTGCTGCCGATAATCCACCTCTACTGCGCAGCTCCCACACACATGCAGTAGTGGTGGATCGTTGCTACAGAGCAGCGCTGGGAGAAAAGCGCGCGCCTGCAGTATCAGTAAAGAAGGAGGGGCCGTCGCACAGGAAGAAGCCATGGAAGGAAGAGAGGTAAGTATATAATGGGGTCGGGAGTTGGGCTGAGTAGGCAGGGAAGGGCTAGTAGTGGGCGGGATAGCCAGAGAGACAGGGCGGGGGGTGTACGGGAGGGGGGGAGAGAGAGAGAGAGAGAGAGAGAGAGAGAGAGAGGGAGAGGGAGGGAGGGGGAGGAGTAAGGTGAGAGGGGAGGAGTAAGGTGAGAGAGGTTAGTGTGGAAGTTACACAGCAGGTAGCTGAACCATGTAAACAAATGCAGAAGATGCCAGGAGCTCCCAGAGACACCCAGAAATCACTCAAAACATGGCTAAAGGTATATGGGTGCATTTATTAACCCATTAATAGCACTAACAGACATTTTAAAAAACAAACAAACATTTTTTTGCCCGGAAAACCCCTTTAAGGAGAGACAGTACCCCTTAATTCTCTACAGCAATTATTATGCTTCAACTATATACACATTGTGACTGAGGCCTTTCCAAAACTATGATTCTGATTTAGTAATACAGATAAACCTCATGTGACGTACCTTGGTCATGCTTTGGAAATAAAGATAAATCTCCGTACACAAGGAATCACTGCCTGCTTATAACCCATTGATAGATAATAAAGAGAACACTCACATCTCCAGTCAGCAGGTAGATGATCTTAAGGGTGAGGTTTAACATCTGTTTAGTCTCGGGACTGCTGGTCTTCTCCTTTCTCGGAGGATGTTTAAGGCCTCCTGAGTACAAGGTCTGGTCCATGGTACTGTCTTCACATCGTACGGCCACTTTATGGTCCAGTGACTACACAATGACAAGTAAAATTGTAACTAGGTCTGCTATATACTTAAAGTGAACCTTTTATGTCCTCTAACCTTGTGCATGTTACATAGTGCTGCACAGCTGACAGCGCATTGTGACTGGATCCAGCGACAGCGCACTGCAGCAGTATGTAACATGCACAATGTTAAAGGTCCTCTTTAAAAGGTTTCCGTGATTTTATGCCTTTCCTTAAGATAGGCCATAAATATGTGATCAGTGGGGGCCCACAGCTGTTCAGAGGTGCATCCGGTCTTTGTATTATTCAGTGTACAGAGCAGGAAACAGACGGCTGAGCTGCAGGAACAGCACCCAGACACTATACAGGGGTGCTGGGTGATGTTACTTCAGCTCAGTTCTGACTGACATCAATGGGAACAGAGCCACAGTACCAGTGCCTGGCCACCATACAGTATACAGAGCTACACACGTGGACAAAATTGTTGGTACCCCTCGTTTAATGAAAGAAAAACCCACAATGGTCACAGAAATAACTTGAATCTGACAAAAATAATTTGCCAAACTACATGTTGACAAGCCACAAAGCTTCTGGGAGAATGTCCTATGGACAGATGAGACAAAAATCGACATTTTTGGCAAGGCACATCAGCTCTATGTTCACAGACGGAAAAATGAAGCATAACTTGAAAAGAACACTGTCCCTACTGTGACACATGGAGGAGGCTCTGTTATGTTCTGGGGCTGCTTTGCTGCATCTGGCACAGGGTGTCTTGAATCTGTGCAGGGTACAATGAAATCTCAACACTATCAAGGGATTCTAGAGAGAAATGTGCTGCCCAGTGTCAGAAAGCTTGGTCTCAGTCGCAGGTTATGGGTCTTGCAACAGGATAATGACCCAAAACACACAGCTAAAAACACCCAAGAATGGCTAAGAGGAAAACATTGGACTATTCTGAAGTGGCCTTCTATGAGCCCTGACCTAAATCCTACTGAGCATCTTTGGAAGGAGCTGAAACATGCCGTCTGGAAAAGGCACCCTTCAAACCCGAGACAACTGGAGCAGTTTGCTCATGAGGAGTGGCCAAAATACCTGGTGAGAGGTGCAGAAGTCTCATTGACAGTTACAGGAATCGTTTGATTGCAGTGATTGCCTCAAAAGGTTGTGCAACTAAATATTAAGTTAAGGGAACCATCATTTCTGTCCAGGCCTGTTTCATGAGGTTTCTTTCTAAAAAAATTCTGTTGAAGCATAATTGGAAAGCAATGTCTGACTTTCATTTGTTCATTTTCATAGAATTTTTATATATTATTACTTTTGTCAGATTCAAATTATTTCTGTGACCATTGTGGGTTTTTCTTTCATTAAACGAGGGGTACCAACAATTTTGTCCACGTGTCTATGTGTAAGAGTCGAAAATTACCCACTCTGGCTAGGTGTTCACTTTCGCCCCCTTCCCCCAGTGATCAGATATTTATGGCCTATCCTAAGCATAAGCCAGTAAAAAAAAAATCATGAACTCCCCTCCGTTATCAAGATCAGAAACAATACAAGAAGTTCTGGCAAACCTGGCGATCCAGAGAAATACACTACTTACCAAGTACAGCGCCCTACACTGTATAGTGGCTGTCCAGAGTACTGCAGCTCTGCCCAATTCACCTGCATCTGTAAAAAGGCCACATGATCGATGAATGTGGCGTCACTGGACTAAGAAGCGGACGTGACACTTACTTTAACAGCTGATCCCCTGCCAATAGGTCATCTATATTTTAGTCCCAAAAAAACCCCTGGCAGTACAGATCAGCAGTCTATCTGCAGTTGCAGAACTTTCCATTCTACCTGTCACTTACATTACTGGGAATCTATGTGCTCCCTGGCACCACAGCTCCCCCTAGAGTTAGTTATACCCCTGTGTTACTACCACTAACCTCGTTTCCAGTCCCCTCTACGACACCCGTCATTCCGACACCAAAAGTCCGGCAGTAGACAGAAGTACGCCTTCTGGGCATGCGCAGATTAAGCCCCAGCGGGTAGCCGTGTCTGCGCATGACCGAGAACGTAATCACGCAGCATGTTGTTATGGTGATAAATACAGTTCTAGCGCCGCCATGTTTGTTCAGAGCAGTCGCCAGTAGAGCTGGTTGTGACGGCACGTAGTGGGTTGCTGTACCTTTATATATGTCATGTCTGTGATCACAGACTTGTGTTACGTACATAATACCGGGTTATTGTCTTTGACTATTGTAGTCTGCCGTACTTCCATTTGGGGAAGGCATGACCATGGTGTTGGAGTGGTAATCTCCCCTCCTTCTTAAACCTACTCCTTAGAGAGTTAGGCAGGGTTATGAGATCGGGGGTCACCTCTCAGTATACCTCCCTAAGGTTGGAGCGACATGACATTACACGGTTATGCAATGTTAACCTCTGGGAAGATATGACATCATATATGTATATGTGATGTCATAAGTTTGCAGTTTTCAAAAGGCAGGGCGCATGCATACCTCCCAACTTTTAGAGGACAGAAAGAGGGATAAAATGTGTGGTGCGCTATGTGCTGCTGCAAATTTAGCTCCACCCACTTCTAAATTGACACAGCCCATTCCCATGCATTTCTCTTTGTACTCCCCACACAGTATAATGCTCTGACAGTCACCCTAATATTAGATGCCCCCACATTATAATGTTGTCTTCAAATTGACCACACATTATAAAGTCTCTCTTCTGGTGAGCCCACGGTTTAATGTCACCTTACAGCTACTCCATAGTTTATTGTCCCACTCCAACTGCCCCAGTTTAAACTGGGGGCAACTAGAGGGGGACAGTAAACTATAGGGTTAGCTCGTGGGGGACATTAAACCATGGGGGCAGCTGTAGGGGGATATTAAACTGGGGGCAACTAGAGGGGGACATTAATGTCTCCCTCCAGTTGCCCCCAGTTTAATGTCCTCCTCCAGTTGCCCCCAGTTTAATGTCCCCCTCTATTTCCCCCCAGTTTAATGTCCTCCTCCAGTTGTCCTCATTTTAATGTCCTCCTCCAGCTACCCCCCGGGTTTAATGTCTCCCCTCCAGTTGCCCCCAGTTTAATGCCCCCTCCATCTGCCCTCAGTTTAATGTCCTTCTTCATCTGCCCCCACAGTCCGCTGTCTGCTCCTCTCTGGACGCAGATGAGTTGAATACCTCCCGCTGACCGGGACCGCTGGACTGTCCCACAGAATCCAGGACGGTTGGCAGGTATGCACATGTGTGCTACTTACACAGGTGACGGGCTTCTTACTGTGTATCAGTATAGGTAAGGCGCTGTTCATATTTGTATCATAGGCTCCATTTTGCAGGATTTGACAAATTATGTATTATTATTTTATGTAATACATTGATCTCATAAAATAGCCTTAACCGATGTATGAACCAAATCGTCTGGCTTGGATTCCCTTGTTTACAAGGGGCCTTACAATGTAGCTGCTGCGTGTAAATGTATCTGACCCTGACACAATTGCGCTCGATCAGGCTCCCATACTGGGACTAAATAAAAAATGTAAAAAAAATAGAATAAAATGTTAACAAATGAGAACAAAGACACAAAAATTGTCCTTGTCTCATTAAAACAAAAAGTTTTAGAAAAACTAATGGGTAGGGTGCAGACATGGTGATGCTGGCCCCAAACACACCATATAAACAGCCAATAAAAGGAGAAGAAGCAATGATACACATAATTGAAACCTCGGGCTGCACAACGTGTTTGGGGCCAGCACCACCATATGTCTGCAAACTTCCTATTAGTTTTTGTAAAATTTGCTAAACAACGTAGCCAGTGACAAGTCATCAAGCACTGAAAACACTGGTGGTATGACACAATGTGCGGCTGGTGACACTTATGTCTGTACAAGGTAATATTGTTGATCGTAATTCTCACCAACATGTGACCCATGGGGTATATCAGGAGGACTCAGTGTTTCGTATAAAAAAAAAAAAAAAACTGGAAATGTATTGTTCTTCATCAAAGTAGATGCAGGACAAATCAACAGAATAAATGTATGAGGTGTCAGTTTCAAAAGCACATCGTTGAAGTGTCATGTTAGAGGTCAGGGACTCCACTAAACCCTCTGTATATGTACATGGCCCAGAAGTGTGAACCCACCTCGTGTGACAATGCCTTATAGTCATGACTATAATTGTTGACACCCCTGACATTTTTCCAGAAGATGAAGTATTTCTCCCAGAAAATTATTGCAGTTACACATGCTTTGTTATACACTTGTTTATTTCCTTTGTGTATATTGGAACAACACAAAAAATAGAGAAAAAAAAGAAAAATTGGACATAATGTCACACAAAATGCCAAAAATGGGCTGGACAAAATTGTTGGCACCTTTTCAAAATTATGGGTAAATAACTTTGTTTCAAGCATGTGATGCTCATTCAATCTCACCTGTGGCAAGTGTGATGATTCTGCCTAAATATGGCCATAACTCAGCTGTATTTTGGTCTCTGGGTATAGGATATCCCTTCTTGCTTGCTTGCATACTGTGCGCAGCTACAAGCCTAGGTGCATATTGGCAGTAGCTGCCAGGCTGGAACAATAGGGCTCCATTGTATTCCTATACAGCCCTGGCTGATTAAACAATAGTGCATTGTTCAAGCCTGGGCTGTTGACCAGATATGACTGATAACAGGGTATCAATTCACTTTGTCTCATCTACATACAAAGGGTCTGAACGTGATTGAATTAACTCATCAGACGTACTGTCGCCGGTGACCTCATTCTGGGAGGAGGCATAAAGGGTATAAAAGATGAGGTAAGAGCTCAGTGGATAAAGATTGATGCTATAGAGTTGATGCTATAGAGATGATGCAAGAGACTTTCACTAAGAGATCATGCTATGAAGACTTTGACTGAGATGCTACTATGAGCAGGCAGGTTGGAATGCTGCTGCTGACGATGATGAGCCTACAAGAGACTGTGAGAGACTGTAAAGAGCATGCAGGCGGGATTATTGTACTGTGATGCCACATGCTAGGAGTTAATGCCACATGCTAAACAAGCCTCCACTGGTGACTCACACATGCCATGTGTGAGTGTTGGACTATAGAACCACATCAAGGACATGTGTGGTAAAGTAATCATTTCACCTTTAATCCCTTTTATTTTATTTGTACTGTATCTTGCAACTAGTAACTGTTAATGCTTGCATATGTCTGCATATCTGTTCTGATCTGTATATGTTAGATTTTAATACCGACCCATTTAGGGGTTAATAAATATATAAAATTTAGAAAGCTTGTCTTGTATTTATCTGGTGAACCCGACATTCACTGGCGGTGAGTGTGTTTTTTATATGAAAGAGGACTCAGGGTGTGGCCAAAGCGGTTTGGCGCACGGAGGATCTTTCACAGCAAGTAACAGGTGTGGGCAATATAAAAATCACACCTGAAACCAGATAAGAAGGAGAGAAGTTGACTCATTCTTTGCATCGTGTGTTGGTGTGTGCCACACTAAGCATGGAGAACAGAAGGAGTAGAAGAGAACTGTCTGAGGACTTGAGAACCAAAATTGTGGAAAAATATCAACAATCTGAAAGATACAAGTCCATCTCCAGAGATCTTGATGTTCCTTTGTCCACAGTGCACAACATAATCAAGAAGTTTACAACCCATGGCACTGTAGCTAATCTCCCTGGATGTGGATGGAAGAGAAAAAGTGATGAAAGGTTGCAACGCAGGATATTCCGGATGGTGGATGAGCAGCCCCAATAAAGTTTCAAAGAAATCCAAGCTGTCATGCAGGCTCAGGGTGCATCAGTGTCAGTGCAAATTATCCTTCGACATTTGAACGAAAAGAAACGCTATGGCAGGAGACAGGGCCGGTTTTAGACAAACTGTGGCCCTGGGCAAAATTAAAGGTGGGGCCCCAAATGCTGATATACCAACAATGCCATCATATTTCCAGTGGCAGCCCCTTTAATAACGCCTTCTTTCTACCCCCAAAACAGTAACAACCACCCCCCCTTATGTCCACACACAATTCAAATAACCATCTTTGTACCGCTTAATAGATTTTTGTACCCCCTCATAAGTTATTATAGCACCTCCTTATAAATAATAGTCCCTGTTTATAAACAATGCCCCATATCAGTAATAGTTCCCCCTTTTTAGTAATAGCCTCGCTCATAAATAATAGTGCTGCAATATAAGTAGTTCCCCTTATTAATAGCCCTCTCATGAATAATAGTTCACCCTATAAATAATAGTCCATGTTATCAATGTTAGCCCTCTTATAAATAATATCCCTCTTAACCATAATACCCCCTTATAAATAATAGCCCCTTTAACAATACCCTCCTTATAAAGTTTCCATCTTATAACTAAAACCGACCACATTATAATAGTCGCCTATATAATGTCCCCCCTTATTATAGGCCTATTTTAAATTGTTCTACCCTTATAAATAATAACCTGCCTTATATGTTTCCCCCTTATAATAGCCCCCTTTATATATAATAATTTCCTCTTATAATAGCTCCCTATATATAATAGTTACCTCCCTTATACATAATAGCCCCCTTATATACATTGGGGAAAAAAAAGTATTTAGTCAGCCACCAATTGTGCAAGTTCTCCCACAAAAAGATGAGGCCGGCCTGTAATTGTCATCATAGGTAGACCTCAACTATGAGAGACAAAATGAGAAAACATATCTAGAAAATCACATTGTCTGTTTTTTAAAGAATTTATTTGCAAATTATGGTGGAAAATAAGTATTTGGTCACCTACAAACAAGCAAGATTTCTGTCTCTCACAGACCTGTAACTTCTTCTTTAAGAGGCTCCTCTGTCCTCCACTCATTACCTGTAGTAATGGCTCCTGTTTGACATTGTTATCAGTATAAAAGACACCTGTCCACAACCTCAAACAGTCACACTCCAAACTCCACTATGGCGAAGACCAAAGAGCTGTGGAAGGACACCAGAAACAAAATTGTAGCCCTGCACCAGGCTGGGAAGACTGAATCTGCAATAGGCAAGCAGCTTGGTGTGAGGAAATCAACTGTGAGAGCAATAATTAGAAAATGGAAGACATACAAGACCACTGATAATCTCCCTCCATCAGGGGCTCCACGCAAGATCTCACCCCGTGGGGTCAAAATGGTCACAAGAACGGTGAGCAAAAATCCCAGAACCACACGGGAGGACCTAGTGACTGACCTGCAGAAAGCTGGGACTAACGTAACAAAGGCTACCGTCAGTAACACACTACGATGCCAGGGACTCAGATCCTGCAGTGCCAGACGTGTCCCCCTGCTTAAGCCAGTATATATCCGGGGCTGTCTGATGTTTGCTAGAGAGCATTTGGATGTTCCAGAAGAGTATTGAGAGAATGTCATATGGTCAGATGAAACCAAAGTAGAACTGTTTGGTAGAAACACAACTCATCGTGTTTGGAGGAGAGTGAATGCTGAGTTGCATCCAAAGAACACCATACCTACTGTGAAGCATGGGGGTGGCAACATCATGCTTTGGGGCTGTTTCTCTGCAAAGGGACCAGGACGACTGATCCGTGTACATGAAAGAATGAATGGGGCCATGTATCGTGAGATTTTGAGTGCAAACCTCCTTCTATCAGCAAGGGCATTGAAGATGAAACGTGGCTGGGTCTTTCAGCATGACAATGATCCCAAGCACACCGCCAGGGCAACGAAGGAGTGGCTTCGTAAGAAGCATTTCAAGGTCCTGGAGTGGCCTAGCCAGTCTCCAGATCTCAACCCCATAGAAAACCTTTGGAGGGAGTTGAAAGTCCGTGTTGCCCAGCGACAGCCCCACAACATCCCTGCTCTAGAGGAGATCTGCATGGAGGAATGGGCCAACATACCAGCAACAGTGTGTGCCAACCTTGTGAAGACTTACAGAAAACGTTTGACCTCTGTCCTTGCCAACAAAGGATATATAACAAAATATTGAGATGAACATTTGTTACTGACCAAATACTTATTTTCCACCATAATTTGCAAATAAATTCTTTAAAAATCAGACAATGTGATTTTCTAGATATGTTTTCTCATTTTGTCTCTCATAGTTGAGGTCTACCTATGATGCCAATTACAGGCCGGCCTCATCTTTTTAAGTGGGAGAACTTGCACAATTGGTGGCTGACTAAATACTTTTTTTCCCCACTGTATAATAGTTCATCCTTATAATAGCCCCCTTATATAATAATAGTTCCTCTGCTATAATAACCTCCTTATATATAACAGTCCCCATAATAATAGCCCCTCCTTATATATAATATGTCATCTCTTATAATAGCTTATAAATCATAGTTACCCCTTATTTATAATAGTTTCAACCTTATAATAGCCTCACGTACTTGTATTAGTTCTCCCCTTTTTAAGGTGGGCTATTATAAGGGGGACAATTATACTATTATTTATAATGGGGGCTATTATAAGGGGGAACTATTATTTATAATGGTGCTTTTATAAGGGAGGAACTATAATACAGTATATAAGGGGACTAATATAAGGGGGGAATAATTATATACAATAGCCCCCCCCTTTTATATAATATGTCATCTCTTATAATAACCCCCTTATATGTAACAGTTTCCCCTTATGTATAGTACCCCCTTATATACAACAGTTACACCTCATTAATAATTTTTCTCCCTTACAATAGCCCCCTTATATTTAATAGTTCCCTTACTATAAATATTAGCCCCCACTATAAATAATAGTATGCCCCCTTATCAGGTAATCCCTTTCCCTTACCAGAAAACAATAAATCTTTTACTCACCTTACCGTGTCTTATGGACAGATGAGACCAAAATAGGGCTCTTTGGTGAAGCACATCATTCTACTGTTCACCAAAAATGGAATGAGGCCTACAAAGAAAAGAACACAGGACCAACAGTGAAATATGGTGGAGGATCAAAGATGTTTTGGGGTTATTTTGCTGCCTCTGGCACTGGGTGTCTTGACTGTTGTCAAATCATCATGAAATCTGAAGATTACTAAAGGATCTAGGGTCACAATGTAGGGCCCAGTGTCAGAAAGCTTGGTTTGTGTCCTAGGTCATGGATCTTCCAGCAGGACAATGACCCCAAACATACTTCAAAAAGCACCCAGAAATGAATGGAGACAAAGCACTGGAGAGTTCTGAAGTGACCAGCAATGAGTCCGGATCTAAATCCCACTGATCACCTGTGGAGAGATCTTAAAATTGCTGTTGGGAGAAGAGAAGGCACCCTTGAAATATGAGAGGCCTGGAGCAGTGTGCAAAAGAAGAGGGGTCCGAAATTCCAGTTGAGAGGTGTAAGAAGCTTGTTGATGGTTATAGGAAGTGATTGATATCAGTTATTTTTTCCAAAGAGTGTGCAACCAAATATTAAGTGGCAAGGTGGCTGTAATTTTGTCCGGCCCATTTTTTGAGTTTTGTATGAAATTATATTATTTTTAGCTTTTTTTGTCTGGTTTTTGTGTGTATGTCATGAGTATAACAAAACGTGTAATTGCAATCATTTTCTGGGAGAAATATTAAATTTTTTGGAAAAAATTTCAGGGGTTGACGTCTCTGCATGATATTTAACAGTGTCTGCACCCAAAGACTGCATTTACACAATCAGGGATTACCATGAAGTTTTTAAAGCCAAAAGCAGGAGTGGATTAAAAATAAAAGAAGCACCTGTCATTTATACTTTCCCTCTCATTATAATCCTCAGGCTAGGTTCACTGCCACAGATTCCGCCGAAAATCGGTGGAGAGAAAACATCATATGTGTTTTCAAAAACACATGATTTTTTTAATATATATAAAAAAGGCAAAAGCGCACCGTGTAAAGCCAGCCTAAGCCGTCAACTATTAATTTGAAAAACCTCTTGTTTACTGGCATAGTGTGACATGCACAGTAAAGTGTGCTAGGTATTTCTGCAATTAAAAAAGCATGTAGTTATTGGTTAAAAAAGCACAGTGTTAACCCCGCCTTGCAATATTGTTGCGACATGCTCATTCAGGCTAAAGCTCCACGTTGCCGCAGCCTAAAAGCGTTAAGGAAAAAACCGCGCCAGAGATTTTCACAGAAAGTTTGCATAGTTTTCCTCTGTGATCTTTCTGCTTCAATTATACTTACAGTGCCTTGCGAAAGTATTCGTCCCCTTTAACTTTTCAACCTTTTGCCACATTTCAGGCTTCAAACATAAGGATATAAAATTTTAATTTTTTGGTGAAGAATCAACAAGTGGGACACAATCGTGAAGTGGAACGAAATTTATCGGATATTTTAAACTTTTGTAAAAAATAAAAAAAATTATTCGTCCCCCTTAAGTTAATACTTTGTAGCACCGCCTTTTGCTGCAATTACAACTGCAAGTCGCTTGGGGTATGTGTCTATCAGTTTTGCACATCGAGAGACTGAAATTCTTGCCCGTTCTTCCTTGGAAAACAGCTGGAGTTCAGTGAGGTTGGATGGAGAGCGTTTGTGAACCGCAGTTTTCAGCTCTTTCCACAGATTCTCGATTGGATTCAGGTCTGGACTTTGACTTGGCCATTCTAACACCTGGATATGTTTATTTGTGAACCATTCCATTGTAGATTTTGCTTTATGTTTGGGATCATTGTCTTGTTGGAAGATAAATCTCCGTCCCAGTCTCAGGTCTTTTGCAGACTCCAACAGGTTTTCTTCCAGAATGGTCTTGTATTTGGCTCCATCCATCTTCCCATCAATTTTAACCATCTTCCCTGTCCCTGTTGAAGAAAAGCAGGCTCAAACCATGATGCTGCCACCACCATGTTTGACAGTGGGTGATGAGCTGTTCAGGGTGATGAGCTGTGTTGCTTTTACGCCAAAAATATCGTTTTGCATTGTGGCCAAAAAGTTGGATTTTGGTTTCATCTGACCAGAGCACCTTCTTCCACATGTTTGGTGTGTCTCCCAGGTGGCTTGTGGCAAACTTTAAACGAGACTTTTTATGGATATCTTTGAGAAATGGCTTTCTTCTTGCCACTCTTCCATAAAGGCCAGATTTGTGCAGTGTACGACTGATTGTTGTCCTATGGACAGACTCTCCCACCTCAGCTGTAGATCTCTGCAGTTCATCCAGAGTGATCATGGGCCTCTTGGCTGCATCTCTGATCAGTCTTCTCCTTGTTTGAGATGAAAGTTTAGAGGGATGGCCGGATCTTGGTAGATTTGCAGTGGTCTGATACTCCTTCCATTTCAATATGATCGCTTCCACAGTGCTCCTTGGGATGTTTAAAGTTTGGGAAATCTTTTTGTATCCAAATCCAGCTTTAAACTTCTCCACAACAGTATCACGGACCTGCCTGGTGTGTTCCTTGGTCTTCATGATGCGCTCTGCGCTTTAAACAGAACCCTGAGACTATCACAGAGCAGGTGCATTTATACGGAGACTTGATTACACACAGGTGGATTATATTTATCATCATCATTCATTTAGGACAACATTGGATCATTCAGAGATCCTCACTGAACTTCTGGAGTGAGTTTGCTGCCCTGAAAGTAAAGGGGCCCAATAATATTGCACGCCCCACTTTTCAGTTTTTTATTTTTTACAAAAGTTTAAAATAACCAATAAATTTCGTTCCACTTCACAATTGTGTCCCACTTGTTGATTCTTCACCAAAAAATTTAAATTTTATATCCTTATGTTTGAAGCCTTAAATGTGGCAAAAGGTTGAAAAGTTCAAGGGGGCCGAATACTTTCGCAAGGCACCAGCATTTCCTTATAGGTATAATTGACATGCTGCGATTTGCAAAAACACAACGGTTTTTGAAATTGCAGCATGTCCACTGCGGATATTTTTCTGTAATGTGTGGATGAGATTAGCTAGAATCCCATCCACTTTGCTGGTACTGGAAAAAAAAACACGTTTTTTTACACGGCGTTTACGCTATGTGGGACCCCAACCTAAAGGGGTTTCCTAGGTAAATGATATTGATGACTTATGACTTGTATAGATGCTGAGCTGCCGTAACTCAGCACAGCCACTACACAGAGAACAGAGCTATCCGCTTCCTTCTGCTTGTAGAACATTGCAGCACAACCACATACTTCCCAACTTTCAAAGAACAGAAGGAGGGACAAAATGTGCAGCACAACAAATTTAGCTCCACCCACTTCTACATTGACTCCACCCATTCTCATCCATTTTTCTCTGTGCCCCCACACAGTATAATGCTCCTACAGTCACCCTAATATTATATGTCCCCACATTATAATGTTCCCCTCCAGTTGCCCTCTTTTGGTGCCCCAGTTTAAACTGGCAGAAACTAGAGGGGGACATGAAACTGGGGTAGCTGGAGGGTGACATTAAACAGTGGGGGTAGTTGGAGGGGGACAATAGATTAATGGCAGCTGGAGTGGGACATTAAACTGGGGGAAACTAGAGGGGGATATTAAACTGGGGCAGCTGGAGAGGCACATTAAACCATAGGGGTAGCTGGAGGGTGACATTAAACTGGGGGCAACTAGAGGTAGATATGTCCCTCTCCAGCTACTCCCACGGTTTAATGTCCTCCCCCAGTTGCTCACAGTTTAATGTCCCTTTCTAGTTGCCCCCAGCTTAATGTCTTCGTCCTGTGACCCCCATTGTTTAATGTTCCCCTCCAACTGTCCCCAGTTTAATGTCCCTCTTAATCTCCCTCCAGTTTAATGCCCCCTTCATCTGCCCCAGTATAATGTCCCCACTTAATTTGCCCCCAGTTTAATGTCCCCTCCTTCATCTGCCCCCGGTTTAATGTCCCTTCTTCTTCTGCTCCCAGTTTAATGCCCTCTCCATCTGTCCCGTTTCATGTCCCCCCTTTATCTGCCACAAGTTTAATGTTCCCCCTTCATCTGCCCCAGTCTAATGCCCCCCAGTTTCATGTCCCCCCTTCATCTGCCCCTAGTTTCATGTCCCCCCTACATCTGCCTCCAGTTTCATGTCCCCACCTCATCTGCCCCTAGTTTAATGCCCCTCCTTCATCTGCCTCCAGTTTAATGTCCCCACCTTCATCTGCTACCAGTTTATTGTCCTCCTACATCTGACCCCCCTTCATCTGCCACCAGTTTCATGTTCCCCCCTCAATTTGCCCCCAAAGTTTAAAAAAATGCTGATACTCACCTCTCCTCACTCTCCACATCTCACCTACAGCTCCCGGGGCCGGAGCACAGTGGTGAAGCGGGAGCTGTCTGTGGACGGCTCCTGTTTCATTCACCATTGTATTCAACTCATACCGGAACATACCTCCTGTTGACCGGGACAGCGGGACAGGACTCGGAATTCGGGACTGTCCCACTGAATCCGGTACGGTTGGGAGATATGCAACCATATAAGGTATATTAAAGGAGTTTTCTGGTCCAAATGGATGCACAGGATGGGTCATTAGTATGTAACCTGTAGGGGTCTGACATCCGAATGCTACACAGATCAGCTTTTCTGGATGCATTTGGGTACCAGAGGCTGCTGCAATGGATGGGGAGCACATGAAGGCTGCTCCTATTCAAGGAGCTGCAGTACCCCTTGCCCCACCGCTATATAGCTAAAGCGCAAGATTGTGGAAAAGCTGCTTTTTTGTTGCAGATTTTGCTGCGTTTTTTTGAGCAAAAGACAGAAGTGGGTTGAGCAGAAGGGATAAGTATAAGAACTTTTATATTTCCCATTCCATTTATAGCCAATAGTGGATTTGGCTTGATAAACTGCAGCAAAGTCTGCAACAAAAAAAACAGCTTTTCAGCAAAGTGGGGCCTTAATCTACAGTGGATGGGGCCACAGTTCTGCTCCTATTACCACTCCAATTGATGGGGGAAGACTGCGCGAGGTCCCCGTCCACTGCAGCAACTTTCAGAACCTGGAGGCTGCCGAACAGCTGATTTGTTTGGGGGCCGGGATATCAAGTGGATAGGTCAGTAGGACAAATCGATGTGGGGCCAGAAAACCCCTTTAACAAATAGGTCATCGGAACCACAGTGATGTCCAGAAAGCAGCGATTCATATAAATTTACACCTAATATAAAGGTGATATTGGAGACTAGATAGGAATAATAATAATGATAAAAAACACTCTTAAGGCGCAGTAATAAAATATATCCTTTTATACAAGTAAGTAGTCACTTTTGTAAAATAAATTGATTTATTATCAGTGTTATATCTATTTGCATATATACAGTACCCAAATCTTAGTTGATAAACACAAATGATATAAAACTGATCAATAAAGAATCAATAAAATATGAATCTATGGATCTAAATGTACTATAAAACCAGGTCCAAGAAATAAACAGGGATTTTCCAGGAGTTACATATTGATGACCTATCCTTAAGATAGGTAATATTATCTCATCAGTGGGACCCCTACAGATTAGCTGCACGAAGCAGCCACAGCTTCCACTTCACGGGCCAGTGACGTCTTATTCATTCATTACATGTTCTGTTTGCAGCTCAGTCCCATTTAAGTACATAGGGCTGAACTTCAATATTAAGTATAGCCACTATACAGTATACATTGCTGTGATTGGTATTGAATGAAGAGATTGCAGCACTCGCACAAATGCTGTTGACTCTTCAAGCAGCTGATCAGTAGATTCATGGGTGTCAGATCCCATTGATCTGATATTGACAACGTATCCAAAGGAAAGATGATCAATATTATATGGGGCCGAAAAAACCCCTTTAAAGGATAAGAAATAAAAAATAAAAAAATCACAAATAAATAACAATAGTCAAATGCTGGTAAAGATCATCAGTCTGTGAGACTTATCAGATCTCGCAGGTCTAAATATATAAATGCCATATCACAGAGCAAAGTGCACAAGTATAGTAAACTAGAAATGTCTCTACAGTCGTAACTTCTTACAATCACTATCAAAAAAGTCAGATAACAGGAGCTCTCGTATATATGTCCTACATACTGTATTGTCTCGTGTGTTAGCACCATGACAGAGGTGGCATGCCTATATTGTCCGTATCTATAAGTCCATAGCTCCTTCCAATCGATAAGCCAAACCAGAAGAGTTCATGAGCAGCATGAAATTTTAACCAAAACTAGTCATACACATTAGATTAATTTTGGCTGAACCCACTGATTTCGGTCGGATCTTCCAACCATCTAAGCGGGTCTAATGACATATGTTGGGGGAAAGAAGAATTAGACTATTGGATTTCAGCATGTCCGATCCTTTTGTTTTTGGGGGGACAATCCACTGACAGAACTTGACTGAGCTAAGCATGAATGTGTGGAGGATTGGGATGTTGGTAGAAATAGCTGCCAGATAAACCAGAATTCGACCATTAGCTATCGATTGTGCATGACTAGCTATAGAAAACAGCATTATTAGGCCTGAAGAACAATGTACAATGAGAGAAAAACATTCTAATAAGGACATATAAGAGTTCATAGTGATCTGTTCCAGCTGCAGATTTACACATCCAATGTTCTCAAAATGACACAAGTCAAAAGTGATAGGTCTCGAAAGTTTTTTGGATGGTGATTTATTCAGGATCTTTTGTAGTTCCGATGGTGGCAAAGATAGAATAGATATGAATAACTGTAGAGTACAGGTAAGTGATGAATTATTAACAGCAACATTCTTCGTCTTCTTCAGAACGCCAGCGCTCTCATTGCCTGTCAAATAAACATAGTGCATTAGTCCATATACCTGATCCTAATTCTTCAGATGGGAAAAAAATTGTGACATCAGGACCACTGATTTAATACATAAACCAATGACTTCCAAAACGAAATGGTCACTTAGATCATACCCCTCATATGAGGATTAAACATGGCCAAGAACCTGATGACATATTTCTGTTCCAAGCAGAATCAAAATTTAGCTGGTAGTGGCCAACACATACTCAAATTTGTCGTCTTTGCTTTTTGGCCCAAATGTTTTTAGCAAAGGCCACAACAGAACATTTACTGTATAGATATCCTTTCCCTTATTCTTCAGAACCTTTTAGATTGGTTGTAGTACCTTCTAATATTCAGTTTTGACATTTTGGGACAGTAGAAGGGAAATCATCTGCAAAGAGGAGTGGGCAAAAAACTCCTCCACAGCGACAAGAAAAACTGATCTCCGGTTTTCTGACATGTATGGTTGGAGTTATTTCGGAACCAGGCATTATGTTTGGAATTCAATATATGTAGTGGAAGATTATAACAGTATCGGAAAGAAAACATAACATGTCTTCTCACCTCATCTGGTTCATGTAGGTCCTGGTATGCTGGATCTGTAATCAGATGATCTAGTGGAAGTTTGCTCTCCTTCATTAGTGAAATCTTAGGATGGAAAAACAATAATGGTTAGTTGGTTAAGTCAAATGTTGATAGGCAGTGGCTTCATGGTAAAATTCATGCAGGCTAAACAGCAGTTATGTCAGATTGCCCAAGTAGAAGTTACAGATCTCAAAAAGTTTCTCCAGTCCAAATTTTTCATACCTTTTCTAAAAGAGGATCATGACCGTCCTTGAATTCCTGTGTATGTTCTATGTGCAAGACCGCATCATGAACCGTGAGGAAAAACATATCAAGCTTGATTGTGTCATCAAAGAAATTGCACGTTTCCAGTTTCTTAAGCATGTTATCTAAAGAAGAAAAGATGTGGTCATTTCCAAATTACTAAGGTCCTCAGGTGACTATGGGGCTATAATATTTAATTTCAAGAACAAAACCTTCAGTAATGTAGTCCGTAAAAAAAAAAAAAAAAAAAAATTAGTAAATTTTTAATTTTCCATTCTGTGATTACAACTTGTGGCCCATTATTTTTTCACTGGATTTCCATAGGTTGAATCCATTTGTACCAATGAGGTCTGTGGCTGCTCACGAATGGGTAATTTGACCACTAGCGATCTGTAAATCGCTATTTATTTACAGATCTTTTAGATATTTGTGGGTCATCCTCAGCATTACATCCAAGAGAAGAATGATAAAGGAACAGGAAAGAATACTACCAAAGATATTTCACCTTCTAAATGATACCTTATTTGTTGAACAGACCTTTCAAGCATCTTTGACCTCATCTGAAGGCCAAATCCACCCAATACTAAAGATAATCCATGGAAATGAGCAAATTGTTTCTGCACAAATAATTTTTTTTTTTTTTTTACAAATTTCTTACAAATTTTGGATTCCGGCAAATCTGAAACTTTTTTGTCCTGCAGGAATTGCTCAAAATGACAGCCGATTACATAGTTAGTAACTCTCAGTCACTGTCCCACTTTTAGTGACCAAGAATAAGGTAAAACACATGATCTAAACTAGTCAGTGCCAGCTATAAGCTGAGGCTCTCCGTTTACAGCTGTCATAGACTGGTTTATGTTATGTGGTCCTGGTTACTCTTAGTCATTGAAAGTGGGTCATTGGACTTTTTTGAACATGTGGTATTATACTGTCCACAAATATCCAGTAAATGATTTTGCAGGTCAGTTGGGCACTTTCGATTTGGACCGAATGAAACCTGAGTGAATCAGACTTGAAACACATTTTGGGAAATTCACTCTAAATTCCTTCTCTGATAAGCAACAGTAATCCCCATCTACATGTTTCATTAGCTTATGGCTCAAGTTGTGTAGATACAAAAGGGACAACTATACCTGCTGGGCTGGCTTCAGTATCATCTATATTGTAGCAAGTTAATGGAGTTGTCACCATGGATCCTACACTTGACACCTTACAAGCATGTCTAAATTATAAGGTGAAACATTGCAGACACCTCAAGGCCATTCGGTGACAAAATCCCCAGTGAATATAACCATTTAATATACCCTATTAGGGAATTATGAGTTAATAAAAGGGGGTTCCAGTGCTTGGGATCCTTATCTCTTGACCAAAAGGACGAAAGTCTACAAAGAGTTCCTCTCTCTCTCTCTCTGAAGGACTTGACACATTCATTTGATTGGGCAATTTGTAATGACTCAATTCCCCTGTGGTAAAGCAGTCAAGAAATAAAACAGTTGTGGTCAGTTGTCAGGGACACTTTGTGATCTGCTTATTATGAAAGAATTTTTCTAACAAGTGGGGATTGTTCAAAGTGGAGAACCCCTTTAAGATGCATGTGTATATTTACCATCACAAGCCGCAATATAAGGTTCTACATCAATCCTCCTAAATTCTTTACATATCTGTAGAAAAAAAAAATGTAGATTGAGATTATCACTTTACATAGGACTTTTTTCACATTCTGATCATCATCACATCATAGGCGTAATATATGGAATTACCAGCTTCAGGACTTTCACAGCCACCACATCTAGGAAAGTGATCTGACTAAAGTCAAAGATAATGCTGTGGATGGACACTTGTGGGACGGAAACTTTAACGGGAAGCTCTGAGCTCCAGTCTACTTGAATCTCAACGTCCTTTGTTTGAATTTCATTCTCAGGTTCTTCAGGGTCCTCAGGGTCATCTGCTGATTCATATCCCAGGTTGTCTATACCCACTGGACTGATTATACCATTCTGCAAAAGAAGAATATGCAAATAAGTTTATCTTGAAGAAAAAAAAGAACTATTCCTCTTGTGTCGCTTTTTGGATGGTCATCCCCTATAAGTCATTGCCTAACTTTCGAGAAGCCTTGTGACCTGATTTAGGATACGAATCCATCCAGAAAAGCCCTATAAGATGTTTTTCACCTGCTATCCAAGTCGTCATCAGCTTTTCCAACTTGGAGTAGTATTTAGAGATCTTCCCAGCTATTTTCCCACCCAACAAATTTTCTGGCTTCCAAACAGACATAGGATGTGAAACCCTTAACCATATACTCACCTTTGTGGTCTTCAGCTCTCCTTTCTTTATAAGTTTTTGGATTTTTCTCAGGGCTTTTGTCCTTTTCGTAAAAACTTTGACAGAATCAAATCCAACCTTCAAGGAAAGAAAGATTTAGTGGTAAATAGAATATCTATGGCAGTGAGCATTAACAAATTCCCATTATAACGTGCCACTTTCCATTAGTATTGCTTGTTCCCCTAGTGACAGCTGTTACAGGACTCTCTCTTTCACCCTAAATCCCCCCCCTACTGATGTGACCAAATACAATCTGCTTGACTATCCCCATAGATGATACCATTAATAGCAACAGTGGCATCTAAGGGGTCTCACAAAGGAGAGGCCTACTTCTGTAAGACCATCAGCACACTGTGGCCCCCCCCATGGCAGGGGGCCTGACAAAGGCCACCAGATCTTCCAGAGGATATTGCAGAGGATTTTGTAATCAGTGAATAGAGTACAGGGTACTAGGAGTACAAAACAAATAAGAAGGACAGAAAACTAATCATAAAATAAAAAATACTACCCCCAAAAAATTAACTAAAAATTTCCATTAAAAAATATATATTTTTTTAAATAGTAAAAAAAAGCAGAAAATAGACCACCACAGTCATTACAGCCCATTCACACATTATTTAAAATACACAGCATGGTATAAAAAAAAGCACAAAAAAGCTGTGGCGTTGTTGTTTTTCCATCCCTTAAAGAAAATTATTAAAAATTAAACAATTAATTATGTGAAAAAGATACAATTTGTGCCAATTAAAAAAAGCCACCGTACAACTACTTAGACAAAAAATTTTTTGGCTCTCAATAAACACAAACTCAGAAATTGCATTTTTTTAATAAAGCATGTTTTTATACAGGAAAAGTACTCAACTTAAAAAAAATTATAGAAATTTGACATTACTGTCATTACTGACACATAAAATAAAGAATACAAGTTATTTTTACTGCATGATCTATGGTGAAGAAGAAAATATGCCAAAAATGGCAAAATTGCACATTTTCTAGTCCTCCCAATCCTTCACACAGCTTTATTGACCAAAAAAAAAAAAAATATAGCTCTTGGAATTGAAAAATAATCTCTTGGTCCTGAAGGCCCAAAATTTTCTAGTCCTTATGGGGTTAATGGGGTTGACTGATTTAGAAAACCCATTTTCAATTGCCCTTTTAGGCAATTTTAAGTTAAAGGGGTTATCCAGTGACTTGAATTTCACTTACCTGGTCTGGGTGTTTGTTAAAGTTGGACCTGGGGGTTCTGGGCTTTTTCCAACTCTGGACCATGTGATTAGAACCAGCCCCTTCCCCCGGGTTGCTCCGCCTCCTCCCTCCACTCCGTTTTTAGCTTTACTATAATCAGCCAGCTCATATAGCATTACCTGTGCAAACAAGAGAAAGTAGGAGGCGAAGCAACACCGAGGACAGGAGTCGGTTTTGATCATGTGACCCTGAGTTAAAACCAGCCCAGAACCCACATGTCCAACTTCGACAAATGCCAAGACCAGGTAAGTGAAATTGAAGTCCCTAGATAACCTCCTTTTAAGGATGAAGGAGTTCCATGTAATACTTTATTTCACCTGTTGTGGCACTGCAGGGAAAAGGAACACTAGTTCTATCTAGGACAAGGCCATATGACAACGGCAGTCAATTTACTCACAATTCTTTTAATGCCGTTCTTCAGTCCTTCTATATTGCCATAGAAAATTCCACTAGAGAAGCGGATGATTTTCACTCCATCTGACTCAACAAGCTGTAAAATACAATTTGGTAAATACATTAAGATTTTCTAGCTGATTTCTATTTCGTAAAGTTGTGGTGTGATATTAGACACTTACGTTTTTGTAAAGTTTCACATTTTTGTAGAGATCGGTGCTTGGAACGTTCCCAAGAGCACAGCAGGAAGGGCTGGAAATAATGGAGGAGATAAAATACATTGACCCGGGGTTCTAGAATATATTTTTCCATGAATTATATTTTTAGTTCATGATAAGGCATAGTAACTTTCCTGAAATTCTCCACATTGACATAGATGGGACTAACAAAAACATCAAGTACCATATATGACCATGTAACCATGGCTTACAGGGGGTCTACCACCTCCCCCAACTATTTTTAGCTGCCATTACTGTACTACAGAGCACATTACAGTGATAAACATCATACCTTTGTTATATACATCACTTTTGTAGATTTAGAGAAAAACAACTTTGAAGTCTCATGTAAATGAGGCAGTTGGTGCACTGGGGGTAGGCCTTCAGTCCCCTGGAGCAGTGCTCTTGCTATTCAGGTAGGATGAGTGATGTCATAGCAGTGGAAGGATCAACTCTCACTGCATGGGGTGGCACAGGCAGGGTATGGTAGGGGGCTGAGTGGCAAGAGCAGTGCTCTAGGGAGCTGAAGGTCCACCCCCATTGCAGTAACTGACTTATTTGCATAAAACTTCGAAGTCACTGATATGAAAAAGGTAGGTTGTTTATCACTGTAATGTGTTGTGTAATACGGTGCTGATAGTTGTATATATTTGGGGAAATGGTAGACTCCCTTTAAAGGGTTTGTCTGGTTAAGAAAACCCATTTTCAAATACCCTTCAAATATCTTCAGCTATAAACCAGAATGAGGAGTGTACTGACAGCCCGTTGATTGTAACCCCTTCCCACTCTTCTGATTTTATGCATATTAAATCAATGTACTTACAACTGGACGCGCAGAACAATGGTCAGAAGCCCAAACACCAGACCGGCCAATAACCCCAAATCCAGGCCAAGGATTATGGCGGCAATGCATGTAAATACCCAGATAAGCTGCAAAAAATACCATATTAATATATTATACCTAATACTGTAGCTAGAAAAGATCTATGTCTAATCTATCTATCGAATATCTATCTATCCATCCATCCAAACATCCATTTAAACTTACCGAATCCCACTTGTTCTCTCTCCAAAGTCTGGGGACGTCGCGGACCTGCCAGAACATGCCTTTTAGGTTGGCGATACAAATAGCTGCCAAAACAGACTTTTAAAGAAAGAGGAAACTATTAATCCAATGTCAAAATATTTTCTCAGAAAATGGAAATAAATAAAATGCTTGATATCTGAGCGGATCATTTTATAGTATGACATGGCAACCTCTTTCATCAAAAACATCAAGGCTGGGGCTTGTGATGTTGCAGGATGACACCTGACGGCTGAAGATGCCGTCTAAGCCCTAGTCTTGATGTGTTAGTAAGTTGCAATATCAATGCCATGCCTGATCACATGGTGTGCTGGTATAGAGGAGTTCCACCTATCACATAAACAGGAAGTACGGCCATATTTATTAGTACAACAGGCAGCAATAACATTAAGGGGTTGTCCAGCCACAGCAAGTTACTCTCTATCCACAGGATTGGGGATAAGTTGCTGATCGGTGGGTGCCCCACTACTGAGACCCCCACGAATCTCAAGAACTGAGGTGTTTTTTATCCTGTGTTTGTCAGACTTTTTTGTCTTAAAATTAAAAAATGGTCCATAAATGATCCCTTTTTGGGAACTGATGCCTCCTGGAGTTTATACACACAGTAGGATCAGAAGAAGCAATAGCTTTTACAAGCAGTCCAAAAATTAACCCCTTTTGGAGACTGCTTCCTCGTATACCACTTTGTCACATCCAACAGCGTTACACATTCTTCCTGGCAGATGACGGGTGTTTCCTTTTGCTAAATCACCCTGTCCTTTGCTTCCCTTTACCCGAAATTTTATTCCACTGATGGGTGATGTTAAACTGTACGGGGCCACTGCTGGGGGACATTAAACTGGATGAGGTCACAGCTGGGGAACATTAAACTATGTGTAGCCACTGATGGGTAACTGTACGGGGCCTCTACTAGGGAACATTAACTGGACAGGGCCACTGCTGGGGGACATTAACTGGACAGGGCCACTGCTGGGGGACATTAAACTGGACAGGGTCACTGCTAGGGAACATTAAACTATGTGAAGCTATGGATGGACGACTGTTCGAGGCCACTGCTGGGGAACATTAAACTGGATGAGGCCACTGCTGGGGAACATAAAACTATGAAGCCATTGATGAGCAACTGTATGGGGCCACTGCTGGGGGACATTAAACTGAACGGGGCCACTGCTGGGGAACATAAAACTATGAAGCCATTGATGAGCAACTGTATGGGGCCACTGCTGAGGGACATTAAACTGGATGAGGCCACTGCTGGGGAACATAAAACTATGAAGCCATTTGTGATGATTCTGCTTAAGTGTGGCTATAACTCAGATGTATTTTGATCTCTGGGTATAGGATTTCCCTTCTTGCTTGCTTGCATACTGTGCGCAGCTACAAGCCTAGGTGCATATTGGCAGTAGCAGCCAGGCTGGAACAATAGGGCTCCATTGTATTCTTATACAGCCCTGGCTGATCAAACAATAGTGCATTGTTCAAGCCTGGGCTGTTGATCAGATATGACTGATAACAGTGTATCAATTCACTTTGTCTCAGCTCTATACAAAAGATCTGGATTTGATTGAATTAACTCATCAGACTTACTGTCGCCGGTGACCTCATTCTGGGAGGGGGCAAAAAGGGTATAAAAGATGAGGTAAGAGGTCTGTGGGAGGAGATTATGCAGGAGACTATCACTAAGAGATCATGCTATGAAGACTGTGCTGGGATCATGCTACAGAGTTGTTACAGACAGACCATGAGGAGTTTTTTGTGATTGACGATTGGACTAATGCTGAGAGACTGTTATGAGAGCATGCAGGCGGGATTATCGTTTTAATGCCACATGCTGAAAAGCCTCCACTGGTGACTCACACATGCCATGTGTGAGTGTTGGACTATAGAACCACATCAAGGACATGTGTGGTAAAGTAATCATTTCACCTTTAATCCCTTTTATTTTATTTGTACTGTATCTTGCAACTAGTAACTGTTAATGCTTGCATATATCTGCATATCTGTTCTGATCTGTATATGTTAGATTTTAATACCGACCCATTTAGGGGTTAATAAATATATAAAATTTAGAAGGCTTGTCTTGTATTTATCTGGTGAACCCGGCACTCACTGGTGGTGAGTGTGGTTTTTATATGAAAGAGGACTCAGGGTGTGGCCAAAGCGGTTTGGCGCACTGAGGATCTTTCACATTGGTGGCAGCGTGGTGGGATCTTAGGATAAACGGTGTGTGTTGGTGACCTATATCACTCACATGCTGGGGATTATGGTAATCCTATGAGACAAGCTCGGTATTAAAGCAAGCATTAAGATACAGTGAAAGATTGATACAGTGCTGTTCCCCTCCCTTATTCTTTTTATTCTATCCTATCTTTTATTTGGCAAATACCAGTGGATGGCTAGTGGGCTCAGAAGCAGATCTCCAGAACTGCAGAACCAGGCTTTTGGAGATCCTGAGCGTATGGCTGAAATGGAGGCAGCCACAGCCATGCAGAGAATCGAGCAGAGTCCTGATTTTGGGGCTAGGCCAGGAAGTGCGGCAAGCAGCCCGGTCCCAAGGATTACTTCACCAGGAGAGACCATTAACCCCAGCCTTGTGGGGGGAACGGTTTCATACTGGCAAATGGCCCTACAGCAAGTAGGCACCAGTGACCCTAACACATACCTGCAGGTGTTGGACCGTTTTCTGGAAGCTGTAGAACAAGAACGGCAGGCTGCTGAGCGACAGGCAGAGAGAGAAAGGGAGGCTGCTGAGTGACAGGCAGAGAGAGAGAGGAAAGCTGCAGAACGAGAACGGCAGGCAGCAGAACGTGAGGCAGAGACAGAGAGGAAAGCTGCAGAATGGGAACGACAGTTTGCTGAGCGACAGGCCAAGAGGGAGTATCAGCTTGAGCTGAAAAGGCGGCAAATCTCCCAGCAAGCGCAAACTCCAACAACCCTGCAGAGACCCTCAAGTTGGAAGGAGAAGCCAGGCCGGAGTTCACCACGGCCATCTGTCGTCAGGTCGGGTGAGACATATTATGCCCCGGGTGGTCCCTCCCCTGTCCCAAGAACTCTGGGCACCCTAGTGACCTTCCCCAAACCCCAAGGGGAGGTGCGGCGGGGCCATGCCTGTAACCCGACAGGACATTTCAAGGAGGAGTGCCCCAACCACCCTGAGAACTTCCCTGCTTCCCAAGCCACAGCAGGTGGCCCATCTGTGTATCTGGACAGGGGTGCAGGAAAAGGAATGTGGACTGTGGGACTATTGACTGATTTGCCTAATAATGTACTGTTGGAAACTGATTTGGGACCTATGATGTCCCAATATGGGGTGGGGAGCAACCCAATTTACTGTGATAAACTGTCTATGACTAATGTTGATAATGTGTCTGTCATATCTGCAGAGAGGGCCCGTAACCCCCTCTCTGAGATACTTCCCATGGCAGTCAATGTAAATGCTAATGAGTTGCCTTCAGCTGAGAGCAGGGAAAATGCCAATGAACTTCCTGCAACCCAGCTCAGCAAAAATGTTATTGATGCTTGGTTCACCCCCGTGCTAGGAGCCAATGAGACTAAGTCTGTAGACACATCCACATCTGCGGGGTCGTCGCCCTCCCAGCTTGTTAATCTGTCTACCACCGATCTCATTGAGACCCGGTGTGAATTAACAATTGCTAATGAAGGTACTGTCAATGTAATTGCCAATGCTTGTTGTGAAAGTGTACAGGGTAGCTCTTCTGAGTCACTGGAAGCGACTTCTGCTATTTCGCCCAGTGTATCCGATGAGCACCCAACTGCTGACCATGTGCCAGGTGGTCAGGTAGGCTATGTGGATCTCATGGCCGATCCAGGTGAGGGACGGACTGCTGGTAGTGCGGTGTTAGCCCGCAGCCAGAGTGCTACAAGGGTGGAGGGCGTTCCGACCCTTGAACCGTTGCCTACACCACCTGGAGTCGGTGCTGAGACCGCCATGACTAGCCTCACTCCCTTGAAGCCGGAGAAGTCTGGCCGGAATGAGACATACACGTCTCTTTGGTCCAGTTCTATTCCAGGAGTGCCCATGGCCCAAGTGCAGATGGCATGGGGTACTGGAGGTGTGATCCAAGAAGAGGGTATGTCCAATATATTACCTGTCAATGTATTGTGGGGGGATGGTTTGGGGAAGCATGATCTCAGTCATTTGCTCAAGGTATCACCATCACCCACCCAAGTACAGGGAGACCAGGGTCCAAACATACCTGTACCAGAACCAGAGGTGCCCCTAGGTTTGGAAGCAGAGGGGGAGGTGCAGAATCCCCTAGAACTCTCCCAACTAGCGGCTAGTGTGGGGGAGACTCTGAGAGAGCAGGCCAAGGGTAGCCAGGAGAGCAGAGATTGCCGGGATGGGATCTCTGGAATGGTTTCCCAAGGGCCTGAGGTCATGAGGGTAAAGCTACGGGATGCCCGCACTCAGAAAGCAGACCCAGAACAGGCAGGAGGTAGCCAAGTGTACGTGGCTCAGAGCCTGGGCCTTAGAAGTGTCCCTAGTCAGACTAGAGAGCCAGAAGGGTCCGGCAGCTATGTAACATGCACCTCTCTTTTGTCTCACTCCAGCCAAGAGTTCAGAGATGCTGTCCAAGCTGACCCTAGTCTGGACATATTGAAGGCGCGTGCCGCCCAACCACCCTCGGAGTCTGACAAGGCCCGAGTTTGCTGGGACCCCGGGGGGAGGTGAGAAAGCCTTGGGGCCAGAGCCTGAGAAGCTGGAGGCAGAGGTGCTTTCAGAAGAGGGGCGTAGGCCCCTACTTCCTGCAAGCCCCATCTAAAGGGGGAGGTTTGATGATTCTGCTTAAGTGTGGCTATAACTCAGATGTATTTTGATCTCTGGGTATAGGATTTCCCTTCTTGCTTGCTTGCATACTGTGCACAGCTACAAGCCTAGGTGCATATTGGCAGTAGCAGCCAGGCTGGAACAATAGGGCTCCATTGTATTCTTATACAGCCCTGGCTGATCAAACAATAGTGCATTGTTCAAGCCTGGGCTGTTGATCAGATATGACTGATAACAGTGTATCAATTCACTTTGTCTCAGCTCTATACAAAAGATCTGGATTTGATTGAATTAACTCATCAGACGTACTGTCGCCGGTGACCTCATTCTGGGAGGGGGCAAAAAGGGTATAAAAGATGAGGTAAGAGGTCTGTGGGAGGAGATTATGCAGGAGACTATCACTAAGAGATCATGCTATGAAGACTGTGCTGGGATCATGCTACAGAGTTGTTACAGACAGACCATGAGGAGTTTTTTGTGATTGACTACTGGACTAATGCTGAGAGACTGTGAAGAGCATGCAGGCTAGAATACTGTGATGCCACATGCTAGGAGTCAATGCCATATGCCAAGAAGCCTCCACTGGTTACTCACACCTGCATGTGTGAGTGTTGGACTATAGAACCACATCAAGGACATGTGTGGTAAAGTAATCATTTCACCTTTAATCCCTTTTATTTTATTTGTACTGTATCTTGCAACTAGTAACTGTTAATGCTTGCATATATCTGCATATCTGTTCTGATCTGTATATGTTAGATTTTGATACCGACCCATTTAGTGGTTAATAAGTATATAAAATTTAGAAGGCTTGTCTTGTATTTATCTGGTGAACCCGGCACTCACTGGAGGTGAGTGTGGTTTTTATATGAACGAGGACTCAGGGTGTGGCCAAAGCGGTTTGGCGCACGGAGGATCTTTCACACCATTGATGAGCAACTGTATGGGGCCACTGCTGGGGGACATTAAACTGAACGGGGCCACTGCTAGGGAACATTAACTGGACAGGGTCACTACTGGGGGATTCATCTGAAACTGAACTTTTTGAAAAATTCAGTCTGAATCAGGTTCAATCTGAATTGGTTTGGTCATCTTTAGTTAAGGATAGTGTTCTTTTACAACTATGGTAATACATTGTGATATGTACAGGTGCATCTCAATAAATTAGAATATTTTTGAAATGTTCATTCAGTTGAGTAGTTCAGTAATACAATCCATAATCAGCGTCTTCCATGATTGTGTGTCCTACTGAACCAGACTGAGGGACCATTTAAAGGCTTAGGAAACCTTGGCAGGTGACACTGAATTTACAATACTGAACTGAATTTACAATATTCTAATTTTCTTAGATTTGGGTTTTCATTACCAGTAATCCATAATCAACATTTACAGAAATAAAACATTTGAAATAGAAGACTCTGTGTGTAAAGAATCTAGAAAATATAGGTCACTTTTTTTTAATTTAATTACTGAAATAAGCGTTTCAAAGATATTCTAATTGATTGAGATGCGCCTGTATATTGTCTTCTTCTAGGTTCACAGCATAGTAAAGATATTATTATTATTCCACCTTATTATTGTACTACCTTCTGCAGCGGCTCCAGGAGTCTTCCTAATGCCATTATAGCAATCAGTACCACTATGGCTGAAACTAGGCTGGCAAGCTGGAAAGAAGACAAGACAAGAACATTCTTACTGGTCAATACACTGCTCTGACATTTTTATGCAGTATTATAGTACTTTTAGGAAGCAGTATTAGTAGTTACATTCTTTAACACAGAGGGCAGTATTATAGTAGTTATATTCTTGTACATAGGAGCAGTATTATAGTAGTTATATTCTTGTACATAGGAGGCAGTATTATAGTAGTTATATTCTTGTACATAGGAGCAGTATTATAGTAGTTATATTCTTGTACATAGGAGCAGTATTATAGTAGTTATATTCTTGTACATAGGAGTAGTATTATAATAGTTATATTCTTGTACATAGGAGCAGTATTATAGTAGTTATATTCTTGTACATAGGAGCAGTATTATAGTAGCTATATTCTTGTACATAGGAGCAGTATTATAGTAGTTATATTCTTGTACATAGGAGGTAGTATTATAGTAGTTATATTCTTGTACATAGGAGCAGTATTATAGTAGTTATATTCTTGTACATAGGAGGCAGTATTATAGTAGTTATATTCTTGTACATAGGAGCAGTATTATAGTAGTTATATTCTTGTACATAGGAACAGTATTATAGTAGTTATATTCTTGTACATAGGGGGCAGTATTATAGTAGTTATATTCTTGTACATAGGAGCAGTATTATAGTAGCTATATTCTTGTACATAGGAGCAGTATTATAGTAGTTATATTCTTGTACATAGGAGGTAGTATTATAGTAGTTATATTCTTGTACATAGGAGCAGTATTATAGTAGTTATATACTTGTACATAGGAGTCAGTATTATAGTAGTTATATTCTTGTACATAGGAGCAGTATTATAGTAGTTATATTCTTGTACATAGGAGCAGTATTATAGTAGTTATATTCTTGTACATAGGAGCAGTATTATAGTAGTTATATTCTTGTACATAGGAGCAGTATTATAGCAGTTATATTCTTGTACATAGGAACAGTATTATAGTAGTTATATTCTTGTACATAGGAGCAGTATTATAGTAGTTATATTCTTGTACATAGGGGGCAGTATTATAGTAGTTATATTCTTGTACATAGGAGCAGTATTATAGTAGTTATATTCTTGTACATAGGAGACAGTATTATAGTAGTTATAGTCTTGTACATAGGGGCAGTATTATAGTAGTTATATTCTTGTACATAGGAGCAGTATTATAGTAGTTATATTCTTGTACATAGGAGTCAGTATTATAGTAGTTATATTCTTGTACATAGGAGCAGTATTATAGTAGTTATATTCTTGTACATAGGAGTCAGTATTATAGTAGTTATATTCTTGTACATATGAGCAGTATTATAATAGTTATAGTTTTGTACATATAAGCAGTATTATAGTAGTTAGAATCTTGTACATAGGAGTAGTATTATACTAGTTATATTCTTGTACATAAGGGCAGTATTATATTAGTTAGAATCTTGTACATAGGAGTAGTATTATAATAGTTATATTCTTTAATATGGGGTAATATTAGTAGTTGCATTTTTATACATTGAGGAAGTATTATTGTAGTTTATTGATATTCAGCTTGTATTACAGTTAAGAATTAAATTCACAATTGTTTAGGCTTCAGAGCTGACACAAATCTTGCTGTGGTGATTTGCTTTGTATTCTATGTAGTATATTCTTTACGCCAGGCAGTGTACACTAATCTGATTTAGGAAAGACTAACCGTCCCACTGCATTATACGATCAAGCTTGATCATAGTTTCCAAATACAAGAATGATAGTTCTGGGGTATAATACAGGTTGAAACTCAGAATGAGTGCAGAACAGGTAAAATGTATGTAAACTGTAAAATTCTTAAAGGTGGACACATGCAGTGTGTTGTACCCCCTCTATCACTGAGATAAGGTAAGGTCACTCAGTAATCTACCTGAGTTTTTCCTCCAGTGCCCTCCTGGATTGCAGTTCGTGACAGAGCGGTGCTGGCACAGAAGGAGGAGAAGATGCCACCAAATATATTGCTGATTCCATATGCGATAAATTCCTATAAAGGGTGAAAACATGTAATGATCCATTAAGATAAAGTAAATCTAACGATCACACTAATTCAGCAGAAAGCAGAAGTCTCCCCAACCAACATTCATAAGGCATCAGGGGCGTAACTTGGAAAGACCCAGCCACATAGCAAACTTAGTCTCCACACAGTAAATTGCCTCCTTATTGGCCCCAACAGAGTACATGGCACCTTTTTTTATGGACAGGATACAAGTCCTACTGACCCCTGAGTTGGAAAATCATGATACCATGACACCCCTACTACTCCCATTCTTTCCTCACTTCTCCTTGGATTTGATGTGCAAAGAGCACCAGAACTTTCCTCATTTATTTCATGTTACCTCACCAACAGTGTTGGACTTAGGTTCCTTCGTCTCACCAGATAAAATTATTCAGGGTGAAACCCTCCAACAACCACTAGAAAGTAAACCATAGCACCATTCACATTTGGGTGTCCAGTGCTAGACCATTATTGTGTTATGCCTGGGACCATTGTAAGATACTCAGGTACTCTAGTGGGCCAGTCTGACACTGCTCACAAGGATCATCTCCCTTCTTATCATGTGTAGAAATGTACCTGGTTCCCATCTACAGGATAGTTGTGTTTGGTTCCATAGACCTTTGCCACAGACACAGCAACAGCATATGCAACTATTCCAGTAGAAAATGCAGAGCCAATCATTGAAGAAAACATGTTGACATCTGGAGCTCGTGGTGGAAAAAAGCTAAAAAGAAGACATGAAGCCGTTATTAACATGTTCTCCTACACAGTCAACCTTACTTGAAAAGATCACTAAGACATGTCCATTTGGACTAAAATCCATTCTGCTGATTTGTAAATGCTGTGTTGGTCTTAAAATCTGACACCTCTGGATGCCATTTTTTTTAGTGCCCACATGGGTCATTCTTTGCTTTCTTCACTGAACTTAAAGAGTTTATTTGGTTTCTAGGATCCATGGCCTATCCTTAGAATAGGCCATCAATATTAGATCTGAGTGGGTCTGACACCTAGGACCCCTGCAGATCACCAGTATCCAGATAGTGGGAGTCTTGGTATAGAGCACTGCTCCCTCGCCATACACACTGTAGTGGCAAGCATAGGTATTGCAGCGCTGTCCCATAGATTTCAATGGGGCAGAGCTGATACCAAATTTATATAGTCTTTGTTATGTTTAACAAAAAACTAAAACTTTGAAAAACCAAAAAAAATCAGTTTATGGAACTGTGCAAAGTGTCTTTTTTGTGGGGCAAGTTGTAGTTTTTATTTGTCTGACATTTTGATTGCTTTTTATGCGATTTTTTTTTTTTTTTGGAAGGCAAAATGGTTCAATCGTTTTGAGTTATTTCCTGTAATATGGTGCCTCTAGCTTTGCAACATGACTTGAGATATAAAATCTCTTCCCCAAAGGACACGACACCCAACTACAGACAGCTGTTTTAGGGTCTTTTCCCCTTGACAGAGCGACACGTTACCCCTCTTGACCACATTAATGGCTTCTAACATAGACCACCAGTAGCCTGCTAAGCACTGACGAGGGTCAAGATCCCTGTGACAGCTGTCTGTGGATAGTTGTCTTTTTCTTTTAGGAAGAGATTTTTGTGATCTTGCTTATTTCTCAACTTCTTTAACAGGTTCTCGTCTGGTAATGTACGATTATGTCAGTGGCGAGAATCTGTTCCTGGTAACTGATGTAACAGTACATAATGGAGATGGTGCCGGCTCAGGAGGGATATTAGAAGAGGATTTTAGCAGTAACCCATAGCTGACATCTTGCTCCAATGGCTACAAGCGTTAAAACATTGTTCAAGGCTGTTTAACTCCATAGATGCCACCATCAATAATGATGGTGGCATGTAAGTGGTGTCTTTGTGTTTGCTGTCCCATCACGGGGTGCTGTTGTGTTGTCTGGAGATTCCCATGTCACCCTCATAAGTATCTCTGTAAGACGTTGCCAGAGGCAACGTCTTATAGAAACACTTTCATCTTTGAAATAATAGTACTTTGCAAGGCAGAAGCATTGCAATGTACTCTAATAGCAATTGTGCCACTTAATGTTCAAGTCCCACTATCAGTCTAAGTGTAAATGCAAAAAAAAATTAATACAATTTTGTAAAGTATGAAATAAAAAAAAAAAATTTAAAAATAGATACATTTTCCATTCCCCAGTATTTGTTTTATAGGAAATAATAACAGTAATAATAATAAAATAATAAAAATAAAATATAATAATAAAAATCAAAAATAGCCAGAAATGGTATTGATGCCCATGTGAGATAGTCCTCAGAGCCCACATGGGATATTTTCCAGTACCCACGGATCAGATATTGCGTTGTCCGATCTTTAGTGGCCAATGGCGATGATGTCTTGTCAAGAAACATATTTTATTGAACAATAAGAGAAACGGGATGACTTACCCACTTGGGATACTCTTCACAATTCCAGCCCCATATTTCTTTTCAAAATTGACTCCATAAGACACTCCTGTAGCTACAATTGTCTAAAAAGAAACAGAAATATGCATTATATGACAGCTTACTATAGTCTTCTTTTCAGATGTGTCACATTCCGCAAACACTCCAACAAAAATTACACACCACTATGCCTCAGATTGTCTCCCCATGCTTCATATAGGGTGGTTGAGATGTTGTACACTACCTGTGTAGTGAGTATGCTGTGCCATGACTGGCTTATGCAGTGGGTGAGGGGCTGATGGCACACCCCGTCTCAGGGGCCATCCATGGTATTCACCTGCTTCTCTGATGACTGGTCCAAGCCTCATTACTTTTCCTGACGATATGAACCCACAACTATACTTCCTCTATTAACATGCCCATTTGGCTTACTTCCTCGGTTTTTTCTTCGCCCTAGTTTACAACCCTTCTTCAGTCTGACTGTGTCAATGTATAGCATACTGCATAGAACCATTACATGTCAGACAATTGTGATGAAAATAACATCAAACTTACCACAATAATTTCTATTGGGATTGGCACGCGGAGCTTATGCTTGAATTTTTCATTGATTTCCTTTACCACCACACATACTAGAAATGCCAGAAGTCCGGCAATGAGGTCACAGATGTTGGTTTTAGCAATGTTTTTGAAGATATCAATAAGTGTCTAAAATACAAAATTTCATGGTAAAAAGAAATAAAAATGTAAGACATACAGACTAAATGGGACGGATTCCAAGTGATTCGAGTGACATAGTGATAAAGACTGCTACTTTGCCACTCTGGTACTATTGGAGACATGCTCAACAAGACATGCTAGACTTGTGAGATATGGGGACATTATTCAACAACTTCTGGAAAAGCTTTCCACCAGATTATGGAGCTTGACTGCTAGGAATCATAATAATATACTCCAAGAGCATTTGTGTAATGTTTCATTTCTCCTGCGGGGGTGCTGCAGAGGAACACTTGTTGATAGTTACTCTTTCAGAGTGCCTGATCACTGCAGCGGTGATAGCACAGGATACAAAGGATACTACTGCATATGACCTTCAGATTAACCACACACAGTGTCATCCTCGGACCATATGAACATTGCATGGCTGTAGGTATGATATTAGTCTCATTCTTATGGCCAATTAGAACTAATAAGAATACATTAACATCTATCTATGATAACTATTATGTTTCCAAATAGATTATATTACATCAATCTTCCCCTACATGTCATATGTTTGTAGAGTTTTAGGTGGATCCTGTATGGCACTTACGTATATTATTGACAATACTCCATTGTAATTTCCTGTGTAGACGTTAAGGAGTTGCTTTATTTGGGACACGAGAACCTGAAAAGCCGCCGCAGTTGTGAATCCTCCGACCAGTGGTTCTCCAAGATATCTGACAATGAAACCGATCTGAAGGACACCAAGAGCCAACTGCAGAAGCAAGGTAGACATCTTTTGTTATTTTGTAGTAAGAAAGAATTATGAGATACAATGAGAATTTTCTAGAACTGTGCTTTTAACTCCAGTCATGTTTTCACGATTTTTCAGGATTTTAATGACACAGGCATCATCTAAAATTGTTTGTCAGCAGTGGCATAGCTAAGGGGTCATGGCCCTGGTATGAAAGTTGAACTTCATTCATGGCTGCCTGTCTTTGAGGCTAGGGTTACACGGCAACTTTGGCCATGACTCATGTTGCTCGACCAAGGATTGCTGCATCGCCCTGTGATTCCTTCACTAATGTAAGTGAATAGAGTAGCATTAAGACCATGGGAATGTTGCAACTGCATTCAGTTACCTTAGTGAAGCAGTCGCAGGGTGACAAATTCGGTTTCATGATGGGAGCCACAGCCAAAGTCACCGTTTAGCCCTAGTCTAACTTTCAGCTGCGTCACTGGGTCTCTTATATGACCCATTGATGCAGTGCTAACAGCACTAAGTAAAGGCGGGACTTATTTAATTGGGGTATTTAGGGAGCATCCTAGGGCTTAACAGGTATTCTTCTGCTTTGGGTACTAGCTGGCTGGTGGTGTCAGAAGGGCCCAGCCTGGACAGAAACATGGATGGATGAGTAAATTATCAGCTGCTACCTATTGTAATAATCCAATAGGTGGCCATATAATTCAAAAAGGGGCCATATAATATGTGTGGGCCAAGAAAAAAGGGGCCATTTACTGTGTGGGCTGGGAAAAGTGTGTCACATACTGTGTGTGAACCAAGCAAAAAAGGGGGTCATATACTGTGTGGGGTCCAAGAAAAAAGGGGGACATATACTGTATGGGGACCAATAAAGAAGGGGGTCATATACTATGTGGGGGCCAAAAAAGGAGGCCATGTACCATGTGGGGGCCAAAAAAAAAGGGCCATATACTGTGTGGCGACCAAATAAAATGGGGCCATATTATGTGTTGGGGCTAGTAAAAGGGGCGTTATACAGTATGGAGGCCAGTAAAGGGGATTTTTTTTTTTGGTCTGCAAATGGATGGGCTTCATCACGCAACCAAAGATCGCAGAGTTGGGTATTTTTGTTATTTCTCTGTGGGCGTCTTTCTATAGTTCGCCTCAGGCAGCAGAGAGGTCAGGTTCACCCCTGCTTAGGGGCCTGGTTGCAGATGTGACAGCTACGACCCCTGTAGCTACTCCACTGTTTGTCAGTAGGACATTGCCCCATGTAAACAAGGCATGTGTAAACTGTATTGAGATGAACAATGTATTTGCCCCTAAACAACAGAGATAAATGATGTATGTAAATGCAGCCAGTGAGCAAGCAATGATAGCAAGCATTTATTTAACATTGTCTTTTCTATTCGATAGTAAATGGCCAGCTTTGATGTTGGCAATAGAGACACATGCATTAGATGTAATATGGCCCCTTATATTAGGCCAACGGTTTGTAGTAAAATGCCTGTGGAGCTGTCATGATTCAACAAGGAGTCTGTATAAAAAATACAATCTCCATCAGAGGCATAATATGGAGCCCCTGGGTCCCAATGCAAAACATGTAATGGGGCCCCCACTTACCATGTGCTATCTATAATACTGGGGGCTACTTATGTCATAGAGGCCTTCGGGCTCCCAGAGGCTCCAGGGCTTGGTAGTGATTGCTGCCTCTGCACCGCCTATATCTACACCCGTCCTCTTTATGGGTGTAAGAACAATAAAAATATTTGGACTAAAATATGGCTCACAACATCAGATACCAGAGTAATGACTCAGCACTGCCCAAAAAGGAGGCCTAGAAGAGTTCAGCAGTGGAGGGAATGGATGAATCTTCAGAACAGTCGCTTTCATAGACGTCAGATTCTGGGGAATGCAGGCCATCGTGAATGTGGGAAATATCTGATAATACCAGTATGCTAATGTGCTGTGGCCATTGTACATTTGATGAGGATCACTAGATCAGCAATGTTACCTGTATAATTCCGATTAGGAAGCAGAGTGTTCCTGCAATTAAGACCCTTTGGTCGTCTCTTGCCGTTTCGTTAACCCCTGTATTATTTCCAGAACCTGTAGTGTTAAGTGGAAAGTTTTCATTTGGAGCCATTTGTTCCACCACCACACCCACCATCAAACTGACAACGGGGAATGGTCCTGATAAAAGAAAAGAATAATATATTAATACAATGGAAATAAGAAGCTTGAGGTTATAAATGGCCATTTGTCATCATTTGCCCTAAAAAGATGTCCTACTTTGCTATTATAGGCCTTACAATTTTACGTTGGTCGTTAGTAAGGCTGTCTATATCCATCTATAAGAATCGGAGAGTAGTGCAGTTGTATGACCATGTTATTTATCTGCAGTATGGATAGATGTAATTTATATTTGCACTTACCAATTGAAAGATGTCTCGAGGTCCCCAGGAAACAATAAGCCAATACAGGAAAAAATGAGGAATATAGGCCATAACCAACAGGAACCGCAGCAAGCAAGGCAAAGGATAGTCCTGAAATCACAAGGGATATGAATCAAAGTGTTTTTATTTCCAAGTCTACAGATAGGAGATTTAACAAGTATGCTTACATATATATTTACTTAGATACAGGTTTGCTACTATATCTAACATTGATATATGTTCTAAGCCTTGTGCATTTTACGCCTGAGCATTTTACTCCTTAACAGCGCACCATGTGGACAGGAGTGGTATTACAGAAACTCTAATATACAAAAAAGGTATAAAACTAAAATAGTGTTCATGTAAACATTATCACCATGAAACAGTAGAATAGTCTGAGGAGCTATCATGATGAAAGCTGTAGAGATTACAAGATCTAGATATTTAGATATCTGTCTACTAAACTTGGTTACTTTCCATTAGAGGACAGCTTTTCTAAGGCATATTCTATGGAGCCCCAGCAGAGTGATGAATATCTTCTCCATTCCTCACAATGTTCTGGTAGGTATATTATCAGCAAAGGATTTTTAGAGCTCTGTTCATGCTAAAATCTCTAGCTGCTTTTCTCGTCCTGTGGGATGGTCAGCATCTTACAGTATCTACTGGTTTCTAACCCAGATAAAGCTGAATTGTTATGACCAGGGTCTAACTTGTAAACCAAACATGTGCAACCTTTGTTATGGGTGAATGGAGTTCTGCCTGTAGGTAGAAGGTTATATGACCTGCAGGTCCTGGCTTATGCAGTATATCTTGTGAGTTGCTATAGCTGTCCCTGTGATATGAAGGGGACAAAGGTAAATTGACATGGTGGAGCTAAATAGGTTGAAGATCCTACCAATATAATTCTGTATTCCTTAGACCAATGTCACTGTGACATGGGGTGGAGGGATCCTGAGGTCAAATGCAGTCACGCCCGACTTTCCAGGTATTGAGTAGGGTTAGGTTTTAACGATTTTGAAATTTTGGCAGTAAACTTTAAGAGTCAGAGTAAAGTTCACAGTCATCTCCTTCTACATTACTGCCAGTAATAAATATAACAGTATTGGACAACTGGCCAACATACACTGGCAAGCAAAGTTGTGAAAGAAGGTCACAGAACTATGGTAGATGTCACACATAAAGAAGCAGTCTTTACTCGTTTTTTGCTGTTTTTGTTCAGCCTTCCCAGCCAAAAGTCATATTTTTTTTTACTCAATATAGGCATATGAGGGCTTGTTTTTTGTGGAACAAGTTGTATTTTTAGTGATACTATCTTATGTTCCTCATAATGTGTTGAGAAACTCAATATAAAACACTTCAGAAAGTCTGCCATTTTTGGGGAGTTTGTACAGTGTTTAATATATGGTAAAAATCACATATTAACTTTATTCTGCAAGTTTTATGGTGCTAGCCCATTTATGTAGTTTTTGTTATGATTTACAAAAATGGAAATGAGACTGGATCAGCCTGGCATATTGAGAAACAGGAGAATCGCCTCTACGGGGTTGTAGGTTTAGCTGTATACACTTTTACCTTTAACAACATTATTCTATTACACTCTGCTGAAAATTTTGGTGCAATGTAAGCCAAGCAATAGGTTTTACAAAGTTAGACAAAAGTGTCTAATGTGTCTAGCAAAGTTATCACTGCATGAACCACTGTGATACATTTGTTAAATCTTTAGACGGTCTAGTCTAAGTTTCTACATTTGGTGCTAATAAATTACATAGGGGCAGATTTATTAGGACCGGTGTATCATATGCCAGTCTTAATATATTTTTGAAGAGGCTCCAGCTCTTCAGAAATCAGGCACACATCCCAGCGCTAGAATGGAGATGTACACCAGTTAGAAACCCACCTACAGTACAGACCAAAAGTTTGGACACACCTTCTCATTCCAAGAGTTTTCTGTATTTTCATGACTATAAAAATTGCAGATTCACACTGAAGGCATCAAAACTATGAATTAACACATGTGGAATTATATACTTAACAAAAAAGTGTGAAACAACTGAAAATATGTCTTATATTCTAGGTTCTTCAAAGTAGCCACCTTTTGCTTTGATTACTGCTTTGCACACTCTTGGCATTCTCTTGATGAGCTTCAAGAGGTAGTCACCTGAAATGGTTTTCACTTCACAGTTGTGCCCTGTCAGGTTTAATAAGTGGGATTTCTTATTACACAGCAGATAGTCCTACTGAATGGAGTGTTAGAATTTGTATTATGGCAAGAAAAAAGCAGCTAAGTAAAGAAAAACGAGTGGCCATCATTACTTTAAGAAATGAAGGTCAGTCAGTCTGAAAAATTGGGAAAACTGAAAGTGTCCCCAAGTGCAGTGGCCAAAACCATCAAGCGCTACAAAGAAACTGGCTCACATGAGGACCGCCCCAGGAAAGGAAGACCAAGAGGTTAACAGCAGCTCAGATTAGAGACCAGGTCAATGCCACACAGAGTTCTAGCAGCAGACACATCTCTACAACTGTTAAGAGGAGAATGTGTGCAGCAGGCCTTCATGGTAAAATAGCTGCTAGGAAACCACTGCTAAGGACAGGCAACAAGCAGAAGAGACTTGTTTGGGCTAAAGAACACAAGGAATGGACATTAGACCTGTGGAAATCTGTGCTTTGGTCTGATGAGTCCAAATTTGAGATCTTTGGTTCCAACCACCGTGTCTTTGTGCGACGCAGAAAAGGTGAACGAATGGACTCTACATGCCTGGTTTCCACCGTGAAGCATGGAGGAGGAGGTGTGATGGTGTGGGGGTGCTTTGCTGGTGACACTGTTGGGGATTTATTCAAAATTGAAGGAATACTGAACCAGCATGGTTACCACAGCATCTTGCAGCGGCATGCTATTCCATCCGGTTTGCGTTTAGTTGGACCATCATTTGTTTTTCAACAGGACAATGACCCCAAACACACCTCCAGACTGTGTAAGGGCTATTTGACCAAGAAGGAGAGTGATGGGGTGCTACGCCAGATGACCTGACCTCCACAGTCACCAGGCCTGAACCCAATCGAGATGGTTTGGGGTGAGCTGGACCGCAGAGTGAAGGCAAAAGGGCCAACAAGTGCTAAGCATCTCTGGGAACTCCTTCAAGACTGTTGGAAGACCATTTCAGGTGACTACCTCTTGAAGCTCATCAAGAGAATGCCAAGAGAAAAGTGCAAAGCAGTAATCAAAGCAAAAGGTGGCTACTTTGAAGAACCTAGAATATAAGACATATTTTCAGTTGTTTCACACTTTTTTAAGTATATAATTCCACATGTGTTAATTCATAGTTTTGATGCCTTCAGTGTGAATCTACAATTGTTATAGTCATGAAAATACAGAAACCTCTTGGAATGAGAAGGTGTGTCCAAACTTTTGGTCTGTACTGTAGATTTCCATTATAACTCATGACAGAAGACTGGTGTAAGAGATAATGAATACAGTCATATGAAAAAGTTTGGGCACCCCTATTAATCTTAATCATTTTTAGTTCTAAATATTTGGGTGTTTGTAACAGCCATTTCAATTTGATATATCTAATAACTGATGGACACAGTAATATTTCCGTATTGAAATGAGGTTTATTGTACTAACAGAAAATGTGCAATATGCATTAAACCAAAATTTGACCGGTGCAAAAGTATGGGCACCTCAACAGAAAAGTGACATTAATATTTAGTAGATCCCCTTTTGCAAAAATAACAGCCTCTAGTCGCTTCCTGTAGCTTTTAATCAGTTCCTGGATCCTGGATGAAGGTATTTTTGACCATTCCTCTTTACAAAACAATTCCAGTTCAGTTAAGTTTGATGGTCGCCGAGCATGGACAGCCCGCTTCAAATTATCCCACAGATGTTCAATGATATTCAGGTCTGGGGACTGGGATGGCCATTCCAGAACATTGTAATTGTTCCTCTGCATGAATGCCTGAGTAGATTTGGAGCTGTGTTTTGGATCATTGTCTTGCTGAAATATCCATCCCCGGCGTAACTTCAAATTCGTCACTGATTCTTGTACATTATTCTCAAGAATCTGCTGATACTGAGTTGAATCCATGCGACCCTCAACTTTAAGAAGATTCCCGGTGCCGGCATTGGCCACACAGCCCCAAAGCATGATGGAACCTCCACCAAATTTTACAGTGGGTAGCAAGTGTTTTTCTTGGAATGCTGTGTTTTTTTGACGCCATGCATAACGCCTTTTTGTATGACCAAACAACTCAATCTTTGTTTCATCAGTCCACAGGACCTTCTTCCAAAATGAAGCTGGCTTGTCCAAATGTGCTTTTGCATACCTCAGGCGACTCTGTTTGTGGTGTGCTTTCAGAAACGGCTTCTTTCGCATCACTCTCCCATACAGCTTCTCCTTGTGCAAAGTGTGCTGTATTGTTGACCGATGCACAGTGACACCATCTGCAGCAAGATGATGCTGCAGCTCTTTGGAGGTGGTCTGTGGATTGTCCTTGACTGTTCTCACCATTCTTCTTCTCTGCCTTTCTGATATTTTTCTTGGCCTGCCACTTCTGGGCTTAACAAGAACTGTCCCTGTGGTCTACCATTTCCTTACTATGTTCCTCACAGTGGAAACTGACAGGTTAAATCTCTGAGACAACTTTTTGTATCCTTCCCCTGAACAACTATGTTGAACAATCTTTGTTTTCAGATCATTTGAGAGTTGTTTTGAGGAGCCCATGATGCCACTCTTCAGAGGAGATTCAAATAGGAGAACAACTTGCAATTGGCCACCTTAAATACCTTTTCTCATGATTGGATACACCTGGCTATGAAGTTCAAAGCTCAGTGAGGTTACAAAACCAATTTTGTGCTTCAGTAAGTCAGTAAAAAGTAGTTAGGAGTATTCAAATCAATAAAATGATAAGGGTACCCAAATTTTTGCACCGGTCAAATTTTGGTTTAATGCATATTGCACATTTTCTGTTAGTACAATAAACCTCATTTCAATCCTGAAATATTACTGTGTCCATCAGTTATTAGATATATCAAATTGAAATGGCTGTTGCAAACACCCAAATATTTAGAACTAAAAATGATTAAGATTAATAGGGGTGCCCAAACTTTTTCATATGACTGTATGTTTGTCATCGCGGCCCTGGCCCTCTATGCTCCCCAACCTGCTCCGCCAACATTCGAATAATGTGACAAGTGAAGTGCAATACGAGCGTTGTGGTGCACATTTGGCACAATAAAGGGCCTTGCACCAAATGTATGCCACAATATCATCCCTCTATGCCAGAAAACTGGCGTAGAGGGATTGATAAATTCCCCATATAGCTCCTGGAAAAAAAAACAGGCCATTCACAGAATAGATGAAGAAATCCAGAGACCTCACAGAATCCCAGATCCCTACAGAATCCCCTAGGTCACTACCATGAGAGTAGTCTCCATTAGCAATGGTTGGTGTGTAGATAGACAGTATGATTATAAGTGGTAGACAGGCAGAGGTCAGGGCGGCCAAAGACAAGAAGATGTAATCAAAAATATATGCCTGGTTGATATTAGATGAAACCCAAAACATACACATCTTTGCAGATTTGGGAATCTAAAAGACCTTATCACTCAGACAAGGAGAAAGGGTCCTTAAAAAGTTTGGTGTACCAGACTACTAGAACATTGGCTGAAGGCCGGTGTGATTCAAGCATACTGGCTTTTTAAAGGGCAGAATGTGGTGCATGCTTGTGACACAGCAGAGAAGTGGTGGCTGGGAGCTGGACAATAGGCATTGCCATAGCTAGTTCCGATTTTGGCCTGTAAGTATCAGGCGATTCACATTAACTCTTGCCTGACATACATTTTTGGCACTGGGCAAGAATTGGTAAAACTATGTTTGCGATGCACAGAGAAGTCACATGCTGTAATGTTTCTCCGTGTGTTTAAAGGCCATTCCAATGCCAATAAAGCAGTCTCATAAACTGTGCACATTTTATCCCTCTGTAACAATCCATGCTGTTTATTCATGTGTTAGGATGGATCAGTGACATGCCATGAAATTACACAATACAGGAATAGAAAGCTGGCACTCATCCTCTTTCCTTGCCACTCACCAGCAGTAATGACCTTGAAAGCTTGATATAACCTGCTTTATATCAGATTATATTATTTTATACACATAGCACTGACACATATCATACAACAGACACACTTACCAGTGGTGCACCATACAACAAACACTTTTACCCATGGAATTGAGTAACTTCGGTAAGGAGCTAAACTCCTAATCCTCTCTGGTAAGGCTTCAAGTCTGGTAAGAGATTTGTTTCTCCAAAATCCACTCCTTTGTGATAATCCCAACTATAGTAACATTCACCCTTTGGTCCTCTATCTTCAGACCATAATTTTGCATGCTCTGTACATTTTTCTGAGGCATGGTGCAGCTCTAAAATGTAATCCCAGCTGAAAGGTCGTCTTTACCACTTCTATGATGGTGGACTTGCTTTAGAGAAGTATTCCCTTCTCAGCCTAAAATCGGAATATCTGTGGTGGCCAAGAGTACAGAACAGAGCTACACTGTTTTCACAACCTTTGAGGTTACTGTAGATAGATTCATGTGCTACACTATTACTTCTATAGAATTCACAGAGACAGCATAGAACAGCCAGTTTGGCTGTTTCCATCCTCCAAGTCACCTAAGGCTGCCGTAGACAAGCAGGTATTCTAATCTCGGCCATGATAAGATAAGAAGGGAATGCCCTTTAGGATCTACTGGTCTGGTTCCTGCTGTGAGGTCTACTAGTAGATGGCATCCACTAGCACATGTCAGGGATGTTACATCTGTTGTTGCTGCTTTAAGGTTGCCGTGTCAACATAAAGAAGGATTGGTGGTTGCTGCTTTAAGATTGTCATGACAACATAGGGAAGCTTCCTGAGCAGGCCTTTATAAACCACTCCCTTATCACTCAGCTTTGCTGGCTAATTAGTTTTCAACTTCCTGCTAAGCGCCTGACTGTGATTTGACTACTCTAATACCTGACCTTTGGCTGTGTTCTTGGATTCCTCTTTGTCTTGCGATTTTGTTCTGGCATTTTTGATCGATTCCGACTATTGGCTTTGCTTCCCGGATTTGTCTTCATCTTGTGATTTGGATCCATGTTGCCCTCCTCAGCTGCTGACCCGTGATTGATGACCATTCTCTTTTCTCTGTCCCTGTGAGTAGTGTGTGGATTTGGTGTAGGCTTCTGCTGCAGTGCATTTATTTGTGATGCACTTTCTGTTCTGGTGACAATTCCGGTCTTCAGATTCAGCGAAAGTCCATCTCTTCTTGCGAGGAGCTGTGGTGAAGGCGTCTGAGGCCGGTCTTGGCTCTCAGTAGTGTTTTGCCTTTAAGTAGCATTTTCTACTGCTCGCAGTTCTCAGCCCATTTCTGCTCTCCTGAAGACCAGTACATTTTTTACCTTGCATCTGAATCCTAACAGCACATTTCATAGCTGCTTTTAGTATGTTTTACATAGAATCAGTGGCGTAACTAGGAATGGCTGGGCCCCAAGGCGAACATTTGACATGGGGCCCCCCCAAACCGCCGCCCCCAACCCCCCCCCCCACACACACAAACCGCATTCCTGCGCACACTATTATGCCCCATAGTGGCCCCTGCACACGGTATTATGTCCCATAGTAGCTCCTGCACATGGTATTATGCCCCATAGTGGCCCCTGAACACGGTATTATGCCCCATAGTGGCCCCTGCACACGGTATTATGCACCATAGTGGCCCCTGCACACGGTATTATGCAGCATAGTGGCCCCTGCACACAATATTATGCCCCATAGTGGCCCCTTCACACAGTAGTTTGCCCCATAGTGGCCCCGGCACACAGTAGTTTGCCCCATAGTGGCGCCTGCACACAGTAGTTTGCCCCATAGTGGCGCCTGCACACAGTAGTTTGCCCCATAGTGGCCCCTGCACACAGTAGTTTGCCCCATAGTGGCCCCTGCACACAGTAGTTTGCCCCATAGTGGCCCCTGCACACAGTATTATGCCCCATAGTGGCCCCTGCACACAGTATTATGCCCCATTGTGCACCACCCATGAACGATTATTATACTCTGGGGTCTTTTCAGAACCCAGAGTATAATGATCGGAGACCCAGGGGAGGATACAAACATAGAAAACACTGCAATTTACCTCTTCCTCGCTCCGGTGCACTCCCGTGCGCTACTTTGGCCATCTTCAATGTTGGACCGGATCTCGCGCGATCCAGGCCAGCGTCGCGACGCATAATGACGTCGGGTGACGTCTGGGACATCACCAAACAGGCCCGAAGCCTGCGGAGCATAGGAAAGTGAGTTACCGTGTTTTTTATGTTCGCTCACCTCCCCTGGGCCCCCGATCGTTATACTCCGGGGTCTCAAAAGACCCCGAAGTATAACGATAGCAGTGTTTGTGGGGTTCGCGGTAGCGACTGCCACAGGCCTCCGGGCCCCGTAATGTTCCGCGATAGTTACGCCCCTGCATAGAATACTTGAGGGGTATCAGTAAATTTTAATTTCAAGCGATTTCTTTTTGGAGAGACAAGTAGTCACTCCATTTGGTCTGCTATCCCTATGATTATAACAATGATCTGACCATACTTATGAGTTATATTGTATCTACACACCATGCCTCGTGACTTGAGGACCTTCCTTTAACTGGCTTCCTTATCACAGCTCTTGAAGAACCTTTTTAGTATCATTATCTCGCTCAGATATCTCATCTATAAAAATGATTTTTTTTACACAAATAAAATATCATTGTGAAAACGCCCCATAAAGCCTTTATTTTATTGTGCTGATTCAGCCATATCTAGATCAGCTGTATTTTAAGAGGCTGCATGGAGTTTTACCAGGTTGACTACCCTTTGGCTCTTCTATTTTAAGGAATTTTTAAGAGAACTTTCTACCATGTAAGACAAGGTTCATGTCATTATTTAAGAGCCAATTAATGTGAAGATATAAAGTAACTTTCCACATCAAAGATTAAATAAATCTTCACATGCAAGTTTCTATATTGTAAACACTAAGGGACTAACAATAACCCTATAAAGCCACTTTTTCACTCCATGGTACCGCCTTGACTGTATCTGACTCTACTCACTTTATTCATTTTCTCTACACCTAAAAGTCCTTTTTTAGTACCACCTGAATCTAGGTCATACTGAAAGGTCATGCCCCTGCAGTTTCATGTGGACGCCCACCAACATTGATGGAGTACTATATCCATAGTGGAAAAAGAAATAGTTTGTTCCAAAAGCAAGTAAAGACGAGTAAAGTTAAATAAGTTGAGCTAGTATCATGAGGTGGAAAAGTACCGTAAACTCTTGCTAATGCAAGGAATCCCAATGCCTATGATAAAGCGTTGTGGGCAGTGATGGTGAGTCCTGAAGCTAAAGAGGTTGACCAGGATTGAAAAAAAAAAGCACAGCTGAGCTGTTTGATATTACTTCTGATCCCCATTCAGATGGCTATATGTGCTTCTGCCCAAACTGTATATCAGGATATTGAGGTCCAAACCAATGCTTGTTGTCTTTGGGATCATGCGGTAGCACCTTATGGTGGAACATGGAGTGTAGGAGCTCATTTGGCTCCATAAAGGCTCCGTGCAAATACTACTGCAGTGTGCATGATGTCTTAATCTAAATGGAATATTCCTAAAATAAGACTTGACAAGAGTTGGCACATTTTTTCTACATCTTTCAGAACTGGGCTGTTAACTTTTTTTTTATGACTTAGTTTCAACACTCATCACAATTGACGGAGGGTTATGGCCTCTCATGAAGTGTAATGATAGTGAATATTTCCAACTTGGGAAGAGGTAAAATACAAAATGTTACGATGCAAACACCTTTTAATTTACTGTTAAATGTTTATTGTACCACAGTAAGGCCAGATTTACCATGAGGCATGTTGGTATGGGCAGCAACTACTAGAAAAAGGGTAGACCCTGCTGTCACCACTAGTGAAGAAGGGTAAGCCATACTGTTTTCAGTCTGGAAAGGGAGTCTGGTTGTGGGCATTCTATTGGGGGAAGCTCATACGCCCACTGATCAGGAGAGTGAGGGAAATAGCCAAGCGTTGTACTTCAGGGATGTTCAGCACTCCCATTGAGATGAATGGAGTGGTGCACGTGTTGCCCAACTACCACTCCATTCACAAAGAGGACAAAAGTTCCCCATTCTCCTGATCAGTGGGGGTCCTGACGGTTGGACTCCTACTGATCTGCAATTAATCCCCTATCCTATAGATACTTGCTTAAAGCCCTTTTAAGCATTATTTGGGAGCAATATTCAACTCATTATAGGAGGAAACATTGAACATGTAGAAAAAAAAATCACAAGATCAAAATGATTTGCAAATCAATTTTTTTAGGATGAAATCTCACAGTGATCATCCAGAGTGGCCCTGTATATATGGTTAAACTCAGGTGACAACTGTCGTATCACATACCTCTGTGTATTACTATTCCTAGGAATAATGTACTGGCATATAAAAATGTACTAGAAAATTATAATAAAAAAGAAATTATAGAATGTGAGATTTCCCTAATGGGGGCTAAAGAATGATAAAGAAAAAAATAAGTACTGTAGTAATTGTTAGAGAACACTAAATGTGAAAAATAAAAAAAAAAATTACAATAAATACAAAACACCAGAAAATATTTTAGTGCCCCCCACAATTATAACAATTTCTGCAATAAAAATATTATATCATCTAATGTGAGTGGTGAAAGGTGTGAAAAACAATAAATACCGCAAGTAATAATTATAAATACAGGTGCATCTCAATAAATTAGAGTATCTTTGAAACGTTTATTTCTTTCATTAATTAAATTAAAAAAGTGACCTCCTATATTTTCTAGATTCTTTACACACAGAGTCTTCTATTTCAAGTGTTTTATTTCTGTAAATGTTGATTATGGATTACAGGTAATGAAAACCCAAATCTAAGAAATTAGAATATTGTAAAAAAGTTCAGTATTGTAAATTCAGTGTGTCACCTGCCAAGGTTTCCTAAGCCTTTAAATGGTCCGTCAGTCTGGTTCAGTAGGACACAATCATGGAAGACGCTGATTATGGATTGTATTACTGAATTACTGAAATGAATGAACGTTTCAAAAATATTGTAATTTATTGAGATGCACCTGTAAATTAAGCACTAAATTATAGATATTCTAGAAAGATTTAAAAAAACTACATCACATTGCATATCTATGATAAAGTGGTGACGATAAGAGGTAAAAAAAATTTAAAAAAATTATTCTAAACTCTCTCTACCCCTAACCAAATCTTTGGATATCAAGACAGTGTTTTATTTCAAGACCAATGTTTGTTTGTTTTTTGTTGAAGCTGTATGGGGTGTTCTTTTTACTATAATTTTATTATTATAATTTTGAGGTACAATTTTGTACCGAATTTAAATTACTTTTGTGAAGGGAAAGTCAAAATCTAAGAAGAAAATTCTGCCGTTTACTAATAACAATAACAGTGTGATAAGAAGTAACTTTTGGTCCTGAATTTTACTGTGTCAGTGCGGCTGATAATAATCTACTGCTGATCCTATGGTTACGACTGTTTACCAATACAATCATCCAGAAATATGTGTACATCACAGCCCCTGAGGTCACAGCAAACTATACTATGGGATTAAAAGCAACAGTGACTGTAACAATCCAACTACTTGTAAACAAACTGTACGTAAAGAAGTAAGATATGCTAGCCATAAAAGAAGGTGGCAAAAATTACAAGAAAGGGCTCATTTATGAGCTACTTGCTGTCTGTTTTCTTCTGGTACAAGCCACAAATCTTTGCACACCTGGTACACATTTAACCAAAAGTATACCCATGGCATTGCAAGTGAACCAAAGCTAGCTATACACAAGTGTTGAAGAGGACCTTTCGCCTATAGTTCTTTACTTCCTTTAATAGGCCCTGATCCACTGATTCCGGCACAGTTGGATTTTTTTTCTCCAGCCCCCACCATTGGCGGTCACAGACAGGAGCAGACAAAGCGCAGCTCTTTGACCCTGTCCAATGATAGGTGGACAGTGTCAGAGCTCAGCTTCATACTCCTATGCCTATTCCGGCTTGGGACTACCCACAGTAGTGAGCGTAATTAGCATATCATGCACCAAAAGTAAATGCACTAATTTTTAAAGAGAAAATTCCAACTGTGGTGAAAGGTCCTTTGTAACCATGAATTGGTATGTTTTTGGTGTCACTTATTGGGCATAGAGAAAGTGGATCTTTTGTTGTCAACATGGAAGTGTTAGACTTTACTTAAGAGAGCCCACCTGATGGTACCCATCAAAGGTTGAAACAAAAGCAGAAATAGACTCAATGTTCTCAAAGTTGGAACCATGAAGTTCAAAGTATCAGGCAGTGAACAAAAACAGTAGTCAAAAGACTATCCAAGTTACAGACTAGCAGTGTGGGCAGACAGGTCTAGGTTAGGGCATTCTTGAACACAAGAAAATGACTGATTCCCTCACACTTGAAATCAAACAAGCTTCTGAATATGGACCAACATGGTGGGTCAAATCTGCCATTTTGAGCAGAATGCCCACTGGGAAATTTGTGGAATCTGCTTTAAATTTCTGTCTGACAACCATGAACTAAATATAGGGGTTTCCATGCAGAAGGCAAACCTGAATATTGCTAGCCCCAACAGTGCCCACCAGAATTCATCCACAGTTACTCTACAGCTAGGGCAGCGCAGCAATGCCTACCACTGTTGTTCACCACTGTTTGAATGGCCTTATTATATTGCTGGGTGCCTCAGTCTTCCTAGAAGTTTTTTTTAATTCACTTTGACCTGAAACAGAGACTTTATATGCTTTGATAGTGTTTTATACTCCTATATCTTTAATTAGTCTTCTTATTTCTTGTTGGAACCAGTTCTGTCGACTCATCGGTCATCAAAGGACATCACTTCTATAACTCAGACTGTGTCCTCAAGATACCACAGTATAATTCCATCCTGTTCAGTCACTAGTTAGAAAGTCTTAAAGGGGGCGTGGCTTGGGATCCGATGGAGTAGGACGCACTTTGGAGGAGCTCCTACCTTACCGTCAGCTAAGTGGGACCATTTGGGACATACAGAACCCCATGGCTAAAAGAACAAGCCGGACACTGGCTGTGGGAGACCCTGCACCCGCGGACAGGTCACAATCTACCCTGTCCGCGTTCCTGCAGCCGGCAACAGCTTCAGCAGCGCGGGCCTCCACGAGGCGGCGGCCATCTTCCTCCGCAGCGGCGCCGACCGCCTCCTGAATAACTACAGCGGCAGCTCCGCTGGCAGCGCGAGGGGCTCCCGCGCTGCAGAGAGGTCTCCCTGTTAGGCCTCCTGCTCTTCTGGAGGCTGAAAGCCCGGGCGCTCGATCTCCACCGCCGGGTAAGACAAGCGCTGCGACCGCTCACATCGCAGCGCTGACTGCCCCCCCTCCCCCGCAGCTTCAGCCGGTACACTCCTCAGCGGGCTCCCCCACGCAATATCAGGGGGACCCAGCGTCCCAGGGGACCTCAGCGACTGCCTCTCCTCCCCACATGTCACCATCTGACCGTGGGAGTCCTCCTAGCCCTGTGGGGGATCCTCTCACCTCCCGGCAGTCCTTACAACTTCCTAGCCTCATGCCCTTGCAGCAGCCCCCACCCCTCCTAGGAGATGAGGAGGCAGACTTGGGGACGACTCCTTCTTTGTCCCCCCTGGCTATCTGTACCCAGCTCTCCCCGCCGTCTGCACCGCCACCCCGACTTCCGCTACAATCTGCTCTGGCAGCCTCTTCTGACCCTCCACCATGGCTTGATTACCTTGCTCATCTACCGTCAAAAGAGGACTTTGATTCCCTGGTTGCTAAAGTCACAACGGCATGTCGTTCAGAGATACGCACTGAAATCTCTGTCCTGCGGCAAGATCTCCAACATATTGCAAACCGGGTTGATACCCTTGAAGATGATCATGACCAGACCCGTTCTCATGTGTCTCACCTCCAGGACACTGTCCTCTCCCAATGCCAGGTGGTTAATGACATGCAGCGCCATTTAGAGGACTTGGACAACCGGGGCAGGCGCAATAATATCAGAGTCAGGGGGCTGCCTGAGGCTACCCAGGAGGAGGATTTACATGCTACCTTGGGGGAGGTTTTCAACTCCATCTTGCAGGAACCACCTATGCATAAAATTAAACTGGATAGAGCGCACAGGGCCCTGCGTCCCAAGGGATCTGGCCCCACCCCGCGTGATGTTATTTGCTGCGTACACGATTATGCATTGAAGGAAACCATCCTTTCCAAGGCCCGTCGTCTTAGAGACTTTGAATTTGAAGGAGCCAAGATTCAACTTTATCAGGATCTTTCTTGGATTACGCTACAGAAAAGGAGATATCTGCGCCCTCTGCTACAGCTTCTGTGCGACCAGCAAATACCGTATCGCTGGGGATTCCCCTTTTCTTTGACAGCTAGGCACAATGGACGCTCTGCTACCCTGCGGTTCTATGCAGACCTGGAGCCATTTTGCACTGCTATGGATATTCCTCTCCCTGACCTACAGAACTGGGAACTGATTGCTCCGCCACCACCGCCTCCCCCGGTCTGGACGGTCCAGAACCCGGCTAGACGCCAGCAACGTTCTTCCAGAAGATCAAGGGTGGAACCCCCCCTCCGTGACTGTATCTTTTTTTCTCGGCCCTCCTAGTTTCTGGGAGGAATGTGTCTACTTTGCTCACTAGGGGGTTCTGTTGTTATTGCTGTTTATGTTTATACGCATTTTTCTTTTAATGGTCCCACTACTTTTTTGCATTTTACTTATGTTTCAGTTTGGGCGGTCGGGTGGGTTAGACTCCCCCTTCCCCCCCAGTGACTGACAGATGTTACTATCCTTAGGTCCCCAACTGTCTATTTTGATCTGCATATTGCTGATCCTCTCCCGCCTCCCACCCACTCCCCCCCTCTACTGTGGGGGCTTCGTCCAGCTGTGGACCCACTGGTTGGGCCCCGGAGGGGTCATTTGTGGCCCTGACTTGGACATTTTTTTTTTGCCCCCGGCCAGGAGATATAGTCCCGACCACTAGATTTAGTTTAATTGTGTTTTTTAAATATTTTTGTTTTTTATTTGTTATGCCTCGTCCTTTTGTGTGTCTTTTGTCTCTTTCCCCTCCCCTTCTGTCCCTTCTCTTTTCTCCCCTTTTTCAGGTTCGGAGACTCGTTTGGCTACAGTGGCCTGGACCCTTCACCTTTATTTTTTTCAAGGCTTCCGACTCTCGATGGTTGGGTGAGATTTGCCTCTTCCTCATTTTTCCTTACGCTAGCTACAAACCCACTCTGTTTTCTCTATGGTTAAGTGCATTACATTAAATGTCAAGGGCCTGGGCTCCAACTCAAAATGGCGAATGGTCCTGCGGGAGCTTCGCTCCCTACAGGCAGAGGTAGCTTTTCTCCAAGAGACCCATTATGATCATACTGGCACGTTTAATTTTGCTCGCCATTACTTCCCCTCCGCTTACTCGGCATATTGTAGTCGTAGGAGGGGGGGAGTAGCTATTCTGCTTTCTCGTACCTGCCCTATCACTGTTTCGGCCTCTCATTTAGATCCCCAGGGTCGATATATTATCCTAGAGGGGCTTTTAAGCGGTCAACCTATCACTTTGTGTAACATATATGCCCCTAACTCTTCTCAGATCCCCTTCCTTAAACAGGTCCTGGGGAAATTGCAAATGTCTGAGGGATCTGCACTGTTACTGGGAGGAGACTTTAATATGACTTTTTCTGAAAATATGGATAGATTCACCCTCAATAATGATCCTCCTGGACCCTCGCAGACAAGACTAGCAAAGGAGTTTCGCTGCCTTGTACGGTCGGCTGCCCTCTATGACCTTTGGCGGGTGGACAATCCCTCTGCTCGCTCTTTTACATTTTACTCTCACCCCCATAAAACCCACTCTAGAATAGACTACTTTTTCGGTAACACATTAACCCTTCGCTTATTCAAGTCAGCTGACATAGGCCCCATATCCTGGTCCGATCACGCGCCCGTACTGCTGACATTGTCTCCCTCCTGCCCTCCGACAAAACGTTGCCATTGGCGACTTAATGAATCCCTCCTTCATTCACGAGAGACCCAGGGTAAACTTCGTACCCACCTCCAAGAATACTTTCGAGTTAATCTTGAGTCAGTCCCCGCTATATCTACACTGTGGGAGGCCCATAAGGCAGTAATGAGGGGTCACTGTATTGCACTGGGAACACAGGCCAAGAGAAATCGAAGGGTCAGAGAGGAGGCTTTAATTAGTAGGATCAGATCCCTAACCGAGAGACTAGCGTCACGACCCACAGTATCCTTGCTGCGTCAATTGGTAGCTGCTAGGGCGGACCTCCGCGACCTCGCTACCCAGGCCACCCATCGCCTTCTCCTCTACAGCCGCAAGAGGTATTATGAGAGGGGAAATAAGGCCCATACACTCCTAGCCAGAACCCTGAGAGACCGCCGGGTTTCCTCTACGCCTCATGCTGTCCGAGATTCCCAGGGCACCCTACAACACCATCCCGACACTATAGCGACCTTGTTTAGAGATTATTACACTACACTGTATAACCTTCCCTCGGCTGCTGGGAGAGGCCCCTCCGCTACAGAGACAAACTTGCAATCCTATCTGACCTCCTGTCGGCTCCCGGTCCTCCCGCCCTCAGCTCTCTCTTCACTTAATGCTCCAATATTGGGCAAGGAGTTAACTGCCATCTTGGAGGGTCTCCCTAATGGTAAAGCTCCAGGCCCTGATGGGTTCACTTATGCTTATTATAAAACTTTCCATTCTGATCTCCTCCCTCATATGTGTAAACTCTTCAACTCTTTTTTGGATGGAGCCCCGATCCCGCATACTATGCTGCACTCTCACATTTCCTTGGTCCCAAAGCCACATAAGGACCATCAGGAATGTTCTAACTATCGTCCCATTGCCCTCCTGAATACAGACCTCAAACTATTTACAAAAATTTTGGCAAATAGGCTTGGCCTTTGGCTTCCGACTCTCATCCACAAGGACCAGGTGGGATTTGTCCCCTGTCGCCAGGGAGGGGATAACACTAGAAGGGCGGTGGACTTGATTGATGTAGCTAACCGTTCTTCCACCCCCACTTTGCTTTTAAGTCTGGACGCTGAGAAGGCCTTCGATCGCCTTGATTGGTCATTTATGATAGCCACCCTCGAGAGTTATGGATTCTCGGGGGGCCTTCCTCACGGCCATAGGGGCTCTCTATTCCCGCCCCTCGGCAGTGGTCAAGCTACCTAATGCTTCCTCCCAACCTTTATCCATTCGTAATGGAACCCGTCAGGGATGCCCCTTGTCACCTTTAATATTTGCATTGTGTATTGAACCCCTGGCGGCCCAAATTAGATCTGCCTCAGATATCACTGGGGTATTTGTGAGGGATAGGGAATTTAAAATTAGTTTTTTCGCAGACGATGTCCTGTTGACCCTCACTAAACCCCATACCTCCCTCCCGAACCTTCTCCGAGTTTTAAAGGAATATGGAGTCCTATCGGGCTATAAGGTTAACCCTAGTAAAACGGAAGCCTTGCCTCTAAATATCCCAAGCGAGACTTTGCAGTTGCTTAAGACTAATTTTGCTTTCCAGTGGAGGGACCACTCATTACGTTATTTGGGTGTCCAGTTATCCTCTTCATACCATACACTGTATTCAGTCAATTATCCTCACCTGTTTCATGAGCTCCGCTCTCTCCTAGATAAATGGCGTCCTCTCCATATTTCTCTCCTAGGCCGTATAACTGCGGTTAAGATGACCCTCCTCCCCAAGCTTCTTTATTTCTTCGAAACCCTCCCAGTGGCAGTCCCTAGGTCCGAACTGAAATCACTACAGAAAGCAATCTTCCAATTTATATGGAATGGCAAACGCCATCGCATTCCCCGATCAGTGATGCTGGGGACTGGGGGCTCCACACCTGCTGCATTATTACTGGGCTGCTCATTTGCGGAGTATACCGTTTTGGGCGGCATCCCAAGCACACACGAAATGGGTGGAGATAGAGAAGCTTTGGCTAGCTCCTGTTCACCCCAATGCATATCTGTGGTCCTCCCTCCCCCCCCCTACCCTCTACTCCGCTGCTAGGCCCTATCGGCTTTACCCGGTCTATCTGGAATACTTGTTCTAAGCTCTTTCGATTGGCTGCTCCGCACTCATCTATGATTTCCTTTTTATATAATCCACTCCTGCCAAGCGGACTCACCGCCGCTATGGTCAGGCCCTGGAGTGGGCTGGGTTTGTTCCACGTAGCAGACTTGGTGGACCCGTCGACCTTGGAGCTCAGGTCCTTCGACTACCTCACTTCCATACAGCACTTGCCTACCTCAGAGTGGTTCCATTATCAGCAAATAGTCCATTTTGTTGTTTCCCAGTTTGGGTCCGCCCGGGTCTCCCTCCCCACAGGTTTTGAACGACTGTGTCGGGCAGGTACCTCCACTAGAGGCCTGATTTCAAATATTTATAGGCTCTTGACCTCTCAGGGGGGGCAGACCCCGGTGGCCCACAAATATATGACCCGGTGGTCTGGAACCCTGGGCACCCATATTCCGCACAGCCAGTGGCAGGTCATATGGTCCCGTGCAGCTAAATCCTCTTCCTGTGTAACGTTTAGGGAAACGCAATACAAAATACTTATGCACTGGTATCATACCCCAGCTTTATTACATACTCTTAACCCCACTATTTCTTCTAGTTGTTGGCGATGAAGGGCAACACTTGGAACACTGTTTCATGTTTTTTGGGAATGCCCCTTAGTTCGCCCTTTCTGGCTCGAGGTTGAGAGGATGACTCACATTCTTTTCATCCAGGGTATACCCCTGGATCCCATGGTTTATCTGCTTAATCTCCCGCCAAAAGGTCTCGGTAAAAATACATCTAAATTATTCCTTTACTTGTGTACCGCGGCCAAAACACTTATAGCACGCCATTGGAGAAAGGCTCTTCCCCCAGCAGTCTCAGAATTGATAGCCCGTCTGAAGGACATCCGCAGTCTGGAGTACTTGACTGCCTCCCTCAACCATACGGTAGAGGCATTTGAAGCAATTTGGTCCCACTGGGATTCCTACTGTGCCACACAGGGTCTCTGATGCCTGACTCCCAACTTTGTTTCTCCCCTTATTGTTTCTTTCCTTTGTCATGTTTTTTGTTTTCCCCCAAATTGAGTCTTTCTGTTGTTGTTTTCTCTGATGTAACAGATTATTTGCTTTACATTTGCCTTGTATTTCTTTTAAAAAACTTTTTCAATAAAAATTACAGTTAAAAAAAAAAAAAGAAAGTCTTAAAAACTTTGTCTACTAAGTTGTAGATCAGTGATTCTCTAGCACTTGGTACACCAAAAGAATACCACCAGCTAGGTCACCAAGGACTTAAAGTAGTGATTCGATAACACTTTGAGATGTACAAGTTATCTTGCTAAGCAGAGCAGACCTAAAAGCAGTGTATGTATGTATTTGTGTGTGTCTTCCTATCCTTACAGCAACCTCCTTCTCACCCTTCCGCTCTCCATGTTAGAAATCATTCTAAAATCGGTAAAGAGGAAAGCATAAGTGGAGAAAAAAGCTATTTTCTTTAATAAGATATATTACAAAATTTCTTACATTCATCTGTACTATTCATTTATGTAAAGTGTTTTTTATATACACACGTGGACAAAATTGTTGGTACCCCTCGTTTAATGTTAAGAAAAACCCACAATGGTCACAGAAATAACTTGAATCTGACAGACTGGAATTTGCCAAACTACATGTTGACAAGCCACAAAGCTTCTGGGAGAATGTCCTATTGACAGATGAGACAAAAATCGAAATTTTTGGCAAGGCACATCAGCTCTATGATCACAGACGAAAAATGAAGCATATCTTGAAAAGAACACTGTCCCTACTGTGAAACATGGAGGAGGCTCTGTTATGTTCTGGGGCTGTTTTGCTGCATCTGGCACAGGGTGTCTTGAATCTGTGCAGGGTACAATGAAATCTCAAGACTATCAAGGAGTTCTAGAGAGAAATGTGCTGCCCAGTGTCAGAAAGCTTGGTCTCAGTCGCAGGTCATGGGTCTTGCAACAGGATAATGACCCAAAACACAAAGCTAAAAACACCCAAGAATGGCTAAGAGGAAAACATTGGACTATTCTGAAGTGGCCTTCCATGAGCCCTGACCTAAATCCTATTGAGCATCTTTGGAAGGAGCTGAAACATGCCGTCTGGAAAAGGCACCCTTCAAACCGAGACAACTGGTGCAGTTTGCTCATGAGGAGTGGCCAAAATACCTGCTGAGAGGTGCAGAAGTCTCAGTGACAGTTACAGGAATGGTTTGATTGCAGGGATTGCCTCAAAAGGTTGTGCAACTAAATATTAAGTTAAGGGAACCATCATTTCTGTCCAGGCCTGTTTCATGAGTTTTCTTTTTTTAAAAACTCTGTTGAAGCATGGTTGAAAAGCAATGTCTGACTTTGATTTGTTCATTTTCATAGAATTTTTATATATTATTACTTTTGTCAGATTCAAGTTATTTCTGTGACCATTGTGGGTTTTTCTTTCATTAAACGAGGGGTACCAACAATTTTGTCCACGTGTGTATAGAGGTATACTGTACTTTAAGTGGTTTGAGGGTAGACAGACCAAAAACAAGAACTAATAAGCAAAAACTGTAGATCCAAGCTTGGTTATCATCCTTCTCCCTTTTTCACCACCAAAGCAGAAATGGTGAACACGTCTGGTGATGGCAAGAATATTGTAATAAACTGTGCACTTTGTTACGCTGCCCTTGTTTCACTTGAGCACTAACTTGACGTTCAAGAGGTCTACCAGTCTCTAACTTCTATACTCATCATTTTCATTATGTTGTCAATAATGAAAATAACTGGGATGTTATCACAATGTACTGTTGATGACATCATAACTATAGGTTAAAAAAAAAAAAGTTGATAATAATCAAGCCTTGATCCAAAATGTTTCTTTTGTAGTTCCTTTTAGGTAAATACATCTACCATGGAAGGGTCAGGGTGTCTAAAGCTGGGAGTAGCCTTGGCATGGTTCATTGTGGATACATATGTAAACTCACCCTGTAGAGTTGATACCAGACCAGTACTGACTCCTGCGATGATGTCATTTATTATCCACTCCTTCCATCTGTATTTAGGAAACCAGTCCAATATCGGGAAAATAGACTTGATTATCAAGAATACTCTTCTACCGGAACAGCTGTTGGGAAATGTCACATTACAACAAAACATAAGTACATGGGTAAATACATGAAAGTAACATAGTAGATGAGGTTGGATGAAGTCACAGATCCAACCCATAACCCTACAATGTTGATCCAGTCTAGCTTTACCTCGATCCCATGAAATCTAGCAGAAAACGTGCTGTTGCTGGCTGGAAACCATCATAAAGCAGGCAAATTCTGTTGACTGATCTTAACATAGCTTTTTTTATAGTTATTAAAGTAACACTCCCAACCTCTTGAACACTGTAAGTTATTATCAAGCGTTTATAGCATTCATTGCAGAAAAATAGCAAGAGTAAAATATTTGTCAACTAAAGTTGATGGTTTCCCATTATCAGGATTTTTTATAAAAAAAAGTATGGGATTTCTATCACAAACAAGCAATCCTTTGCCTTTAACAACATGTCAATGTTACCATGCCAATGTTTAAGGGATTTATGAAAAACTATTTTTAAGAGATTGTTTTAGGTATTTCTGAGAGATGGGGTCCCTCATTTTGGACCTTCATAATTACACAGTGAAGAGTGGCTAAAAAGAGTGCCCTATCATTGATTTCAAATTTCAATGGGCTCTGTGTAAGACTTCATTTATCCTATGGAAATGGATACTTGGTCCCAACTACCCCTATAAATGATAGCAAATAGTAATGTAGTGTGTATGGACCTGCTGTGCCAATGAACAAATTTGCACTGCCTCAGGAATCTGATCTGCACTTCAGCAGGTTGCTACCTCTTAAGTTTAGTCTCACTTTGGTGGCGGCTGACCTGGGTGGATCAAGAGAAGCCAGTGCATGGCAAAAAGGGACAAGCAGAGATGTGATCAGTGGACAAGCCCAGGTCAGGGCAGGCAGAGTTAATTTGTGTTGGTATTCAGGCAAAGGTCATGACAGCTGGCACAAATTGAATATGGTTTTCAGGCAAAGGTCAGGGCAGGCAGACCAGGTTCAGAGTTCAGATAAACAGGCAGAGGTCAGGACATGGGTAATTAGAATACATAGTAGAAATACACTGTAGCAGGACACTAGGAACCTTATTGCTCAGGTACTCTCCCATCGGTGAGTGCACTTATATAAGCCAGGAACACCAGGGATTGACTGGGGACAAGATACAGGGTGCACATGTAGGCACTTTTAATAGCCAGATGGCTGGGAGTCAGGACTAGTCAATGGCCACATGCAAGGGTAGTGGAATGGATAGGGCCACAGTGAGTTGAGGGGAGATGCCGGCAGTCCCAAACCACCAGTGCTACACTGATCGTCGAGACCTATGTATATTTTTGGATGCTTAGTGTATTATGACAAGATGTATAGGTAATTAACACTATTTTGGTAATGGTATTTCAGGAGAGTCTTCCCACCGTCACACTGCAACTTATCACTCGTGAAGTTTAGCCTTGCTTTGTTATCCTTCCTTATTTTTTCCAAAAACCATAGGTTTATTCATCGACCAGTACTTGCTAACATTGTAGGACTTGTACAGGTTCTTTAAATAATGGGTGAGGCTACCCTGGTCAGGACCTCCTTTCTACAATGTCCCATGGCAGCCATATTGTCTATGGTACATATACACCTGAGTTCATGTTTATGGTTGTCAAAATATCCACCTCAATGAAAACAAGAGTCTTCTGCTTATTGTTTTGTGTAGGTAACATTTTCTTCTGGTTTGTTACTCTTTGATGATTATATTATACCAATGAAATGGTTTATAGTCGCTTCAGAGTTACCGATTAACCCAATTAAAATATGCTTTATTACCTCCTTACATTCTTGTCCTGTATGCCTAGTTTATCTCAACTCATCTTCACATCTTCTAAACAAGAAACTGATACAATTTCCAGTTTTGACTTTGACCATCTGTAAGAGCATTATTGACTATTGACCAACTGGCCAACCAACCAATGTTGAGCACAAGATCAGCGATTGCAGTGTTAGGCTATTCTATGGAAGAAACCCAGTAACCTGGATAAAACAAAATGCTGGTGCTACATAGACCTTTCCCCAGCAAGTCATATGTAAAACTGTCCTACCAATACAGGCAGAGGCGTAGCTAGGGGTTTAGCACAGGGGGGCGAACATGTCCAAGTGGGCCTCCTACTTGGACATGTTTGTATACCGATACTATGAGTATACGGTGAGTGTATAGTGGTATATAGCGGCTCTAAAACAGGGCTCTGCAGATGATTTAGGTGAATACAGGGCAGTAGCATTTAATGACTTACCGGTGACGTCTCTGACTAATCGTTCACATTCCACATCTCTTTCATCTGGACCGCCATGACCACTTCTTCCAATCTCTGTAAAGTTTGCAACACAGACATCTTTGGCTCCTCACTTTTCCAGGCACCTGACCCACATTGTCCTCACCTGCACACCCATCCTGCTGCTAACCCAGTTATAAAATATATAATATAACCCCCCATAATGAATAATACCCCCAAGTATTAAACTAATAACTTCCCTTTGCACCCCTTTAAGAGGACCTTTCACGTCCTCATGTATATGCGGTTTTACATACCGCTAGAAAGCCGACAGTGCGCTGAATTCAACACACTGCCGGCTTTCCCGTTATATGCCCCGGGGCTGGAGATATCGGGGGTCTAAATTTCACCGTTCACTGTCAGAAGGGCATTCCTGACAATCTAGCTGCACTGTGAGGAATGCCCTCCCTGATAGTACTCATCCATAGACTTGTACTGGGGTGTACTCAGCCCAGTGATGACGCTGAGCTATGAGGAACGCCCCCCTAGTACAAGTCTATGGACCAGCACAGTCAGGGAGGGCGTTCCTCACAGCGCAGCTAAACAGTCAGGAACGCCCTTCTGACAGTGAACAGTGAAATTTAGACCCCCGATATCTCCAGCCCCGGGGCATATAACGGGAAGGCCGGCAGTGCGCTGAATTCAGCGCGCTGTCGGCTTTCTAGCGGTATGTAAAACAACATATACATGAGGATGTGAAAGTTACTCTTTAGATAATTTGCCCCTTATTAATAATGCTCCAGGTGTTTCCTAATTAAAAAGGAAAAAAAAGGGAAAAAAAAATTTTTGGGGTTCCAATACCCGGGACCCCCAAGGAACAACTGTTTGAATGAACCGTGGTACCTGTGTAAGCGCCGTGACCCCTTCTCTGTTTACATAGTGTCATTCACCTCATAGCGGCCATGTCATGTAACTACAGCCTCATCCTATACACATCTATGTGACAAGACTGTAATGACATCACACGGTCACTATAAACAGACAGCGTGTGATATAAACAGGCGCCATAGCCCCTTCATACAGCTGATCAGTGGGGAATCACTTATCTCTTATTGATGATTTATTCTGAGGATAGATTATCAATAAAAATGAGCTGGAAAACGCCTTAAGGCCAAGGCCCCATGTGGCGTACCGCAGCAAAAAAAGACCTGTGGGAAAAACGGCGATGGCGACACATCTCAGTTCTTCCAGCAGCACTTTGCACAGGAAGTTTCCACTGCAGAAGAGGTTTCCACTGCAGACTTTCTGCTTCAATTATATCTATAGGGAAACCGCCGGCATTTCCGTAGGTATAATTGACATTCTGCGATTTCCAAAACACCGACTGTTTTGGAAATCGCAGATTATCCACTGTGCATATTATACTGCAAAGTAGGGATGAGGGCCCCATGTGGCAAAAACCCACTGAAAAAAACCGCAACATTCTAGCAAATCCCATCCACACACTGCGGAAAAATACGTGCAGCAGACACATTGCGATTTCCAAAACCGTTGCGCTTTTGGAAATTGCAGCATGTCAATTATACCTACAGAAACACCGGCGGTCTCCATATAGGTGTATTGAAAACAGAAAGTCCACAGAGGAAACCTCTGCAGACCTTCTGTGAAAAGCACTGCTGGAAAAAACACGTTACCGCCGCGGTTTTTCCTGCAGCGCTTTTTTTGCTGCAGCCCGCTACGTGGGGCCTTAGTCTTAATAAGGTGCAAGTGCAACTTTAATTAAATTAATTGACCCTCATATTATGCCCAATTCACCCTGACATAAATACTGCACTTCTAATGACCCCTTATATCAATGACCACCCCCTTATGTTCATAATGCCTCCTAATATAAATGATGCCCCCTAATGGCTCCTTATATAAATAACCTCCCCCTTGTATTAATAATGCTCCTCAATAACCCTTATATAAATGACCTCCCCCATTGTATTCATAATACCCCTAATAACCCTTATATTTCTTTTTTTTTTTTTTTTTTTTATTTTGAGTTGGAAGGGACCTCAAGGGCCATCGAGTCCAACCCCCTGCAAAAGCAGGTTTTCCTAAATCATCCCAGCTATATGTTTATCCAGTTTCCATTTGAAGATTTCCATTGATGAAGAGCTCACCACCTCCTGTGGCAGCCTATTCCACTCTCTCACTACCCTCACTGTCAGAAAGTTTTTCCTAATGTCTAATCTGTATCTCCTTCCCCTTAGTTTCATCCCATTACTTCTCGTACTTCCTTCCACTAATGAGAAAAGGTTAGATCCCTCTGCACTGTGACTACCTTTCAGATATTTGAAGACCGCTATTAAGTCTCCCCTTAGCCTTCTCTTCTGCAAACTAAACAATCCCAGTTCTTTTAGCCTTTCCTCGCAGGACATGGTTTGCAGACCTTCCACCATTTTGGTTGCTCTTCTCTGGACCTGCTCCAATAAATCGATGTCTTTCTTGAATTGAGGCGCCCAGAACTGTACACAGTATTCCAGGTGGGGTCTGACCAGGGCAGAGTACAGCGGAATAATTACCTCTCTTGATCTAGATTCAATGCTTGTCTTGACACATCCCAGAATTTTGTTAGTCTTTTTTGCAACAGCACCGCATTGTTGGCTCATGTTGAATTTGTGATCTACTATTATACCCAAGTCCTTTTCCCCTGTACTATCACTTAGTTCTATTCCTCCCATACTATACAGTATATGCTTTTTACATTTCTGTTACCCAGATGTAGGACTTTGCATTTGTCCCTGTTAAATACCATTCTGTTCGCCTCAGCCCATTGTTCCAGTGTGTCTAAGTCCTTTTGGATGCACTCTCTCTCCTCTCTAGTGTTGGCCATTCCTCCTATCTTCGTATCATCTGCAAATTTTATGAGTTCCCCAATAATCCCATCGTCCAGATCATTTATAAAAATATTAAAAAGTACTGGGCCCAGGACAGAGCCCTGCGGCACCCCGCTTTTTACCCACCTCACTGATTTTTTATCAAAGCCATACTTAATCATTTTTTCAATAAGAATGTTATGTGATACTTTATCAAATGCCTTACTGAAATCAAGATATACTATGTCCACTGCATTTCCCTGGTCCAACCATTCAGTGATTTTGTTATAAAAGGAAATCAGGTTAGTCTGACAAGATTTATTGGTCATAAAGCCGTGCTGGCTCTGATTAATTAAAGCCTTCCCATCCAGGTACCGAAGTAAATGTTCCTTAACAATTTGCTCAAAGATTTTTCCTACTATCGAGGTCAGACTTACCGGCCTATAATTTCCTGGATCATCCTTTTTCCCCTTTTTGTAGATGGGGACCACATTTGCCCTTTTCCAATCTAGAGGGACCACTCCTGTTTCCCATGACTTATTGAAGATTATAGCAAGGGGTTCTGTTATTTCCTCTGCTAACTCTTTCAAGACTGTAGGGTGTAAATTATCCGGTCCTGGGGACTTAGTTTCCTTTATCTTGGCTAAGTGCTCTCTTACCAAACCTTTGCTTATAATCAGCTTGGAGTCCTCTTTCCCCTCATCACTATCACCATTAATGTTGATATTTCCATCAATTTCTTGGGAGAAGACAGATACAAAATATGAATTTAGTAACTCCACCTGCTGATCCACCATGTTAACATTTTCACCCTTATCATTCTTCAGGACTCCAATGGTTTCCTTCACTTTTCTTTTATCCCCAAAAACCTTTTACCTTACTCTTAGCCTCTTTTGCAAGCTTCAATTCGTGTTCAGCCTTAGCTCCTTTAATGCTTATCTTGCAGAGTCTGCAAACTGCTGTATACTCTTCCTTAGATATAGTTCCCATCTTCCACTTATTGTATGTTTCCTTTTTCTTTTTTAGAAGGTTATGTAATTTTCTAGTCATCCATCCTGGTGTTTTTAGGTGCTTCCCATTTTTCTTCCTTCTAGGTATTGTTAGTTCCTGTGCATTAATGATTTCCCTACGGAAAATTTCCCACCCTTCATGTGCATTTTTGTGCTTAAGAATTTTTCGCCATGGAATTCTACTAACCCTTACCTTTAGGCCCCTAAAATCTGCCCTACTAAAATCGAGCCTTGTAGTCTTTGTCTTCTCAGGTCTTCTTCTTCTTACAACCCCAAATGACCAATATAAATGACCCCCCATCCTCATAATGCCCCTTAATGAATCCTCCCTTTATAGTTATAGTTCCCCTCCTAACCACCCCTCATTCTATTAATATACTCACAAAAAAAAGTCCTACTCACCTACCTGCGATGCTGATGAACGGAGCCGCCGCTTCCTCCCTGTCCACGCGCATATCGTCTGTGTCTGAGCGCGGGCGGCGCGATGTTGTGACGTCATCGCGCCGCCTGTGCTTAGAAGAAGACATCGGACTGTGGTCTCGGGGTCTTGTAAACCGCAGGCCTGTATTGGCTTGCGGTTTAGAAGACAGTTAAGCACCAGGAAGCATTGTAACTAGATCGGTGTCTGCAGACACCGATCTAGTTAGAAATAAAGGATGTATTAATGGCGGCCCCGGGGTGGGCCCCAAAAAGTCATTGGGCCCAGGGCGGCCGCCCCCTCTGCCCCCTCGCTAGCTACACCTCTGAATACAGGTCTAAATTCTTATACATAGGGGCAGTAATAAAGTAGTTATAGGTTATAAGTATCAGATCACTGGGGTTCTGACATCAGGACCTTGCACTAATCAGCTGGTCCGGGCTGCCTACTGTCCTAGAACCTACACGGGATGGAGTAGTAGGCTCAGCCCCTGTATAGTGGCGGTGCAGCTGTAATGCTGCTCTGTTTCAATTCATTTGAAAGGGGGCAGGGGAGTTTTTGCTTTCAAAACCATCCCCTGTATAGATTTTGGAGTTGGAAGCAGCCCGGAAGATTGGTGATTGGTATGGGATTCAGATGTTGGTCCTCCTTTGGTTTGATACTGATGACCTATCCTGAGATTAGATCATCAGTATCAAAAACAGCCAGAGGACCAAACAGCCTCTCAACCTCCTTGAATACTTGTACATTGGGACCTTCATTATAGTATTTATAGTCTTGTACATAGGAGCAGTATTATAGTAGTTATATTCTTGTACATAGGAGCAGTATTATAGTAGTTATATTCTTGTACATAGGAGCAGTATTATAGTAGTTATATTCTTGTACATAGGAGGTAGTATTATAGTAGTTATATTCTTGTACATAGGAGCAGTATTATAGTAGTTATATTCTTGTACATAGGAGCAGTATTATAGTAGTTATATTCTTGTACATAGGAGCAGTATTATAATAGTTATATTCTTGTACATAGGAGCAGTATTATAGTAGTTATATTCTTGTACATAGGAGCAGTATTATAGTAGTTATATTCTTGTACATAGGAGCAGTATTATAGTAGTTATATTCTTGTACATAGGAGGTAGTATTATAGTATTTATATTCTTGTACATAGGAGGCAGTATTATAGTAGTTATATTCTTGTACATAGGAACAGTATTATAATAGTTATATTCTTGTACATAGGAGCAGTATTATAGTAGTTATATTCTTGTACATAGGAGCAGTGTTATAGTAGTTATATTCTTGTACATAGGAGCAGTATTATAGTAGTTATATTCTTGTACATAGGAGGCAGTATTATAGTAGTTATATTCTTGTACATAGGAGCAGTATTATAGTAGTTATATTCTTGTACATAGGAGGCAGTATTATAGTACTTATATTATTGTACATAGAGAGCAGTATTATAATAATTATATTCTTATACATAGGGGTAGTACTATAGTAGTTACATTTTTGTACATAGAGTGGTATTATAGTTATATTCTTATACATAGGAGCAGTCTTATAGTACAGTACTTATAGTCTTGTACAAAGGGGGCATTAATATAGTAGTTATATTCTTGTACATAGGAGCAGTATTATAGTAGTTATATTCTTGCATATAGGAAGAGTGAAGAAATCAGGAGATACCTTTTAGAGGCTGAGTATATTAGATGGTAAGCTTTCGGAAGTCTAGCTTCCTTCATCAGAAATGGTGTTATACTATAACTGAAAATTACAGATTTTTTATATACCCTATACACATAGTCTTCAAAGGGTTTTAGAGTCCTTAAAAAACAACAAAATGCAATCTAAGTAGAGAAGTTATTTACAACCGGTCAAAAAATAAACAATCTGGAAAGTTGTGGTGCGTAACAGAAGGATCTGTTATCTGTTTGTTATCAGGAGGTGATTTGTGACCCTCACAGTTCATACATAGTGTGACATGAAGCTGGCATGAATATTAAGTCCCAATTGCAGCGTATGAAATTTTTGCATAAACTTGCAACTCCCATTCTTTCCTCTCCTCCTGTGTCTTAAAATGGCCCATTAAAACCACAACCTGCAAATCTTCAATAGAGTGTTTTTCTCCGGAGAAATGTGCGGCCACTGGGAGATCTGTTCTGCTGTTATTAATATTGGATCTATGTGAGTTCATTCGCTGACTAAGTCTCTGCCCTGTTTCCCCCACATAGAGGCCTATGGTGGGACATTGCACACACATTATAAGGTACACCACATTGGAAGACCTGCAGGTTTTCAGTTCTTGTATAACACCATGTCTGATGAAGGAAGCTAGACTTCCGAAAGCTTACCATCTAATATACTTAGTTAGCCTCTAAAAGGTATCGCTTGATTTATTCACTCTTCCACTACTTTCAATGGCTAACACGGTACAACATTATACTACTTGTATATAGGAGGCAGCATTATAGTAGTTATATTCTTATATATAGGAGGCAGTATTATAGTAGTTATATTCCTATTTATATGAGGCTGTATTATAGTAGTAATATTCCTGCACATAGGATGCAGCATTATAGTAGTTACATTTTTTTAACATAAAAGGCAGTATTATGGTTGTTATATTCTTGTACACAGGGGGCAGTATTATAGTAATTTTCTTGTACATAGAGACAATATTATAGTAGTTATACTCTTGTACATATCGGGCCATATTGTAGTAGTTATATTCTTTTACGTAAAGGGCAGTTTTATAGTAGTTATATTCTTTTACATAGGAGGCAGTATTATAATAATTATATTCTTTTACATAGGAGGTAGTATTATAGTAGTTATATTCTTATACATAGGAGTAGTGTTATAGCAATTACATTTTGTACATGGGGTAGCATTATAGTAGTTATATTCTTGTACATAGGGACAGTATTATAGTAGGTATATTCTTGTACATAGGGACAGTATTATAGTAGGTATATTCTTGTGCATAGGAGGATGTAATATAGTAGTTATACTCTTACACATAAGGGTAAATATTATAGTAGTTATATCCTTACACATAGGAGGCAGTATTATAGGAGTTATATTCTTGTGCATAGGGGCAGTATTATAGTAGTTATATTCTTGTGCATAGGAACAGTATTATAGTAGTTATATTCCTGTACATAGGGAGCAGTATTATAATAATTATATTCTTGTACATAGGAGCATTATTATAGTAGTTATATTCTTGTACATAAGAGTAGTATTATAGTAGTTATATTCTTATACATAGGGGGCAGAATTATAGTAGTTATATTCATGTACATAGAGGGATGTGTTATAGTAGTTATATTCTTGTACATAAGAGTAGTATTATAGTAGTTATATTCTTGTACATAGGGGCAGTATTATAGTAGTTATATTCTTGTACATAGGAGCAGTATTATAATAGTTATATTCCTGTACATTGGGAGCAGTATTATAATAATTATATTCTTGTACATAGGGGGCAGTATTATAGTAGTTATATTCTTGTACATAGGAGCAGTATTATAGTAGTTATATTCTTGTATATAGGAGACAGTATTATAGTAGTTATAGTCTTGTACATAGGAGGCAGTATTATAGTAGTTATATTCTTGTACATAGGAGCAGTATTATAGTAGTTATATTCTTGTACATAGGAGACAGTATTATAGTAGTTATAGTCTTGTACATAGGAGGAGTATTATAGTAGTTATATTCTTGTACATAGGAGACAGTATTATAGTAGTTATAGTCTTGTACATAGGAGGCAGTATTATAGTAGTTATATTCTTGTACATAGGAGCAGTATTATAGTAGTTATATTCTTGTACATAGGAGCAGTATTATAGTAGTTATATTCTTATACATAGGGGGCAGTATTATAGTAGTTATATTCTTGTACATAGGGGGCAGTATTATAGTAGTTATATTCTTGTACAGAGGAGGCAGTATTATAGTAGTTATATTCTTGTACATAGGAGTAGTATTATAGTAGTTATATTCTTGTACATAGGAGGCAGTATTATAGTAGTTATATTCTTGTACATAGGAGCAGTATTATAGTAGTTATATTCTTGTACATAGAGAGCAGTATTATAGTATTTATATTATTATATATAGGAGCAGTATTATAGTAGTTTTATTCCTGTACATTGGGAGCAGTATTATAATAATTATATTCTTGTACATAGGAGCATTATTATAGTAGTTATATTCTTGTACATAAGAGTAGTATTATAGTAGTTATATTCTTATACATAGGGGGCAGAATTATAGTAGTTATATTCATGTACATAGAGGGATGTGTTATAGTAGTTATATTCTTGTACATAAGAGTAGTATTATAATAATTATATTCTTGTACATAGGGGCAGTATTATAGTAGTTATATTCTTGTACATAGGAGCAGTATTATAGTAGTTATATTCCTGTACATTGGGAGCAGTATTATAATAATTATATTCTTGTACATAGGGGGCAGTATTATAGTAGTTATATTCTTGTACATAGGAGCAGTATTATAGTAGTTATATTCTTGTACATAGGAGACAGTATTATAGTAGTTATAGTCTTGTACATAGGAGGCAGTATTATAGTAGTTATATTCTTGTACATAGGAGCAGTATTATAGTAGTTATATTCTTGTACATAGGAGACAGTATTATAGTAGTTATAGTCTTGTACATAGGAGGTAGTATTATAGTAGTTATATTCTTGTACATAGGAGGCAGTATTATAGTAGTTATATTCTTGTACATAGGAGGTAGTATTATAGTAGTTATATTCTTGTACATAGGAGCAGTATTATAGTAGTTATATTCTTGTACATAGGAGCAGTATTATAGTAGTTATATTCTTATACATAGGAGGCAGTATTATAGTAGTTATATTCTTGTACATAGGAGTAGTATTATAGTAGTTATATTCTTGTACATAGGAGGCAGTATTATAGTAGTTATATTCTTGTACATAGGAGCAGTATTATAGTAGTTATATTCTTGTACATAGAGAGCAGTATTATAGTAGTTATATTCTTGTATATAGGAGGCAGCATTATAGTAGTTATATTATTATATATAGGAGGCAGTATTATAGTAGTTATATTCTCTCTAAAACAGAACATAATGTACATACTGTACCTGCAACTGTTTTTAATTCGATCCCGATATGTTTTCTGTATAATCTCATTTTTATCATTTTCTTCTTGAAAAGATGGCTCAGTATAAACCGACCTTCGCACCAAATACTGAGCATTCCCAGTTTTGGGTAAATCCATGTTTGGGAGCACCATCTAGTGCGCAGCTGTTAAGATCAGGAAAAACAAGAATTATTTCTGTGTAAAAGCATACATTATGGTGAAATATAAAAGACTTTAAGGAGACTCTTCCACAAAGACAGTCAAGAGGTTGTTACATGTCAATAACTTCTGTCGATATGCCTTATAAGGTCTCCTTCTCAGAGCTACTGCAAGGACCCCCAAACTGGCTCTACTACTCATCTTGAGATCTCTGGGTAAACCTAAACTGAAGCAAGTAAAACTTAGGAAGTGTTAGGGAATCCAAAATAGTGAACAAAGCCTGAATATGTATTCTCAAATGAAGTTACACCAGGGCATGAATCTGATGTAATTTCAGATGACTAATAACTAATAATATTAGATAACTGATATCAGATACTGTAACTAATCTAATTGGGGCAGTGGTATTCAGCGGATTTCCACTAAATTGCCAATTCAAGTAGTGTGCCATGAATAACTCTAAAAAATGGGTCATAATTAGAAATTTACATTATTCTGCAGCAATTTCTCATGATACGGAGGTGTAACAATACAAGGTTATCATATTCTTATAAATATGTGCCAGGACACATAATCTGAATACCTTTAGGTTATTGGGTCTTATATTCAACTAGACAACAAGGTTACCTGTCTAGAATGAATTGGTGGAGAGGGTGTTAGCCAGCAAAGAGCTAATATTTAGGTAATGGCTGTGGAGGAGGAAAAGACTAAAGCTGACCATGCACTTTAGGTTTTGGATGGCCATGATACGGCTGTCCGATTGATGATAAAATACATTCATACAAACAATCCCACCATTAACATTAATGACTACATTTCCAATATTTGGTGAATCTGCGCAAATTGGCTGATCATCGACTTCTTTTGCCTGATAACAAACATTGATTTCATGGGCCGATCATGATCATCTAACACAGCCTATCTTCATATGGCAGACAGTAGTCTTCCTTCAACCAAGATGAACAGTTGTTTGTGATATTTTCATGCCCAATTTCAGCCATTACTGTCAATGAAAGCCAGATGTCTAACATATGAATATGTCCATCAGTATTCAGTCCTTGCCAGAGTTAGAGGGAGTGACTTTTGCCTTTACTAGACATTTCTCAATTTTGCTTACTACAACTATCTCTCAACATCTCAAATATAAAAGGTATGACCATAATTTTCTTCATGATGTCATGTGGATCATCACTGAATCCCACATTGGGAAAAGGAAGAGTCTTCCGACAAAGATCACATCAATCAGCTTCTTTACAAGTCAAGTCAAGTCTTTTTGCTTCAGTACAAATCTATACTTCATAATAAAGTCCTCAAAAGGCAATAATAAGTCCATAATCCAACATCAGCTAAACGTCTCAACACAACACAAGACCCCTTGTAGAAACATCTCACTCATGATTTTTTTTTTTTTTTTTTTTACAAAAACTCGGAGGAATGTTAGTAATAATGATTCTCCTTAACCTAGTCAAACATACGAGGGTTGTTCCTACCTGAACCGTTCCAGTCAAAAGCAACCTTGGAAGATGGCTCTATGTTTTCCTCCCTCAATATATAGTGCCAATAAGTTGAGGGAAAATTTCTTTATGAGTCTTTCGTCTACAGTTTTAACAAGAAAAATGTGACATGGAGTTACACATAAATATGCAAAATGGGTTTGGAAGTTTAGCTTTTGCTCAGAATGATTAACCCCTTATTTGCATGTCATCTATGCTATATTTAGATGTGCAAACATGACATGGCATTTTAGAGATAGATAGTGGTAGCCTTATGCAACAGATTAAGAGATGGGTTGCAATAACCAAAAACTTGGCATCCAAGACTGGCAGATATAAGCGTCTGGTTGGTCTAGCTAGTTAATGAATAACTCCATCAAGTTCATTGTCTACTCCTGAAGTCCACTGGTAAGTCAACCTCAGCAACAAATGTTACTTCTCCCAATATAAGTTCTCAATAACAAATCCAGTATCTCTTGTAGATCCTCTAAGTCTTTACAGTAAGACGGATTCTTTACAGTAAGAACAGCGAGGCTATGGAACTCTCTGCCCCAGGAAGTGGTGATGGTGGATTCATTGAACAAGTTCAAAGAGGGCCTGGATGCCTTTCTCGAACAGAACTACATTACGGGTTATGGGTTCTAGATTCTGTTAAGGGCACGTTGACCCAGGGTTTTATACTGATTGCCGGATTAGAGTCGGGAAGGAATTTTTTCCCATGAAATGGGGCAATTGGCTTCATGGGGTTTTTTGCCTTCCTCTGGATCAACACTGTAGGGGACTGTAGGGTTATAGGTTGGACTTGATGGACTGATGTCTTTATCCAACCTCATCTACTATGTAGCTATGTAATAGAGCCGGTAGTTTGTGTTGTTGAGTTTCCAGTACTCTGTGGACTTGACCTGTTCTCTTTTTCATGTAAATGTCCCAGGGGCATAATATCCTTAGGCACTCAACTGTTTCATGGTTATAGATCTAAACTGAAATCCTAAAATTACTTAAAGGGGTTCTCTGGGCTAAAAAATTAATGATCTTTCCTGATGACCAAGGTCATTGATATCAGACCAGAGTGGGTCCCCTACCAATCAGGGATCAGTTGTTCACAGTGCCCTTTGGAACCTGAATGTACTATCTGCTTCTGGCTCCATTCTTTTTGTAGTATCTAAGCCTCCTTACTGCAGCTCAGGTCCTATTCAAGTGAATGGGAACCGATCTGCAGAAACCCGGCTTGGACACCACATAGAGAATGGAGCCATCTATTGCAATTGGCTGGGCAGCAGCACTATGCAGCAGCACCCTGGCCGACCTTGCCAAGTGCAGCATAATAGTGATATCACAATAAGTTATATCAAAGGACACTCATCGGTCTTATTTGGACAGATTCTGTAACTTTGACATAATATGAAACTGTAATGAAATGAACTAAGAGCGATCTCAGAGTCATACACTGCAACTACAGAGAGTGGCAAATATCATATATACCTTGCAGCTGCACACTGGAGGCACAAAATCCAGGGCTGCTTTAGCCATAGGGCAAACAGTGCATCTGCTTCGGGCCCTATGGTAGTGGGGTCCATTCAGCCAACCCAGATAGAGCAGGACAGTCCTATATTTCGAGTGATCTCCCACTGTTCTGCAGATAGAGTTGAATACAACGGTGGAGCATGGACCTATCCCATGCTCTACTATTCAGGCTTTGGCTGATGATGTTTGCAGCAGGGTGTTGCGATGAACACTGTGTTGCAGACATCACTACAGCAGGAGCTTGCATTAAGCACAGTGGAAATGGGATTAGGTGAGTATAACTTTGTTTTTTATATTTGTATATAATATATATCTATGGTAACTGATGGGTAGGGGGCATTGCATGGGGCTACATAAGGGGGCATTAAATTATATGTGTGTGTTGGGTGGGTGCCCACTTGCAAATAGTTTGAACTGGGCCCACTAATGTATTAATATGGCCCTGACAACATCCACCATATATCCCAAATAAATGCCCACCTCTTCTGATCTTTCCAGTCGAGCACTACTAACATCTACAAAGTATATCCAGTGTGTTGTTTGGGTTATACAGGAATGGCGCACCGTCCTTTCATCTTTTGTGATGCTCCACTGGACTCTGAATCTTTGTCACTCGCTCCATATTACAATTCTTACATACACCACGGCAATACCAAAAAGACCTTTTACCCACTAGTTACTTATAGATTATTATTCTATACACACCAGCCAATCTGAACAATCAGAGCTGCAGGGTAAAGCATGGCTAAACAAACAACATATAACACTGAAAACAATTATATAAAAACACCCCACACATTGTTTGTGTATAATTCTACTTTTTTCATTAGCACTTCACTTTTCACTTTATTCACGTTTTGCATTTCTTTTACGTTCCTCTGCCATATAGTGTATAATTTGTGGTTACTGCTCATATATTTAAGATCTCTTTAAAGAAAGGACTTACCATACTTCTTCATTAACTATTTGTGATGGATAAACCACTTGTTTTATACTGCTGGTCTGTGTCCATGTTTATTGTCTGCATGGAATTTTTTATTATTTAATAAATATTTGATATTTTTGATAAAACTTTATTGAATTTTGTTCTGATTTTGGCACAAAATGTATTTCTTTTTGTTCTTGTAAAGTATGGATAAAGGTTGGCACCAGCTTGATATATGGTGGACACTAGCTTGTTTATGGAGATGTGACTCAGAACAACTTACTGTCCTTGTGGATCTAAAGTGGAATCCCTGTATCCTTCAGCAGCCCCATTCTGCCAGAGCAACACATTATGCAGGGCTGGGCTGGTTTTTATACTGTCCCCAGTTTATCTATACATAGGGTAATATTGCAGCCTTCCTTTAGGATGCCAAGTATGTAGTTTTGCACACATACTCCTCTTCCTGGTGATGCGGGCCCTATAAACATCTCTCGGACTAGTTGCCCTAGCCAGACCGGCTATTCCTCTACTTGTCTCTCTCTTCTAGAGTCTTTCCTCCAGGAGGTCTCTCAGCAGCCGTATGAGGACACTTTCCCACTTTTGGTGACAACATTTCCAGCAATAGAATATTGTAGCTGCAGCTAATTTCCCAAACACTACTGCAACATTTTTATTTTTTTGTTGTTGGCCCTATCCTGCCAACTATGCCAAATTGTTTTGTGCTGAATGGCGCAATGTGGCACATGAAGGTGAGGGCTGTCACAAAGAGGCACAAATACAGCTTCTGTGTAACCATTTACAAGGCATTTACAACATATAATGCAAAAGCATGGTGGTTCCCCAGTAGGTACAGTTTACACCTTACAGCTAGCAGTGGTAGCTCTCCCCTTAAGTTTCCCCAAAGTTTGAATCAGTTCAGCTGGGCTTAGTCCAGAAGTGTCTCCATAAAACCTGCACAGGAGTGACAGGGCCCACCTCACAGCATTCACACTAGTAGCAAGCAATCTTAGTGAGGTATCCAAGGCAATCCTTCAGATCTTCCCCTATGTAGCTGTGTGCACAGTTTTTACTAAATTTTAAGACTTTTATAAGTTTAATCATTGTATGCAGTAAAATGATCCATGGTCTTTTCAGAACATCTAACCCGATTAAATTTTAGGGACTTGTCACCCATTTTAGATAAGTGGTGGCATCATCTGCTGGGGTGCATAGACTGTCTTGGGGTGTGATTTATACAATGTAAGTGGAAGGTGAGAATTATAGAGAGTCCAAGGCAGCGGTTCCATAGCTATAATTCAGTGCAAATATAACACTCACCATTATTACTGTGCTCTAATGGAGCAGTGCCCTGTTTCTTTGCATTCTCATTGTAAATGGCAGCGGATCATGGACCCACTATGCTACCAAACTGGTTTGGCTTGGGGCTACCTTTAAAGGTGTTGTCCAAGCGGACTCCTTGGTTTTCACCCTTGCCCAAAACAGGGATCTGGACTTCCTGTGGGGAGTCTGGTAGGCTGCTATTTCCTGAGGTGGTCGCGCTTTGATAGCAGCTGACCAGGCGGGTGAGGACTATGTTGCAGTGTGCCCAGTGGTGAACCTAGCCTCTTTGCTGCCTGAGGCGGACTATAGAAAGACGCCCCCCCCCCAAAAAAAAAAAAACAAAAAAAAAAACTGAGTTTCCATGCTACTAGTTTAACACACTGTTATCGTCACACAATATACACAATACACAAAGTTATAAAACAGTTTAAGAATTCTTCTTCCTGTATTACTTCAGTATCAGATCAACAACACGGCATTAACAATGACAATAACTTCACACATCTGCTTGGTGGATGGACGAGGCCACGTGGCCCCCATTCTCTATAATAGGAGCCCCGCAGATAGCTGAGTACTGGACTTCGGGTATCTTTGGCACTCCCATTGAAGTGAATGAGAGCCCCGCGGGTTCGTCCATCCACCAAGTGACATGCCTATATATATGGCTGCGGTCAGGCTGAATTCCCACCCAGTGGGGGGAAAAACCCAATTCTCAGGCTCAGTGGGGGTCTCAGCAGACAGACCCCCATCAATCAGGTATTTATCCTCTATCATTTAGGTGAATACAGTGTAGTAACATTTTGTGACTTACAGGTGACGTCTCTGACTAATCCTTCACATTTCCCTTCTCTTCCCTCTGGATCGCCATGACCACTTCTTCCAGCTGTGACTTGTCTCTGTAAAGTTTGCAGCACAGACATCTTTGGCTCCTCACTTTTCCAGGCATCCAACCCACATTGTCCTCACCTACACAAAGCCCCCATTCTGCTGCTACCCCCAATTATATAATATATGATATAACCCCCCATAATGAATAATACCCCCAAGTGCATCTTTATATTAATAATGTCCGTGTGTACCCTGTATAAATAGTGCCCCTTATTAATAATGCCCCAGGTGTTAACTAATTAAAAGGTTTTCCAGGTCATTAATAAACTAATCAGTGGGGTTCAAAAACCCAGGACCCCCACTGACCAGCTGTTTGAATGGTACCTGTGTAAGCGCCGTGACCGCTTCTCTGTTTACATAGTGTAATTCATCTCATAGCGGCCATGTAATGTAACTGCAACCTAGTCCTGTACATGTCTACAGTATGTGACAAGGCTGTAATTACATCACATGGTCACTATAAACAGACAGCGTATAATATAAATAGGTGCCATAGCCCATGTTTATAGCGCCCCATTTACACACACTATAATGTTCCACAGCAGCCCCTGCACACAGTATTACACAGTGTTATGGTCCGCAGCGGCCCCTGCACACTGTATTATGCCTCTCAGCGGCCCCTGCACACGGTATTATGCTCCAGTGGCCCCTTCTCACAGTATTATGCCCCGCATTGGCTACTGCACACGGTATTATGTTCCACAGCAACTCCTGCACACAGTTTTATGCCCCATATTGGCCCCTGCACACGGTATTATGCTCCATATTGACCCCTGCACACGGTATTATGCTCCACAGTGGCCCCAGCACACGGTATTATGCTCCATAGTGGCCCCTGCACTGGTATTATGCTCTATAGTGGCCCTTGCACTGGTATTATGCTCCATAGTGGCCCCTGCACTGGTATTATCCTCCATAGTGGCCCTTGCACTGGTATTATGCTCCATAGTGGCCCCTGCACCCGGTATTATGCTCTATAGTGGCCCCTGCACTTGTATTATGCTCCAGAGTGGTCCTTGCACAGGGTATTATGCCCCAGAGTGGCCGACCCATGAACTATTATTAGGATAGGGGATAAATACTTAGAAAAGCAATATTTATCTAATATGAAACTTACCTCAGTAGCGCTTTTGAGAGCAGGGACACCTTAGGAGACCACGCAGGAGCCACTGTGTGCCCTATCACGTCAGGTCTTGTCACGTGATGCAAGCGTGGGTGCGGGAGGGGGCGGAGAGCAAGGAGCAGGCTAAGTGAACGGGGGCGGAGGCGGAGGGCAAGGGCCGCTGGAGCAGCGCTGCTGCCAATAGGTGAGTCTTGAAGCAGCGCTGTCTCTGCACAGCCGCCCCGAGCTACCGCTCTCCTCCCCTGCCTAAAACGCTAAACCAGCCCAGGACAGGTCCCGCTCAGCATGTTTTTTAAAGCGGCCTGTCTTGGGCTGATTTAGGTCAATCAAAATGCCGCCCCCCCGAAACTGACAAGTTAGCGCCGCCTGAGGCGGCCGCCTCACCTCGCCTCATTAGCGGTGCGCCCCTGAGTGTGCCACAGAAACAGATAAAGCACAATATGTGAACATTGGCTAAAAGCAGAGCAGAATATGTGTACCTGCTAAAAACTGACTGGAAAAGCTGGATTAAAAAGTAGATTTATATACATATAGGCAGACAGGGATAGGCAGAAGGAAGTTGGCAGGTGAGAACATTAATTCTTAAGGAAACAGGAGTACACACAGAAATAGCCAAGCAGTTAGGTCTGCTGAGTAGACAGTATACCAGCGAACACAGAATGATGGTGTTACACCCGTCCATTACTGTAAGTGACCAATCATTTGCTAATCTCTTAGATCTTAAATTTTCTTGAATGTGTTTTTCAATAGACTTTCACTTCACCTATGTGATCTCCAATTTTGGCCTTAAATGGGTTAACCATTGTATTGCTATCATAGATTAGTGAAGTCTTGCTGTCATCCTCCTTGGTCAGTCTCCTGGAGCCACCCTGATGCCAATCCAGTCCAAAAAAGTAGCTACACATGGACGGGGGGGAACACCTCTTCTACTTTATGTAGTGCCCCCAATTCCTGATGTCCAGGACCTGTGCATGTGCAGATGGCAGGCATGTTGTGCTTTTCAATGGGTAGGCATAATGACTTAGTTTCATTGATTCAGAAGGCTCCTTGCTATACAGTAGTATACCTATAAAGCAGTCATTCTCTTTAAGGATATTTTCAGGACCATAACTTTTTTATTGCTTTATGGTTGTGATATAGTTGTATAATGGCTTGTTTTTTTGCAGAATGAGTCGTGGATTAAAAAAACAAAACATATTATGGTATATGTATGGTTGTGTTAATTTATGTTGTCCAAGCAATTCTCTCCCCTTTGTTTTTGTCACTATTAATGGCGAACTAACATGGATTGCCTCGTCTAAAGACTCCAAGACATAGACTGCATTACATAAGGAGGATTGTGCACCACTGTGAGCCTTAATAAGGTACCTACAGCATAATAAGACACAATGTCCATCACTTGGATTAACAGTGGAGCAAACAGGTCTTTTAGGGAAGAGCAAGTAAACTCAATTACAAAATAGTGTCTACTTATAGTACTGCTCAGACACCAAACACAGAGACCTCCACTCCCAGCACCTCACCTTTAGGAACACTTCGTCTTAAGCCATGGGGGTCACCTTTTTATTGGAGATTAATCTTTTCATTTCTTTCATCACTCCAAAAGCAGAATCCTTACCTAGTATAATACCATACAGCTTTTATAAGGTTAAAGGGATTATTATACTCACAATAAGCATAAAAAATAGATCTTATCTCATTAAACTCTTGGCGTGCCGCTGCCCGACTCAGGATTTTGATCATTCGGCTTCTTCTGGGACATGTAGACGTGTCACATCATGAAAATTATATAATACATAAAAGATCCTCCCCCTATTACAGATTCAATAACTGCAAAAAACATTGCGGCACCCAAATAACTATAATGAGCAACAACAACCATCTTCACCTTTCACTGGGTCCTCTACAAAGCTCTTACAACATCCAGTTTTACATTTCCACCTGATCACTTATAATGGCTAATAATAATTAATACAATTGGCTTGATGAAGTATTAGAAGTTCACATGACCAATACCAACCAATCAGATCTCAAAAAAACTCTCATTCACAAAGTAAAGAGCACAGAAGACAATCCAATAAGGCTGCTAACTCCCCAGTACTACAGCAGGTCATGTGGTCAATTCTCACCAATCATATTCTACAGTATCACCTGTTCATAAAAAAAGGGGTAAGTGGGGGTCCTGGTACAGGTTAGGGCCCATGAGCTATCAGCTGTGCCTCTGGATCACAGGTATATATCCAGGATAGATGCACATAGCTGAATCGCTGCTACTAGTCGAGCCAGTTCTATTGGTTATTATTATCAGCTTATGTGAGTTAATGTAGATCAGGTAGAATGGAAAATTTCCTTTTTTTCGAGGAGCCGGTGAGAGGTGAGGATGGATGTTGTTGTGCACTATATATGTTCTATGGATGCAGCAATGTTTTTTGTAGTCCTTAGGTTTGTAATGGGGAAGGGGAGGATCGATTATGTGCTTTCATGATGTGACACATTTACATTTCCCAGAGGAAGCCCAATGGGCAAAACCATGGGTTAGGTAGCAGTAAGGTACCTGATCATTTCTTATATAAAACATACAAGGGGGGTTACAGGGGGGGGGACCCAACAACTTTTCAAAACTTCTAGGCACCAAGTTTGGACAGCAACCAGTCTTTGCCTTAATATGACTCAACGCATCATCCTGTATTATCAGTTCATCTTACTGAACTTATTGGGAAAGTGTCGACAATATTTTTTAAATTTATTAACACCAGATATTGAACCATATTTTCTTAGGGTGGGTTCACACTTGCGGTGGAGTCCATCCGTCGCAAATCCGACTGAAAATCTCAGAAAAAAACTGGATTCACGGCGCAGAGGGTGTAAGCGCACACCCACGCATTGCTTTAAAAACCCATTCAAATGAATGGGTTTTTAAGCATTGTGTCGCAAACCTTTCCCTATCCAGTCCCTATACAGTTTTCTGAGATTTTCAGTCGAATTGGCGATGGACGGACTCCACCGCAAGTATGAACCCACCCTTATCAGTTTTTATTTTTTGCTTTAATTCTATGTTCTGTACATGATTATGGGGCGGCCATCTTGCCTAGTGTCTCCTCTGCTCTGTTAACAGCATTTAGTGATTTGCTTTACAGCACAGTCATGGTGATAGGTCTGGTGTCTGATGTTGACTCAATGAGGTCCCTAGGTGAATATTTTAGACATTCTCTGTGCAGGTAGATTGCCATCATATATAGTCAGTAGTGGATATAATGGTGTATCATGTCAGTAGTGGATATAATGGTGTGTCACTATGGGTGTTATCTATAGAGGTGATATCTTCTATTGTAATAATGTTTGTGATGTAAATGAAGTGACTACTGCAAAGAAAAACCTATACAAAATTGGCCAGAGTAAGGCTATTATTAAGCTTAGTGACCAGAGTTAAAATTGCAGGATATAGTACTTAAAAAATGTAGGTAATGACATGGAATTTTTTTTAAATATCATGAAAACTTGGTTTAAAAAAATAAGTCACTTTATGGCAACATATTCCCTTTAAGAAGTTGAAATTTGCCAACCACTGACTGACTGACATGGTCAGAGAACATGAGATAGCACAGAAGGACTAGGCTAGCTTCAGTAATACAAAGAATACACTGGAGTAGTGTGACTTTTCCTTGGTTCTGGAACCTTCTACCACTATTCCTTCACCCAAACACATGTCATTAAACACTTGATAACTTTCAGGCAACATTATAGTTAAGAAAGTCCATAAAATACAATGATCTTCTGGAGTAGTGGGTATGGTATGATCAAGGGTAAAAAACTCAAGAACATCAAAGTGAAGGTTTAGTTTCTAGAAAGGTGTTATATTGTAATTACTTATGTTATTCGGTCCAGTTTTTTAAGCTCCGATGTTGTCTATTCTAGTATTCTCAGTTCTAAAATAAATGTATTCTTATAGTAAAACACTTACAATAGTATTTTTAACATACAAAATAGGACTTATATAGTAATAATGGGATAACTAAAAACTGACTATCACAATATAAATCCATAGCTAATAAAGTAGATGTACAGTGGGTACGGAAAGTATTCAGACCCCTTTAAATTTTTCACTCTTTGTTTCATTGCAGCCATTTGCTAAAAGCAAAAAAGTTCATTTTATTTCTCATTAATGTACACTCAGCACCCCATCTTGACAGAAAAAAAAACTGAAATGTAGATATTTTTGCAAATTTATTAAAAAAGAAAAACTGAAATATCGCATGGTCCTAAGTATTCAGAGCCTTTGCTGTGACACTCATATATAACTCACAGGCTGTCCATTTCCTTCTGATCCTCCTTGAGATGTTTCTACTCCTTCATTGGAGTCCAGCTATGTTTAGACTTGATTAGGAAAGGCGCACACCTCACAGCTCACAGTGCATGTCAGAGCAAATGAGAATCATGAGGTAAAAGGAAATGCCCAAGGAGCTCAGAGACAGAATTGTGGCAAGGCACAGATCTGGCCAAGGTTACAAAAGAATTTCTGCAGCACTCAAGGTCCCTAAGAGCACAGTGGCCTCCATAATGCTTAAATGGAAGAAGTTTGGGACGATCAGAACTCTTCCTAGACCTGACCGTCCAGCCAAACTGAGCAATCGTGGGAGAAGAGCCTTGGTGAGAGAGGTAAAGAAGAACCCAAAGATCACTGTGGCTGAGCTCCAGAGATGCAGTAGCGAGATGGGAGAAAGTTCCACAAAGTCACCTATCACTGCAGCCCTCCACCAGTCGGGGCTTTATGGCAGAGTGGCCCGAAGGAAGCCTCTCCTCAGTGCAAGACATATGAAAGCCCGTATAGAGTTTACCAAAAAACACATGAAGGACTCCCAGACTATGAGAAATAAGATTCTCTGGTCTGATGAGACAAAGATTGAACTTTTTGGCGTTAATTCTAAGCGGTATGTGTGGAGAAAACCAGGCCCTGCTCATCATCTGCCCAATACAATCCCAACAGTGAAACATGGTGGTGGCAGCATCATGCTATGGGGGACAGGACGACTGGTTGTAATTGATGGAAAGATGAATGCGGCCAAGTACAGAGATATCCTGGAAGAAAACCTCTTCCTCAGACCTCAGACTGGGCCGAAGGTTCACCTTCCAGCAAGACAATGACCCTTTTTAGCACACAGCTAAAATAACAAAGGAGCGGCTTCGGAACAACTCTGTGACCATTCCTGACTGGCCCAGCCAGAGCCCTGACCTCAACCCAATTGAGCATCTCTGGAGAGACCTGAAAATGGCTCCACCAACGTTCACCATCCAACCTGACGGAACTGGAGAGGATCTGCAAGGAAGAATGGCATAGAATCCCCAAATCCAGATGTGAAAAACCTGTTGCATCATTCCCAAGAAGACTCATGGCTGTACTAGCTCAAAAGGAAGGGGCTTCTACTCAATACTGAGCAAAGGCTCTGAATACTTATGGCTATGTGAGATTTCAGTTTTTCTTTTTTAATAAATTTGCAAAAATATCTACATTTCTGTTTTTTTCTGTCAAGATGGGGAGCTGAGTGTACATTAATGAGAAATAAAATGAAGCTTTTTTGCTTTTAGCAAATGGCTGCAATGAAACAAAGAGTGAAAAATTTAAAGGGGTCTGAATACTTTCTGTACCCACTGTATATATGGTCTCATAGTGGAAATTTTATTTCTAAAAATCTTGATATTAATAAATAAATTAATTTATTGCATGCTCAAATAAACTCAAATAATAATAAAGTAATTAATCCAATCAAAAAACTAAATAATAATATTAATAATGAATATATATATATATATATATATATATATATATATATATATGCAGTACAGACCAAAAGTTTGGACACCTTCACAATTCCAAGAGTTTTCTGTATTTTCATGACTATAAAAATTGTAGATTCACACTGAAGGCATCAAAACTATGAATTAATGGAATTGTGGAATTATATACTTAACAAAAAAGTGTGAAACAACTGAAAATATGTCTTATATTCTAGGTTCTTCAAAGTAGCCACCTTTTGCTTTGATTACTGCTTTGCACACTCTTGGCATTCTCTTGATGAGCTTCAAGAGGTAGTCACCTGAAATGGTTTTCACTTCACAGGTGTGCCCTGTCAGGTTTAATAAGTGGGATTTCTTGCCTTATAAATGGGGTTGGGACCATCAGTTCTGTTGTTCAGAAGTCAGGTGGATACACAGCTGATAGTCCTACTGAATGGAGTGTTAGAATTTGTATTATGGCAAGAAAAAAGCAGCTAAGTAAAGAAAAACGAGTGGCCATCATTACTTTAAGAAATGAAGCTCAGTCAGTCCGAAAAATTGGGAAAACTTTGAAAGTGTCCCCAAGTGCAGTGGCCAAAACCATCAAGCGCTACAAAGAAACTGGCTCACATGAGGACCACCCCAGGAAAGGAAGACCAAGAGTCACCTCTGCTGCGGAGGATAAGTTCATCCAAGTCACCAGCCTCAGAAATCGCAGGTTAACAGCAGCTCAGATTAGAGACCAGGTCAATGCCACACAGAGTTCTAGCAGCAGACACATCTCTACAACAACTGTTAAGAGGAGACTGTGTGCAGCAGGCCTTCATGGTAAAATAGCTGCTAGGAAACCACTGCTAAGGACAGGCAACAAGCAGAAGAGACTTGTTTGGGCTAAAGAACACAAGGAATGGACATTAGACCTGTGGAAATCTGTGCTTTGGTCTGATGAGTCCAAATTTGAGATCTTTGGTTCCAACCACCGTGTCTTTGTGCGACGCAGAAAAGGTGAACGAATGGACTCTACATGCCTGGTTCCCACCGTGAAGCATGGAGGAGGAGGTGTGATGGTGTGGGGGTGCTTTGCTGGTGACACTGTTGGGGATTTATTCAAAATTAAAGGAATACTGAACCAGCATGGTTACCACAGCATCTTGCAGCGGCATGCTATTCCATCCGGTTTGCGTTTAGTTGGACCATCATTTATTTTTCAACAGGACAATGACCCCAAACACACCTCCAGACTGTGTAAGGGCTATTTGACCAAGAAGGAGAGTGATGGGGTGCTACGCCAGATGACCTGGCCTCCACAGTCACCAGACCTGAACCCAATCGAGATGGTTTGGGGTGAGCTGGACCGCAGAGTGAAGGCAAAAGGGCCAACAAGTGCTAAGCAATTCTGGGAACTCCTTCAAGACTGTTGGAAGACCATTTCAGGTGACTACCTCTTGACGCTCATCAAGAGAATGCCAAAAGTGTGCAAAGCAGTAATCAAAGCAAAAGGTGGCTACTTTGAAGAACCTAGAATATAAGACATATTTTCAGTTGTTTCACACTTTTTTGTTAAGTATATAATTCCACATGTGTTAATTCATAGTTTTGATGCCTTCAGTGTGAATCTACAATTTTTATAGTCATGAAAATACAGAAAACTCTTGGAATGAGAAGGTGTGTCCAAACTTTTGGTCTGTACTGTATATATAAATAAAATAAATAAATAAAAAATAGTGCTTGAAAACTAGAATGCTGTTTCGGCTTCTGTAGAGAGGAAACTTAGCAGAGCCATAAGTATCAGCAGCCATTCTATTCTAACATTTTGTATAGACTAGACATTGTATTTATCTAGCGATTGTATCAAATTATGAGTTTTTTGTTACAATTGGTGATGACATGATATTGTATTGTATTCTATTTGTGGAAGTAACCACCATGTTTTCATCTATATATACATACATATATCTTTATTGATTGATGCTGTAAGGAAATTGCTAGAAGAGCAATTCCCCAGTAGCTGCTGGTGAACCTTGGAAGGAGGGGAATGACAAGACAGTGAGTACTAAACTGAACCTCTCCCTTCCCCTGCCTACTTGCCTCATTGCCCTAGGCGGCAGAAGACAACTTGGCGGCAGGCCCTTCGTATGATATAGGTGATGACACAGAACGCAGACAAGACAAACAACAACAAACGGGAGGTCAGCTAGCCAAGGGGTCGGAACCACTCGAGCAACTCAGTACAGAATCAGAAGCCAAGAGAGTAGTCACAAGAAAAGCCAAAGGTCAGAAATGTAAATACAAACAGGAACAGTATAGAGCCAGCACGCACAGAAAAGGCAATAGCAAGCGCTAAGGTGAGGGTGGAAAAACCGTAAATAGGAAGAAATAACCCGCCCCAGACTTGGGATTGAGATGAACGTTTGTTATTGACCAAATACTTATTTTCCACCATAAGTTGCAAATAAATTCTTAAAAAATCAGACAATGTGATTTTCTGGATTTGTTTTCCCATTTTGTCTCTCGTAGTTGAGGTCTACCTATGATGACAATTACAGGCCGGCCACATCTTTTTAAGTGGGAGAACTTGCACAATTGGTGGCTGACTAAATACTTTTTTTTCCCTACTGTATATACATATTTATATATGTATATGTGGAGAGCTTGAGGTGTGGTGTATTTATATGCCTGATAAAGTGCTCAGTTCACGCATGAAATGCGTTGCATGTTTTATTGAGATTTTATTGCGGTTTCATTGCGGTTTGTTTGCTGTGGATCTGAGAATCCAGGTTTTTTTTTTATAGAACTAGAGATTTATCTATAGCTTTTATATTTTTTATGCTTGTTTCATAAAATAAAAGCGATGAATAAAGATTTCTGATGGATTAGCGCCGACATTGTTATCCAGTTATTTTTTTCCCATATTAAGAAGGATTTTCTTTTTGGGACAAGAAAGATTTTTCCGTTTGCATTTTTCACTTTGGATTTTAAAAGGATCAATGATTTTTGGTCTGAACCTGGAGTTGGCAGCTGACATTCCATGCACCTAATTTTCAGTGGGAGCGGTGGTCAAGAAGTTTAAATGCTCAATATTGCATGTTACCTGATCTAGTGCATATTACACAAGCTAGCGCCGCCTCTTTTCTTTTTCCTTTTTTCAGTATATTCAAGATACAGTTATATAATAAAAATGGGCTTAAAGTGCGGACTCTCAGCTTTAATATGAGAGTATTAACATCCTAATTCTAGGAAGGGGTTAGGAATTACAGCTCTGTAATATACACATGTGGACAAAATTGTTGGTACCCCCCTCCCATTTAATGAAAGAAAAACCCACAATGGTCACAGAAATAACTTGAATCTGACAGAAGTAATAATATATAAAAATTCTATGAAAATGAACAAATGAAAGTCAGACATTGCTTTTCAACCATGCTTCAACAGAATTTTAAAAAAAAGAAAACTCATGAAACAGGCCTGGACAGAAATGATGGTTCCCTTAACTTAATATTTTGTTGCACAACCTTTTGAGGCAATCGCTGCAATCAAATGATTCCTGTAACTGTCAATGAGACTTCTGCACCTCTCACCAGGTATTTTGGCCACGCCTCATGAGCAAACTGCTCCAGTTGTCTCGGGTTTGAAGGGTGCCTTTTCCAGACGGCATGTTTCAGCTCCTTCCAAAGATGCTCAATAGGATTTAGGTCAGGGCTCATAGAAGGCCACTTCAGAATAGTCCAATGTTTTCCTCTTAGCCATTCTTGGGTGTTTTTAGCTGTGTGTTTTTGAGTTATTATCCTGTTGCAAGACCCATGACCTGTGACTGAGACCAAGCTTTCTGACACTGGGCAGAACATTTCTCTCTACAATCCCTTGATAGTCTTGAGATTTCATTGTACCCTGCACAGATTCAAGACACCCTATGCCAGATGCAGCAAAGCAGCCCCAGAACATAACAGAGCCTCCTCCATGTTTCACAGTAGCGACAGTGTTCTTTTCAAGATATGCTTCATTTTTCCATCGATGAACATAGAGCTGATGTGCCTTGCCAAAAATTTCGATTTTTGTCTCATCTGTCCATAGGACATTCTCCCAGAAGCTTTGTGGCTTGTCAACATGTAGTTTGGCAAATTACTTTTGTCAGATTCAAGTTATTTCTGTGACCATTGTGGGTTTTTCTTTTGTTAAACCAACAATTTTGTCCATGTGTGTATATGCCTATTTTTCAAGGGACTAAAAGTAATTGGACAATTATCTCAAGAGCTATTTCATGGGCTGCATGGGCTATTACTTCATTCATCCATCATTAATTATGCAGGTAAAAGGTCTGGAATTGATTCCAGCTGTGGCATTTGCATTTGGAAGTTGTTGCTGTGAACCCACAACATGTGGTGAAAGGAGATCTCAATGGAAGTGAAATAGACCATCATTAGGCTGAAATATAAGAAGAAATCCATCAGAGAGATAGTAGAAATGTTAGTAGTGCAAAATAAACAGTTTGGTACATTCTGATAAAAAAGAGTGCATGGGTGAGCTCAGTAATTCAAAAAGGCCTGAACATCCATGGAAGACAACAGTGGTGGATGATCTCAGAATCCTTTCCATGGTGAATAAAAACCCCTTCATAACTTCCTCCCGAGTGAAGAACACTCTCCAGCAAGTACAGTCATGGCCAAAAGTTTTGAGAATGATACAAATATTAATTTTTACAAAGTCTACTGCTTCAGTTTTTCTAATGGCAATTTGCATATACTCCAGAATGTTATAAAGAGTGATCAGCTTAACAGCAATTACTTGCAAAGTCAATATTTGCCTAGAAAATGAACTTTATCCCCCAAAACACATTTCAACATCATTGCAGCCCTGCCTTAAAAGGACCACCTAACATCGTTTCAGTGATTGCTCCATTAACACAGGTGTGGATGTTGATGAGGACAGGGCTGGAGATCAATCTGTCATGATTAAGTAAGAATGACACCACTGGACACTTTAAAAGGAGGCTGGTGCTTGCCATCATTGTTTCTCTTCTGTTAACCATGGTTATCTCTAAAGAAACACGTGCAGTCATCATTGCACTGCACAAAAATGGCCTAACTGGAAAGAGTATTGCAGCTAGAAAGATTGCACCTCAGTCAACAATCTATCGCATCATCATGAACTTCAAGGAGAGAGGTTCCATTTGTGCCAAAAAGGCTCCAGGGTGCCCAAGAAAGACCAGCAAGCGGCAGGACCATCTCTTAAAAGTGTTTCAGCTGCGGGATCGGGCTACCAGCAGTGCAGAGCTTGCTGAGGAATGGCAGCAGGCAGGTGTGAGTGCATCTGCACGCACTGTGAGGCGGAGACTCTTGGAGCAAGGCCTGGTCTCAAGGAGGGCAGCAAAGAAGCCACTTCTCTCCAGAAAAAACATCAGGGACAGACTGATATTCTGCAAAAGGTACAGGGAGTGGACTGCTGAGGACTGGGGTAAAGTCATTTTCTCTGATGAATCCCCTTTTCGATTGTTTGGAACATCTGGAAAACAGCTTATTCGGAGAAGAAGAGGTGAGCGCTACCACCAGTCTTGTCTCATGCCAACTGTAAAGCATCCTGAAACCATTCATGTGTGGGGTTGCTTCTCAGCCAAGGGAATCGGCTCTCTCACAGTCTTGCCTAAAAACACAGCCATGAATAAAGAATGGTACCAGAATGTCCTCCAAGAGCAACTTCTCCCAACCGTCCAAGAGCAGTTTGGCGCTCAACAATGCCTTTTCCAGCATGATGGAGCACCTTGCCATAAAGCAAAGGTGATAACCAAATGGCTCAGGGAACAAAACATAGAGATTTTGGGTCCATGGCCTGGAAACTCCCCAGATCTTAATCCCATTGAGAACTTGTGGTCAATCATCAAGAGATGGGTGGACAAACAAAAACCAACAAATTCAGACAAAATTAAAGCATTGATTCTGCAAGAATGGACTGCTATCAGTCAGGATTTGGTCCAGAAGTTGATTGAGAGCATGCCAGGGAGAATTGCAGAGGTCCTGAAGAAGAAGGGTCAACACTGCAAATATTGACTTGCTGCATTAACTCATTCTGTCAATATAAGCTTCTGTTACTCATAATATGAATGCAATTATATTTCTGTATGTGATAAAAACATCTGACAAACACACATAAAAACCAGAGGGCAGCAGATCATGTGAAAATATAATATTTGTGTCATTCTCAAAACTTTTGGCCATGACTGTAGGTGTATCAGTATCTAAGTCTACAATAAAGTGAAAGGAAACACAGTGGGTTCACCACATGGTACAAACCATTAATCAGCCTCAAGAATAGAAAAGCTGAGGAGGAGGCCCTGCTTCAATTCCATAATGACTTCAATGAATTTCACCCTACCATCAACCTTAAACTTAGCTATTCAGGGAGTGAAATTCACTTTCTGGATACCACAATATACAGTGGGGAAAAAAAAGTATTTAGTCAGCCACCAATTGTGCAAGTTCTCCCACTTAAAAAGATGAGGCCGGCCTGTAATTGATATCATAGGTAGACCTCAACTATGAGAGACAAAATGAACAAACAAATTCAGAAAATCACATTGTCTGATTTTTAAAGAATTTATTTTCAAATTATGGTGAAAAAAAGGTATTTGGTCAATAACAAAAGTTCAACTCAATACTTTGTTATATATCCTTTGTTGGCAATGACAGAGGTCAAACATTTTCTGTAAGTCTTCACAAGGTTGGCACACACTGTTGCTGGTATGTTGGCCCATTCCTCCATGCAGATCTCCTCTAGAGCAGTGATGTTTTGGGGCTGTTGATGGACAACATGGACTTTCAACTCCCTCCAAAGGTTTTCTATGGGGTTGAGATCTAGAGACTGGCTAGGCCACTCCAGGACCTTGAAATGCTTCTTACGAAACCACTCCTTCGTTGTCCTGGTGGTGTGCTTGGGATCACTGTCATGCTGAAAGACCCAGCCACGTTTCATCTTCAATGCTCTTGCTGATGGAAGGAGGTTTGCTCTCAAAATCTCATGATACATGGCCCCATTCATTCTTTCATGTACACGGATCAGTCGTCCTGATCCCTTTGCAGAGAAACAGCCCCAAAAGCATGATGTTGCCACCCCCATGCTTCACAGTAGGTATGGTATTCTTTGGATGCAACTCAGTATTCACTCTCCTCCAAACACGACGAGTTGTGTTTCTACCAAACAATTCTACTTTGGTTTCATCTGACCAAATGACATTCTCCCAATACTCTTCTGGAACATCCAAATGCTCTCTAGCAAACTCCAGACGGGCCCGGATATCTACTGGCTTAAGCAGGGGGACACGTCTGGCACTGCAGGATCTGAGTCCCTGGCGGCGTAGTGTGTTACTGACGGTAGCCTTTGTTACGTTAGTCCCAGCTTTCTGCAGGTCATTCACTAGGTCCCACTGTGTGGTTCTGGAATTTTTTCTCACTGTTCTTGGGATCATTTTGACCCCACGGGGTGAGACCTTGCTTGGAGCCCCTGATCGAGGGAGATTATCAGTGGTCTTGTATGTCTTCCATTTTCTAATTATTGCTCCCACAGTTGATTTCTTCACACCAAACTGCTTGCCTGTTGCAGATTCAGTCTTCCCAGCCTGGTGCAGGTCTACAATTTTGTTTCTGGTGTCCTTCCACAGCTCTTTGGTCTTCACCATAGTGGAGTTTGGAGTGTGACTGTTTGAGGTTGTGGACAGGTGTCTTTTATACTGATAACAATGTCAAACAGGAGCCATTACTACAGGTAATGAGTGGAGGACAGAGGAGCCTCTTAAAGAAGAAGTTACAGGTCTGTGAGAGACAGAAATCTTGCTTGTTTGTAGGTGACCAAATATTTATTTTCCACCATAATTTGCAAATAAATTCTTAATAAAATCAGACAATGTCATTTTCTAGATATGTTTTCTCATTTTGTCTCTCATAGTTGAGGTCTACCTATGATGTCAATTACAGGCCTCTCTCATCTTTTTAAGTGGGAGAACTTGCACAATTGGTGGCTGACTAAATACTTTTTTTCCCCACTGTACATCAAAGACCACCGGCTACTCACATCAATATACCACAAACCCACTGACAGAACGGCCTACCTGAGAAACGACAGCTTCCACCCCAAGCACACAAGACAATCTATCATCTACAGCCAGGCTATACGATACAATCGTATTTGCTCCAACAAAACAGACCTGGACAAGCACCTCCTGGATCTGAGGATGAAATTTCTCAGATTGGGATACAAACCAAAAGTAACAGACAACCAATTAAACAAAGTGGCAGCCGTTAACAGAGAGAGTCTGCTCACATATAGAGAGACCCAGAAAGAAGCCCGAGTGCCCCTAGTTGTCACCTACAACCCACAGCTGGAGATCCTACGAAGGATTGCCAAGGATCTCCAACCTGTGATAGATAGGGACAACAGACTCAAGGACATTTTTCCAGTCCCCCCTCTCCTTTCCTTTCGACAACCACCAAACCTGAGGCGTATTATTGTCCGGAGTGCCCTGAAGGCTCCAACTGAAAATGGCACCTCACCTTGCCTGCAAAACAGGTGCAAGACCTGCAGGCACATCCACACCGCTGACAGTGTACCTGTCCCACAGTCACAACAGGTGCACAGAATTAGGGGGACATTTTCCTGCAGGTCTTCCAATGTGGTCTACCTCATAATGTGTGTGCAATGTCCCACCACAGGCCTCTATGTGGGGGAAACAGGGCAGAGACTCAGTCAACGAATGAACTCACACAGATCCAACATTAATAACAGCAGAACCGATCTCCCAGTGGCCGCACATTTCTCCGGAGAAAACCACTCTATTGAAGATTTGCGGGTTGTGGTTTTAATGGGACATTTTAAGACGCAGGAGTAAAGGAAAGAATGGGAGTATAAATTTATGCAAAAATTTCAAACTCTGCAATTTGGACTTAATATTCATGCCAGCTTCATGTCACACTATGTATGTACTGTGAGGGTCACAAATCACCACGTGACAGCAAACAGATAACAGATCCCTCTGTCACGCACCACAACTTTCCAGATTGTTTTTTGACCTGTTGTAAATAACTTCTCTACTTAGATTGCATTTTGTTTTGGTTTTTTTAAGGACTCTAAAATCCTTTGAAGACCATGTGTATAAAAATCTGTGAATTTTCAGTTTCTTGTATAACACCATGTCTGATGAAGGGAGCTAGTACTCCCGAAAGCTTACCATCAAATATACTCAGTTAGCCTCTAAAAGGTATCGCCTGATTTCTTCTCTCTTCCACTACTTTCAATGGCTAACACGGTACAACATTATACTACTATCAAGAATAGAAAAGTCAGATTAGACTGCCAAAAATCATGTATAGAAGCCAGCCCAGTTCTGAAAGAGCATTCTTTGGACAGATGAAACTAAGATCAGCCTGTACCAGAAGAAAGTATGTAGAGGGCTTGGAATGGCTCATGATCCAAAACATACCACATCCTCTGTAAAACATGATGGAGGCAGTGTGATGGCATGAGCATGCATGGCTTGCAATGGGTCTGGGTCACTAGTGTTTACTGATGATGTGACAGAAGCAGCCAGATGAATTCTGAAGTTGTAGCCCAACAGGGTGTCTAGAGCCTCTGCCCAATTGTACAGTTTTCTCCAATAAACTTCTTCTTTCGCTCTAATAATCCCTTCCATATATCATCATTGTACAATGAGAAATTTGAATTCCAAAAACTTCTTCCTGGTGTATAATTTTTTTTTGTCAATGAGTGTATACATACAGTATAAAAACTATAGATGCCGAATGACTGAAAGCCTTATATTTAATGCCTTCCATATGCCATAGTACAAGCCTTTACACTGTCCAACACCCCAAGCTTTGTCAGGCGGTACTTGAACAGTGTGTAGAGAGGACATATATGTGGATAGACCAGCTGTGAGTAATGGCATATTAGATTACCTGGCAGTATCTTACTACTGCACTCCATCTCCGGCATCGCCCCACTGTCTGGAAATCAGTGCTGAACCCCATGCATTCCAATGACATATAACATACATGTGTGTTGTCTGAACCTGCAGATACTAATGGGACTAGTCATAATCATTAGGGGGAACTAAAGAGACACCATCACTATATAGTGCACTAAGGACGGCATTATTATTATGTGGGGGGGGGGGGGAAAGAGGACCATATACTGTAATTTTACATAAATAAGTTTGCCAGAATTGGGTACACTTACATAGACTCAGACCCCTTATAATAGTATTGGACCATTGTCCTATGTATTGAATCGTGTTAAACATTGTGTTAATTTTATTGTGTAGTTTGTAACAGTTATGGCGATCCTGAATACACCTGTGCTACTTTATATGTTTTGTGACCATCATTTAATAAAATGTATCATTAAAATGGGTTTATGGAAATTAACTTTCCTACCATTAATTTGTACTAATTTCTAAAATATATGTATGTATAATAAGTGTACTATATTCTGTATGTGTGTATATATCACAGCAAATGATGATGTGTGGATTCTACTGGCTCTATTACTCTCAATGGAAAGTTTTTCTCTTAGTAATAGTAAGCATGTAAATAATAGCAAGTTAGAGAAAACCCACCTATAGGGAATTATATACATCATCATTAGGTTTGATCCTGGGTTTAAAACTCTCCTCACACTTATTAAAAAATACGTAGAATAAGGCTAGGTTCATACTAGCACTCAGTATACGTTTGGGGTTTCCATCCTCAACCACACTTAAAAAATGCAAGCAGGACTTTTCTCTCCGCATTTTTCCGTATTTTTGGGCGGAAAGCAGGCTGAAACCCAGCATGCCCCATTATAGTATATGGGGTCCATGGATTTCCGTATGTAACTGCTTTTTAAGTGGGTTAGCTTTCCATTTTAAATGGTGTGAACCTAGCGTAAATTTCTACATAGAAACCCATAGTCAGCCAGCAGCTTCCTCATTACTATTCATTGCACTCAGTTGACCTCACAGAGCAGTGAACCAGCAGAGCAGCCGGATGAAAATAAACATTCATCGCTTGGGTGACCTGGTGAGGGGGCCTGAAAAGTGGGAGACTCCTGGGAAATCTTGGTGAGTTGACATGTCTTAGTTACACTATACAGATGCTTCTTAGCTTCACCTACAGTTGCTTTGGTTGACAACTTCTCCTCCTGCAATATGACATCCAGAAACACTGGATATTTATCAGGACCGCTGTTTAGTACCCCAGATCTGGACCGCTGAAGGAGGTGCTTCATTTATGATAAAGTATATGCCTCGTCATAAATCAGGCGTATCCCCTAACTGAGCCCAGTCATTAAACTGAGGTAAATGATCATAAATCTGATTGGAAAGTGGCAAGAGCACCATAAAAGTGAAAAAAGTCACACTTTTTTGCACAAAACCCTGACTTACACAGAAAATTGTGACTTTTGTACAGGGCATGATAACTTTCTCTTACTGTTCCAAAGGAATGACGATAGTTTGCCAGCATCTACTGCACTTGCCAAGAGGCGCCAAGTGTAAGACACTTGACCCTTACACCCAAGAAGTCACCGTAATTGAACAGTTGGTGAAATTTCAACAAAAGTACAAATTAGGTAGCATGTGATATATGAAGGTCTAATAGACATTATCCACAGCACACTACTCATACATAACACATGTAACTATTTATGACTACATAGATACACTCCATGATGAGATGATAGCACTGACACACTCAGACGCTTGGCACGGTTTTAGGTTCAGTATCTCCACCAACCTAATCCATTGTAATCCCAAATTCTTGACCTTAAGTGAGGTCAGTCCGCCCAAAAATGATTGGTAATAGTTCAGTGATAATTTCCATAATGGATCCATATTTCAAAGGGTTAATTTCCTCCATCTTCAATGCAGAGTACAAAATAAACCCCGATTGTCGTCCTCTTAGGGTCTGTCAATCATCACTATAGCTTTGTACTATATATTAGTACATAAGACATTATTAGTACAGCAGATACAATGACCTATAGATATAAGATTAGGACCTTTTAAACAGTAGCTGTAGGTGACACCTATGGTAATAAGTGTATTGTGCATGTATGTGAGGAACTGTAATAGGTTGAATGCTGTCACGTGACAGATATTTATAAGGTCATTTAGTAAGAGGTGAATGGTGGTTAAGCATGTGGTAACCATTTTATAGAAGTTCTCACACCTTTATTTATCTTCAGATCTGAACATTCAGCCCAGATCACTCTGTAAACGGCTGATAAGCTCACTTTACAAGAAAATATAGCTGCTCGGTGGAGAAGTAGACTGAAAATTATGCAATGTGCTTAGGAAAATTTTTTTACAATGCCTCTAAATCCTGCAAAATAAAATAATTCCTTCCTGATCTTCATGGTCTTCAAGTAAAAACATGCCAATGGATCAACAATATCTGGAACTGCTCCTTTTACTTTCAGATAAATCATAATGCCAGACTCAAAGACCAAAACAGTACAAATACACCAGATACAGTGCCTTGTGAAAGTATTTGGCCCCCTTGAACTTTTCAACCTTTTACCACATTTCATGCTTCAAACATAAAGATATAAAATTTTAATTTTTTGGTGAAGAATCAAGAAGTGGGACACAATTGTGAAGTGGAACGAAATTTATTGGATATTTTAAACTTTTGTAAAAAATAAAAAACTGAAAAGTGGGGCGTGCAATATTATTCGGCCCCCTTAAGTTAATACTTTGTAGCGCCACCTTTTGCTGCGATTACAGCTGCAAGTCGCTTGGGGTATGTCTCTATCAGTTTTGCACATCAAGAGACTGAAATTCTTGCCCATTCTTCCTTGGAAAACAGCTGGAGCTCAGTGAGGTTGGATGGAGAGCGTTTGTGAACAGCAGTTTTCAGCTCTTTCCACAGATTCTCGATTGGATTCAGGTCTGGACTTTGACTTGGCCATTCTAACACCTGGATACGTTTATTTGTGAACCATTCCATTGTAGATTTTGCTTTATGTTTGGGATCGTTGTCTTGTTGGAAGATAAATCTCTGTCCCAGTCTCAGGTCTTTTGCAGACTCCAACAGGTTTTCTTCCAGAATGGTCCTGTATTTGGCTCCATCCATCTTCCCATCAATTTTAACCATCTTCCCTGTCCCTGCTGAAGAAAAGCAGGTCCAAACCATGATGCTCCCACCACCATGTTTGACAGTGGGGATGGTGTGTTCAGGGTGATGAGCTGTGTTGCTTTTACGCCAAACATATCGTTTTGCATTATGGCCAAAAAGTTGGATTTTGGTTTCATCTGACCAGAGCACCTTCTTCCACATGTTTGGTGTGTCTCCCAGGTGGCTTGTGGCAAACTTTAAACGAGACTTTTTATGGATATCTTTGAGAAATGGCTTTCTTCTTGCCACTTTTCCATAAAGGCCAGATTTGTGCAGTGTACGACTGATTGTTGTCCTATGGACAGACTCTCCCACCTCAGCTGTAGATCTCTGCAGTTCATCCAGAGTGATCATGGGCCTCTTGGCTGCATCTCTGATCAGTCTTCTCCTTGTTTGAGATGAAAGTTTAGAGGGACGGCCGGGTCTTGGTAGGTTTGCAGTGGTCTGATACTCCTTCCATTTCAATATGATCGCTTGCACAATGCTCCTTGGGATGTTTAAAGTTTGGGAAATCTTTTTGTATCCAAATCCGGCTTTAAACTTCTCCACAACAGTATCATGGACCTGCCTGGTGTGTTCCTTGGTCTTCATGATGCTCTCTGCGCTTTAAACAGAACCCTGAGACTATCACAGAGCAGGTGCATTTATACGGAGATTTGATTACACACAGGTGGATTATATTTATCATCATCAGTCATTTAGGACAACATTGGATCATTCAGAGATCCTCACTGAACTTCTGGAGTGAGTTTGCTGCACTGAAAGTAAAGGGGCCGAATAATATTGCACGCCCCACTTTTCAGTTGTTTTTTTTTACAAAAGTTTAAAATAATCAATAAATTTCATTCCACTTCACAATTGTGTCCCACTTGTTGTTGATTCTTCATCAAAAAATTAAAATTTTATATCCTTATGTTTGAAGCCTGAAATGTGGCAAAAGGTTGAAAAGTTCAAGGGGGCCGAATACTTTCGCAACGCACTGTACCAGGGGATGGGTCAAGGAACCACAAAACACTAGATATTGTGATACCAAATGAATAGTCTCGGACACTAAAGTGATGGATAGCAGGGGATGGAACAAAAATACAACGAACACTAGGGGCCATAGCATCAAGCTATTAGCCTCTAAGAACTGTGACAATGAATCAGTGGTCACCAGGGACTGATACAATAATCCACTGATCCACTCCAAGAATTGTGACAATAAATTAAGGGCTACCAGACACTGGTACAATAAACCACCCAACACTGGGGACTGTAGCATCAAACGATAAGTCTCCAAGAACTGTGACAGTGCTGTGACAAGGCCCGTAAGGCAAAGGGGCCTCCTCACTACACGCTTAATGCTGAAGCAGCATCATGTAGCTGGTCAACTTTCATGGAAACGCACTCATTCATGCAGATTGGTATCGTGATCAGATAAGTTTCTTGCGGCAGAGACTCTTATGAGAAGCAACTCTTCACTCACTTGGCCGGGACACCCAGAGGTCAATAATCATTCTGCCCTTGGTATAGAGATGGAGGATTAGTAGATCCCGGGCTGCTCTCATAGGCTTGTTCCCACCATGCTGGGCATTCAGGAGTTAATTAGCTATTTCTATGTAGCTGTGCAAACAGGGGTGGCTTGTATTCTTGGTTTCTAGAATGTGGGAGGATTTTAGTGGTCGCTAGGAGCCCCCAACCTTTAGCCAGTGACTTACTTCCTGGTCAGTTAAGATTCTAGTTAGCTGTAGAAGAGGGAACTAGTTTGTGGCAGAGCATCTTTAGCTCTATAGGTTAGCTAGTGGCAGATAGAGTTTAACAGACAGTACGTGCCACCGGATGCCCTTGCTCACAGAACCTAGACTTCTTGAAACTGCTGTATACGGAACATCTTCACTGCCGTACCAGTCAGGAAACTTAGTTGTCCTTAGCCGAGAGAAGAGGTAAAACATAGACACTCCTGTCTGTGTATGTAAAGTTCCATATGTGTGGAACCTGCTGTAAGTGAATTATGTCTTCATGTTGCCTTGTAACTGGATGATTCTTGCCAAGTAAACCTGTTATCACCGTCATCCCATCACCTGTCCCTTCATTCTCACATAATGCAAAGAGCACCCTAAAGACCACCAAACGGGAAACAATTAGCAAGAAGTGCCCCGGGGAACCCCTACCATCATCTCAGCTATAAGGGGTGCAGCGGTGGAAGTCGCTAGATAGGTTGCGGACATTGAAGGAGTCCCATTATATAAAATACACTACTATTCTATAGGGCACAAAGTAGATAGGAGCTCCATTACAGATTCTGCATTGGGGTCCATGAGCTTTAGGCTACGCGTCTGTTGTGATCTCCTCATCACTGTGCCTGCTTAGAGCCTGAAAGAGAATTTGGCACCAAAAGCCACTATGACCAGTGTCACCACCATCTTGGGCCTACTCCTAACTACACCATTTCCAAAGTGATGCACCTTGGAATGTAACATAACTATAATGGAACAGAAAAACATAACATGAGATGTGAACTTAGGGTTGCTTTTATAAAACTACTACAAAAATACATATAGAAAACATAAAATAAAAAAGAGAAACAAGAAAGTATGGAAGATGTGAGAGGTGTTGTCAAGTGTTTGACCTCAGATTTCAAGCTCTTTTTAGTCCATTATGCTATTTCGTTCATTCTGTGCATTGTTGATATGGCAGGGATAACCAACTTGGGAACTGTAAGGTGGGCTAAACCTCTGGGGGTCTGCTGGCATGCATTGCTCACCAAAGTGGATGACAGGTGAGGCATGAGGACTCTCTCTTTTGGGTGGAGTACGTTGTTGGGTTATCACCCTTTACAATAGTTGTCTCCTGCTGTGGGCTGGGTGACATTGGTTTGATGGTACAGTAGGGAAAAAAAGTATTTAGTCAGCCACCAATTGTGCAAGTTCTCCCACTTAAAAAGATGAGGCCGACCTGTAATTGTCATCATAGGTAGACCTCAACTATGAGAGACAAAATGAGAAAACAAATCCAGAAAATCACATGGTCTGATTTTTAAAGAATTTATTTGCAAATTATGATGAAAAATAAGTATTTGGTCAATAACAAAAGTTCATTTCAATACTTTGTTATATATCCTTTGTTGGCAATGACAGAGGTCAAACGTTTTCTGTAAGTCTTCACAAGGTTGGCACACACTGTTGTTGGTATGTTGGCCCGTTAGTCCATGCAGATCTCCTCTAGAGCAGTGATGTTTTCGGGCTGTCGCTGGGCAACACGGACCTTCAACTCCCTTCAAAGGTTTTCTATGGGGTTGAGATCTGGAGACTGGCTAGGCCACTCCAGGACCTTGAAATGCTTCTTACGAAGCCGCTCCTTCGTTGCCCTGGCAGTGTGCTTGGGATCATTGTCATTCTGAAAGACCCAGCCACATTTCATCTTCAATGACCTTGCTGATGGAAGTAAGTTTGCACTCTAAATCTCACGATACATGGCCCCATTCATTCTTTCATGTACACGGATCAGTCGTCCTGGTCCCTTTGCAGAGAAACAGCCCCAAAGCATGATGTTGCCACCCCCATGCTTCACAGTAGGTATGGTGTTCTTTGGATGCAACTCAGCATTCACTCTCCTCCAAACACGATGAGTTGTGTTTCTAACAAACAGTTCTACTTTGGTTTCATCTGACCATATGACATTCTCCCAATACTCTTCTGGAACATCCAAATGCTCTCTAGCAAACTTCAGACGGGCCTGGATATGTACTGGCTTAAGCAGGGGGACACGTCTGGCACTGCAGGATCTGAGTCTCTGACGGCGTAGTGTGTTACTGACGGTAGCCTTTGTTACGTTAGTCCCAGCTTTCTGCCGGTCATTCACTAGGTTCCCCCATGTGGTTCTGGGATTTTTGCTCACCGTTCTTGTGATCATTTTGACCCCAAGGTGTGAGATCTTGCGTGGAGCCCCTGATCGAGGGAGATTATCAGTGGTCTTGTATGTCTTCCATTTTCTAATTATTGCTCCCACAGTTGATTTCTTCACACCAAGCTGCTTGCCTATTGCAGATTTAGTCTTCCCAGCCTGGTGCAGGTCTACAATTTTGTTTCTGTCCTTCCACAGCTCTTTGGTCTTCACCATAGTGGAGTTTGGAGTGTGACTGAGGTTGTGGACAGGTGTCTTTTATACTGATAACAATGTCAAACAGGAGCCATTACTACAGGTAATGAGTGGAGGACAGAGGAGCCTCTTAAAGAAGTTACAGGTCTGTGAGAGCCAGAAATCTTGCTTGTTTGCAGGTGACCAAATACTTATTTTCCATCATAATTTGCAAATAAATTCTTAAAAAATCAGACAATGTGATTTTCTAGAAACCCATAGAAAACCTTTGGAGGAAGTTGAAGGTCCGTGTTGCCCAGCGACAGCCCCAAAACATCCCTGCTCTAGAGGAGATCTGCATGGAGGAATGGGCCAACGTACCAGCAACAGTATGTGCCAACCTTGTGAAGACTTACAGAAAACGTTTGACCTCTGTCATTGCCAACAAAGTATTGAGATGAACTTTTGTTATTGACCAAATACTTATTTTCCATCATAATTTGCAAATAAATTCTTTAAAAATCAGACAATGTGATTTTCTGGATTTGTTTTCTCATTTTGTCTCTTATAGTTGAGGTCTACCTATGATGTCAATTACAGGCCGGCCTCATCTTTTTATGTGGGAGAACTTGCACAATTGGTGGCTGACTAAATACTTTTTTCCCCACTGTACCTATCATCTAAACATCCTTGCATTTGCTCATCCAACAAGCTGTGGTGTTATCTACTGAGTGTGGTGGTATATGGTTATAAAGATCCATGCCTCATTCATGTTCATGTGCTACTCATAACCTATGCCCTGTCTAGTTTTTAAAAACCCTGTGGTGAACTTTTAATGATTCCCCCTTACATAACCACAATGAAGTATCTGAGTAGCCTTCCGTTTATTTGTTTTTCTCATTGTGGTTGGTCATAAAGTCGTTGCAGCCAATAATGTGTGGTTTATAGCATTCTTCTTACTTATGACTCTATCACCAAGAATGGAGAGATGATAAATGTTTATCTATACCTTATAAATCACACTCCGCCGCAAGTGGGAACCCACCCTAAATTACTGTAGATTTTAGAAGCTAGTAAGACCATTCCAAGATCAAGTGGGATTTTTTAAATAGAATTCCCTGGTGTACACATTTGGGCGAGGAGCGGATAATAGATTGAATCTCGGAGATTGAGGCATTAAGAATATCGAACTGGACTTCAGGGATATTTACCCGTAATTAGCATATCTACGGAAGACCCAATCACCTGGTAGGTTAATGGGGCCAACCATGCTTTCAATCATGGTTTTGAGTAAATCTTGCCGTATATCCAGCACTGGAGAGGGGGCTCGAAGAACAAACCTGATATAAATCCTCTAGTCATAGCCCAATTTACTTCCCAGCAGAAGGGTTGAGTCTTCCGAGGAGCCAAAGACACAGATTCAAGTTGATCTTCTCCACAATTACAAGGTTCTAACATGGACAAATACCAAGGTCATTCTCGACTCCAGGAGATACCAGGGATTCCCTATTAATATGGGTCAGTCATTAACCCTACTAGGCTAAAGACAGAAGCATTGTACCATGCACTATGCATCATGCAGGGAACATTGGGGCACATTTATCAATACTGTCGAACTTGGCACTTAAACTATGAATCCCGTTCATCTGGCAGTAAAACGGTGGTGGAAAATGAAGAGGAATTCCTATTCGTTTCCTCTGCATGAACTTACCCTAAACATGTCCAGCTTCAGATGAGACAAATATTTGGTGCAAACATGTAGACAAAATATGTAGATAAAAAACTTAACTTGCAGGCTGTAAGGAACAAATATTTGGCGCAAGCATCAAAAATCCTACAATTTTTGGAACAAGATAAGCAGGCACAAACCGTCTCATTATTATGAGAAGACAAATTTATGGCGCACTATGGGAATTTATGGCGCATCAAGTTAAATGTCATAAATTCATAAGTTTACACCATTTTAAACTTGGACTACTTTGTACCATATTCGTTCTTTTCTGTTTCATAAATGTATGTAAAGTGAGACCCTTCTAAACCTCGCCCATTGTAAACCACGCCTATTGTAAACCCCGCCCATTGTAAACCACGCCCATTCCGGGGCACATTTTTCACAAGTGTTGAGCCTGTTGCATTTTTCTGTTCCTTCTAGTGCACACTGTTCATAAATATGCCGTAAATGCCGTGCACCATAGATTTTGGTGCAAATGTAGACAGAAAAGTGTCAGATAAATATGCCTCATTGTTTCATAAATGGGATCATTACGTGGCATTGAAAAACTCCTTTATCGTCAAATAGAGACTACATCACGTCCTCATATCAAATCCTACACCAGGTCACATCTAGAGTGAAAACGTTTTTGGGATTCTGGACTATAACAATGCCAAGTTTATTGGACATGCTCATTGGATTGCTGGCCTGCATAAACTCTTCTATATATATTTCATTTCCATTCCTTGCTTCTAGCAGGGGTGTCATCACATTAATTATTATTTTCCCCTTGCCATGTTTTTCCATTTCTGTCCTTGTATCTTAGAAGTGAATAGGCCTGCACTGCCACCTGTTGGTCAGTCAGGTATGTAGATTCCTGCGGTCGGAGACATGTAGTGGACATCTGTGGTATGACACAATCTAGATTTCCATTATCACACACACATATTCAGACCATTTTGCTTGGACACTACCCCAGTACTAGTCTTCACCATTAACTAGTCTCCACTGGTTAGTAGTATTACTTGAAGGGAAAGAAAATCCTAAACAGAGAGACGCAGAGTTATGTTACGAGTATCTTCTCCACCTCCATTTCCTTACATCGATGAATTAAACTTCTGGAGATATATTTGGTGGGAATGTTCCACAAATTTAGTAGTTGGAAAATTCCCTACATAGCAGTATCCATGGATTTTAGTGTTCTAAAGTATATAGACTATGGAAATGTTCCTGGTGCACACCTTTTTCCGTGCTCATGCACCGGTAGGGTGGTGCACAATATGGTGTGTACCAGGCTGTGCCATGCTTAGCAGTCTTCAGTGGCCGAAATGCTGCTTGCCTAGTCAGTTGTCACAGAGCATAGACCCCGCCACACCACCCCGCTTGCAGTTCACCTACTGGAGCACTTCACTGGCAGCAGACAGAAGACAAACTAGAGACACTGGGACCTTTGCTGTACTAGTTGAGAGATGTATATAAAGTGGAATAGCAACAAGCAGTTTGCTAAGCTCCTGGGGCAGGCACTGCGCTTCTGTTGGCTTGAGGAATGTGACGCCTTTCTCCTAGAACCTGGGTCACAGCTAAGCAGGATTTGGCTAGTGCTCCAGTTCTGGGAACTGACTACTAATCCAGGAGTGCCAATGTGCCATGTCCTCACCACAAGCTGACAAAGCCATATGTGCAGATCTCTGAGCAGCAAGCTGCTCCTCAGCTCCCCTCCCCTCCAGTGTGGGAATGGGCCCTTACAGAGCACACACCTTCCCACCATGTGTAACCTTTGCAACAACTGACATAAATGGCCTGCACCGCAGGAGAAGTTGTGCGTTGCTCTCCCATGGTGCAACTCTTCCAACACATCAGTTGAGCTTCCATGACACATGTCATGCTAATTTTTTTCACCTGTCATTGTTTTTTATATTATTGCTGACCCGTGTATAGTAATATTTCACTGTAACACGTAACAATATAGAAGTATTGCAATACAGAAGAATATTATTATCAGTGATCAATGAATCACATTGGCAAATCCCCAGTGAGTGTAAAAGAAAATGTGCAAAAAAGTGAAATAAAATATTTACAAACATTTTTTTAAACATTTTAAACAGTTGAAAGCAATAAAAAAAAAAAAAACCTAAACCTTTTTATTTCCTTACACAGTGTTTCATCATTACATAGTGGGTCAGAAGGGGTACTATGTCTCATTAGGGAAATGCCACCATGAGGTGTGTACAGAGCAGTGGTGTAACAACCGGGCCTGGAGGGGGACAGGGCCCGCGGGCAGCTGGAAATGGCTGGGTCCCCGGACCACCATGATAGTGGTCAAAGAAAGCCTGGTTCCCCAACTGCTATACATATTGTTAATGGAAAGGGGCCTGGCATAGATAGATGGCAATAGATGACAGCCCAGGGGAGGTGACTAAAAATAATAAATACTTATACTCACCTCTCCTGGGCTGCTGATGAGTCCTGGAATCCTCTCTGGGGCTCTTCCTGCCTGTGATGTAATGACGTCAGCATACCCCACATGACTGCTGAGGCCCAATCACAGGCCCCAGCAGTGACATCTGGGACAAGTTTACCTCAGTCGTAGGCAGAAGAGGAACGAAGAAGGTGGAGCAAGAGAGCGAGGATGCCCAGGAGAGGTGAGGTAAGGTGAGTATAAGTGTTTGTTATTTTTAATCACTTCCCTTGGGCCCAGTAGTGAACCTAGCCTCTTTGCTGCCTGAGGCAGACTATAGAATGACGCCCCCCCCCCCCCACAAAAAAAAAAAAAAAATTGAGTTTCCATGCTACTAGTTTAACACACTGTTATCGTTGCATAATATACACAATACACAAAGTTATAAAACAAAATTCTTCTTCCTGTATTACTTCAGTATCAGATCAACAACACGGCATTAACAATGACAATAACTTCACACATCTTCTGCTTGGTGGATGGACGAGCCCACGTGGCCCCCATTCTCTATAATAGGAGCACCGCAGATAGCTGAGTACTGGACTTCGGCTATCTTTGGCACTCCCATTGAAGTGAATGAGAGCCACGTGGGTTTAGCCATCCACCAAGTGACACACCTATATATATGGCTGCAGCCAGGCTGGATTCCCACCCAGTGGGGGTAAAAACCCAATTCTCAGGCTCAGTGGGGGTCTCAGCAGACAGACCCCCATCACTCAGGTATTTATCCTCTATCATTTAGGTAAATACAGGGCAGTAACATTTTGTGACTTACAGGTGACGTCTCTGACTAATCGGTCACATTTCCCTTCTCTTCCCTTTGGACCGCCATGAACACTTCTTCCAGCTGTGACTTGTCTCTGTAAAGGTTGCAGCACAGACATCTTTGGCTCCTCACTTATTCAGGCATCCAACCCACATTGTCCTCACCTGCACACCCATCCTGCTGCTACCCCAATTATAAAATATATAATATAACCCCCCATAATGAATAATACCCCCAAGTGCATCTTTATATTAATAATGTCCATATGTACCCTGTATAAATAGTGCCCCTTATTAATAATGTCCCAGGTGTTAACTAATTAAAAGGTTTTCCAGGTCATTAATAAACTAATCAGTGGGGCTCAAAAATCCAGGACCCCCAATGATCAGCTGTTTGAATAGTACCAGTGTAAGCGCCGTGACCGCTTCTCTCTTTACATAGTGTCATTCATCTCATAGTGGCCATGTCATGTAACTACAGCCTTGTCCTGTACATGTCTACAGTATGTGACAAGGCTGGAATTACATCACACGGCCACTATAAACAGACAGCGTATAATATAAACAGGCGCCATAGCCCCTGTTTATAACGCCCCATTTACACACACTATAATGTTCCACAGCAGCCCCTGCACACAGTATTACACAGTATTATGGCCCGCAGCGGCCCCTGCACATGGTATTATGCTCCATAGTGGCCCCTGCACACGGTATTATGCCCCACAGTGGCCACTGCACACGGTACTATGTTCCACAGCAACCCCTGCACATGGTATTATGCTCCACATTGGCCCCTGCACACGGTATTATGCTCCACAGTTGCCCCTGCACACGGTATTATGGTCCATAGTGGCCCCTGCACTGGTATTATGCTCCATAGTGGCCCCAGCACTGGTATTATGCTCCATAGTGGCCCCTGCACTGGTATTATGCTCCATAGTGGCCCCTGCACTGGTATTATGCTCCACAGTGGCCCCTGCACTGGTATTATGCTCCATAGTGGCCCCTGCACATGGTATTGTGTCCCATAGTGGCCCACCCATGAACTATACTCCAGAGTATAATAATAGCACCGGCTCTAGGAGGGCTCTTAGGAGCATTGTATACTGTGTGGGGTCATTGGGGGGAGCATATTATTCTGTGTGGGGGTCACTGTGGAACATATAATACTGTTTGGGGCCACTGTGGAGCATATAATTCTGTGTGGGGGCTACTGTGGAGCATATTACACCATGTGGGGGCCACTGTGGAGTATATTATACTGTGTGGGGGCCACTGTGGAGCATATAGTACTGTATGGGAGCCACTGTGGAGTATATTATACTGTGTGGGGGCCACTGTGGAGCATATTATACTGTGTGGGGCCCCTTCACTATTCACATCATACGCCATCTGTTTTATAGCAGCCGTGCACTATTGGGGAGTTGTCTCAGACAAACTAAAATGGCCACTGCAACATGTGTTGCAGTAAATTATTATACGCTGGGGTCTCTTTAACCCCTTCCCGCTGGAGGAATTTTTCGATTTTTGTTTTTCGTTTTTGACTTCCCCCCTTCCAAACCCCAGAACTTTTTATTTTTCCGCTCTCAGAGCCATAGGAGGTCTTAAAGTTTGCAGGACAAATTTTTCTTCATGATGCTGCCATTAGTTATTCTGTATAATGTACTGGGAAGCTGGAAAAAAATTCAGAATGGGGTGGAGTTGAAGAAAAAGTGCATTTGTGCAACTATCTTACGAGCTTCGTTTTTATGGCGTTCACTGTGCAGCCAAAATGACATGTCACCTGTATTCTATGTTTCGGTACGATTCCGGGGATACCAAATTTATATGGTTTTATTTACATTTTAACCCCTTAACAAAAATCCAAAACTGTGCAAAAAATTTTTTTTTTCCAAAAGTCGCCATATTCTGACACCATTAACTTTTTTATACTTCCGTGTACTGGTATGCATAGGGCGTCTTTTTTTTGTGGGACCAGGTGTACTTTTTAATTATGCCATTTTGGGGAATTGCTATTGCTTTGATCACTTTTTATTCAAATTTTTATCAGAGGCAAAACTGTGAAAAAACGGCGGTTTGGCACTTTTGATTTTTTTTTTCCCCGCTATAATGTTTACCGTACGGGAAAAATATTTTTATAGATTTGTAGACCGGATGTTTTCGGACACAAGGATACCTAATGTGCATGTGTTTCACAGTATTTATGTACTTTTATATGTGTTCTAGGAAAAGAGGGGTGATTTGAACTTTCAATATTTTATTTTTGTATATTTTTTTTTTTTATTTTTTTTTATTTTTTGCATATATTAGACCTCCTAGGGTTCTTGAACCCCAGGGGTCTGATCACTAATGCAATGCATTACAATGCTAATGCAAAAAAATGACATTTCTTCTATTGCAGGCTACATAGAGTATCCTGCAATAGAAACTAATGAAAGACAGGTCCATGAGCCTTTAGAAGGCTCCTGACTTATATAGCAACGGGACACTGGCTCCTGAGCTTGCCCCGGGTGCCGGCAATCCCCGGCAAAATGGCGCCAGAGGGGTTAATGCCCGCAAACAGTGCGATCATGGGCATTAGCACCGGGACTCTGCTGTATAAAACAGCAGAGACTTGGCAGGCTATGGCGGCCACACGACTTCCGAGCGGCTGCCATCTTTAAACACCCGACATCTACCGTACTATTACAGAGGATATCGGGAAGGGGCTAAAAGGCCCAGAAGAGGTGATGGAAAGGGGAATATAAATGTTTTTTTTTATTTTTTGCCCCTCCCTTGGGCCTTCACCCACTATACTCTGAAGACAGAAGTGACCCCCGAGTATTGTAATTTCACTTTTTCGACCTGAAATTAAACAGGGACCTGAGCCACCCGAACCTGAAATGAATTTTGTGAGGCTTAAACCAACTCTATTAGGGAGATGCCATCCATAAGTTGCACAGGGTTTTATAGGACTATACATGTACTGCTAAGAATTCTGGGGCCTCCTTGGTGGAAAATATTCCCAGAATATACTATTGTGTTTTGGTTCATCACTCATAAAACACTATTATACTCTTGGGTCTCTGAGTAAAAATAGCAAACACTTGCCCATTTCGACGAATGGGTTTTGACCTCAGGTTTGTTTCGTACCAAACTTGTTCTTATTTAGCAGGAAGGACCGACTTAGACCCACAGCCTGGGTCAAAAGAAGAAGGAACCGCGCTTTGCCCAGATATAGATCAAAAGCACAAACTTTATTTTCCAACACTACGCGTTTCGGGTACTCACCAGACCCCAAAGTATAATAAGTGGAGGCCTAGGGGAGGTGAGGAAAAATAACAAACACTTATACTCACATTGCCTCACCTTTCCTTGTCATCCTTGTGGCATCTGGTGGTTTCCCTGTGTCCTTTTTAGTCCTCTTCTGGCCCTCGGCTGATGTCACGTGCTACTGAGACCCAATCACTGGCCTCACTGGTGATGTGTGACATCATCCGGAAGCCAGAAGAGGCCTGAAGAGGATACCCAGGAGGATTGAGGCAAGGTGAGTATTTCTTCTGCATGTCTGACTGAGTGGTGGTAGAACGTAACGCTGTGTAATAGCAGGCAATGCGGTATGTTGCAAATGGGGCAGAGCAAGTGCAAGCTGTTTTATTGATGAAGATCCTCGATGAGTTCTAAGCCACATAAGAATGGCTGAAATGTGCAGACACTTTTCGGGCCATGGGCTGCACCTCCTTTAAGCCACTATATACATTTATAAATTGGCGCACCACCAAAATTAGCACATGCGCCAGACAGGAACAATGGGGCACATTTGTCAATACTGTCCAACTTTGTTCGTAGTTTTAGACATCTGTCATTTGGACCTTTATAAATATGATGTGTTTCTAGAAGCTCCAAAATTCTGACTCAAATACCATCCGACTAAAAGTGTCGAGCTTCACCATGACTCAAACATTTGGCACAAAATATGTAGACAGAATTCCTAACTGTAAGGAACAAATATTTGGCGCACACATCAAAAACCCTATAATTTTTGGCAGAACATAAGAAAAATTATCTTTCACTGAGGAGAGAAATATCTGGTCACAATGGAAATTTATGGCGCACAAAGTAAATTGTCGTAAATTCATAAGTTTACCATTTTAAAGTGTCATAAAGTGAGACACTTCTAAACCACATCTATTCTGGGGCACATTTTTCAAAAGTGTCTAGCCTGTATTTTTCAGTTCTTTTTGGTGCACTGTTCATAAATATGTTGTAAATGCTGTGCACCTTACATTTTAGCACAAATGTAGACAGAAATGGGTCATACTTCTACTGGTAAGTATGCCTCATTATGTGTTTATTGCAGTACAGCCACAATATTCATGACAATTTCGCTGGCAACTCTCGTCAGTTGTAGTTGGTGGGAACACATATAATGAAGAGGATGTGTATGAGGTGGATAGGTGGTGCCTTGTATTGGAACAGGGTCAGCACAAAGAGGGAGGTGTCAATACTAGCACATGGCCTTGTTGCATTTGTGAACTGTCACAGCTGCTGTTAAAAACATTGAGCCATGAAAACCGCATTTCGTGGTGACAAGGACTAAAAAAATAATAGTGGCTAGATATCCTCTACCAAGGCTGAACGCACGCATCAATTGGAGGAATTCAGTGGAATTGATTAAATGGCATGGCAGTGATTGACTGGGAACATAATGCTATTTCCTACTTACATATTCCACTATGTCATTCCTAAATTGGTGCCTGCACAACCATGACTTATTTTCTACTTGCAGATCTTGCACATTGTCATGGATTTATCATTTGGTACGGATCAAAAAAATTATTACATTGGAGATGACTGCACAAAGATGCCACCACTGCTGACTGAGCTAGCCCTAGGTTTGCCCCTGGCAGGTTTTTTCTTGGCTCGCCACTGTCAGCATTCTATATCTACATTGTCATCTCATTGTCATCCTGACCTGGTTGCCAGGTCCTGTCCGCAACAGAATCATCATTGCCACTGTCATCATCTTCCACACCACTTTTTCAGACTCATCATGACTAGGATTCTTGCACCACCTCATAATTCCCCCCTCTACATTTTCCCCCATGTGCCCTTTTCATTGAATCTACCAGTAGTCCACCCTTGACTTACACCACTAACAGTCATGTCTTCCACATCTGCCTCCTCCACATCAAATGCTGACTGCTCATCTGACTTATCAAGAACAGGAACACTAGGATTAGGAGAAATATCTTTCTCAGCAGGAGCCACATAGTCACTAGGGCTCTGTGCCAGTAAACAAGAAAACAGGGTTGACAGAGAGGAATGGCTGCTTGGTAAATTAGGTATTACGAGAGCAGAGGATGAGTAGGAACACACTGTTCCATGACTCTAAGTCACTGCACCACTGTCAGATGTAATATACTGTGACTGAGATCAGCGAGCCAAGTAATCAAAAATGTATTTTTCATTCTCATGAACTACAACAATCTGTTGATACTGGATGCACTCTGAAGAACAGGAGTAATGTTGTTCTTGCCATCACCATTGTTACTGTTACTTGCAGTGATGGAGAGTGTGATAGTAGTATGGGTGTATCCTCTTCCTCCTTTATGCAGTCTCTTGCCCTTTCTTTTTCCAGACATTTTACTGCTGATATTTTTAGCATGATTGAATAGTATGCAAATTTTTGTGGTAAATGTGGCCTACACAACTGGCACATAACATGTATAGAGTGATATACAAAATTTTCTGATAAATGTGGCTTAAACATCTACGCAACAGGCACTTAACTGCAAGAAGAAATTGCTGTGTGGATAGTATGCCAAACATTCTGGTAAATGTGGCTTAGTCGCCTACACAACTGGCACTTAACTGAAAGAAGAAATTATTATGTGGACAGTATGCAAAAATTGCTGGTAAATGTGGCCTAGATGCTTATAGAACTGGCATTTCAATGCAAGAAGAAATTACTTTGTGGATAGTATCCAAAATTTCCTGGTAAATGTGACCTATACGACTGGTATGTAACTGCAAGAAAATGTTGTGTGGACAGTATGCAAATTGTTGTGATAAAAAAGGACCACTGGCTTCAGATCAGACAGACTCTATGTAAAAAAAAAAAAAAAAAAAAAAAAAAACACAGGCACTGCTGCAAACAAAAAGTGATTTAAATTGGCATTGAAAGGATGGCTGAAGTTAGACAGACTGTATGTGGAAAAAAAAAAACAGTGCATTGCTGCTGTAGTTAACAAAAAGTAATTTGGCACTCAAAGAGTGACTGAGTGCAGGTCAGACAGACTGTATATATAGAAAACAGACTGCACTGCTGCAAACAGTGGTTAACAAAAAGTGATTTGGCACTGGCAAGTCAGACCGTATTTTTCCATAGAGTCTGACTTGCCAGCCCCCCTTTCAGGATGGACAGTGCACAGTGCAGAGTTTGTCCCGGACTCCTATGATTTCCGTAGGAGATTCCAATGCAAATTCCATCTATAATCAGCGAAGAAAAAAGTCCTGCATTGAGGTCTATTCTCTCCGCTTGTTTTATATTTATGGACACCCAGCAGACCCCCATTATAGTCTATGGGATTTGCTGGTGTCCACAGGTAACCACTTTTATAGTGAACAGGCTCTCCATCTTTTGGGTACCCAGGCGGACCCAAACGAAGGAGAGATGAATGCTAGTGTGAACCTAGTGTTATCTATACTGAAACTTTGCGAAATTCGGGTCGAATCAGATTTATGAACTGGTCCGTTAATGTGTTTTGTGCTTCACGGGAAGTATTTTTTAGCCGCACTGTGGTATTGAGTGTTACTGGGGATAGCATGTATGCTGAATGGAGGTATTTTGTAGGCACTCTTGGGTGGATAATAGGAATGCTGCATGGTGATATGTGACCTAGTAGGGAATTTGTGCCAGGGCTGCTTTTTAATCCCAGTCTGGCCCTGAGTAGAACAACAGGTTGCAGAATTAATGGATAAAACAATTCTAATACTGTGCACAGTCTTTGAACAGGTTAACAGTGACAGATTCTTCCGAAGCTAAGGTTCAGTCCCTTAAAGGGAACCTATCACATGAAAATTGCAGTCCAGCACCACCGCAGGCCACATGTTATAGTGCAGGAGGGGCTGAACAGACTGATATATAGCTTTGTGAGAAAAGATTTGGGCAGCAGAAGAGTCATCGTAAATAATGAGACTGAGCACCATCTGTCCTGTAGACTTGATAACCTATGTAATCCGCCCAGATCACGGGGTTATCAGGTCTATAGGACACAGCAGCTCTTTGGTTATTTATGGTGTCTTTTCTGCTACTGGTGAGTTGCAATCCGGCAGAAACTAATAATATCTCCCTATGAAGCTACTGAGTCTGTGACTTTACTAGGTGAGAGCCATAATGGGGCATTATGATTATAAAACTGTGTGGGAGCCACAAGGGGCATTATATTGTAGGGGGCCACATGAAGGCCACAGGAGTCATGGGGCTGTCCTGGATATATACAGAGAGAGTTAGAGAGAGCCTGGCACCTATATATTATTGTAGGGCAAAATAATTCTAGATAAACCAACACGTTCACTGTGGGGCCCAGGATTGATTTGCAGATAGGCTGTCAATCACAAGGCAAGGCTGAGATTAACTATTAGAGGAGCAGAGGGAAACAAAGGTGAGAGAGATGGGTGTGGTGGAAAATCAATTACAGAGGTGAGGGAATAGAACAGTGTTCAGACAGGGTACACAATAACCTAAAGCAAGGAATCATAGCCAGACATGGCTCCTGCGCCATAGCATGCAGCCGGAGGATGGCGTCGAAGTCCGAACGGGCACGGACATTACACATTGCCTGAATTTACCATCAAGGGCCCTTCCAACTTCCATCTGGCTTAGGAAGGCTGAATACTGCTAAGGAAGTTCCCCGGGTGAAGACTACCACCATCATCAGGTACCCCCTCAGTTCTGCACCAGCCCTGGAGATGAGTTGGAGGAAGTGGTTAATTCTATTGGCCTCCATGGACAACTCCCATCATTGCTATTACTACTTGCAGCCCCTGGATCCCTCGCGAGGGTTGCTGCACATATGCTGAACAATCCTGTGCTGTCCTGCTTCTCTAAATTGGGTTGATTTTGTGTCTAAACCAGGACTTGCACCAATACCACAAGTCAGTGCCTGGGAGCTGGCAACTTAGCATACTCCGAGAATCACTAATTTAAGAGAAGGAGCGGTCTAATCTATATATTACCCAGGAGCCTATATCCCACCGAATACATCAGTTAGGCCTTGCCTTTAGAGTCATATTAACAGGAGTATCACTCAGCCTCTGGGTGACACGTACACACTCAGGTCAGGAAATGGCCCTGTTGTACATTTCCCTGTATAATTTGTTTATGTGAACTAAAAGACATATGGCCAAATGGTGACAGATGTCCAGGAAGCAGCTTCATAACAGGAAACTGGACGCTGAATCAGGAACTTTTGGTTTATGGGATGTTATTGTCTGACAATTGCTGGACATTATAATATCACGGCGGATTTATAACAAGTTAAAGGGCAATTCCAGTCACGACTGATAATCGTATTATTGGCCCAGTTTTTATTTCTAAGTTCATAGAGTATACATTATGAGAAATTATTTCATAGCTGGCTTATTCTTCAGTCTGATGATTCCTATGATAAAACAGTGTGTAAGAGAATATATAGTCAGATTTCCAGCCAGGGTTGACATCAACAACTAGAAAACCCAGGCAGATGCTGTGGCCCACAGGGCTCAAGGGGGCACACTGTCCACCTGAAAAGTGAAAACATCAGATTTATTAACAAAAACAGCCTTATAGTCAGTCTCTTCCCTTGATAAACGCTGTCGTCTGCCCATAAGCCACTGTCTCCTCTCTGACCCCCTCTGTAGCTGCTGTCTTCTCCAAGTGATATGTAGTACTTCTGTAAATGAATTGCTGGACATTAAAATACTGCCCCTATGTACAAGAATATAACTACTATAATACTACCTCCTATGTACAAGAATATAACTACTATAATACTGCCCCTATGTACAAGAATATAACTACTATAATACTGCCCCTATGTACAAGAATATAACTACCATAATACTACTCCTATGTATAAGAATATAACTACTATAATACTACCTCCTATGTACAAGAATATAACTACTATAATACTGCCCCTATGTACAAGAATATAAGTACTATAATACTGCCCCTATGTACAAGAATATAACTACCATAATACTGCCTCCTATGCATAAGAATATAACTACTATAATACTGCTCCTATGTACAAGAATATAACTACTATAATACTTCTCCTCTGTATAAGAATATAACTACTATAATACTGCTCCTATGTACAAGAATATAACTACTATAATACTACCTCTTATGTACAAGAATATAACTACTATAATACTGCTCCTATGTACAAGAATATAACTACTATAATACTAGCTCCTATGTACAAGAATATAACTACTATAATACTGCCTCCTATGCATAAGAATATAACTACTATAATACTGCCCCTATGTACAAGAATATAACTACTATAATACTGCCCCCTATGTACAAGAATATAACTACTATAATACTGCCCCCTATGTATAAGAATATAACTACTATAGCAATGCCTCCTAGCTGTGAGGACGTGTGTTAGTGGTTCTCTTGATATCTGAAGATACCCGGGTCACCCTGGGTGTGGAAGCTCCCCACACAAAGCCCGGGCTTCCAGGATTACACTGGGAGAAATCACCCAGGCTTTTTCATCAGTGGATGCAAATCCCAAAGTGAACCCTGAGCTAAAGAATCACCAGAACGGATGTAACACCAGTACAACGAAGAAAGTTGATGAAGTTGAAGTAGGTGAAGAAAGCAGCAAGTTCAACTAAGAATTTTGTTGTGAAACATTCTGTGAGCCGAAGCAAGTGTCCTGACAAACTAACGCTAGGTTCACACCTGCGCTTGGGTTTCCGTTCTTCGGGTCCGCTTGGGGACCCTGTAAACAGAAACCCAATCTGCTTAAAAAGTGGTTACCCACGGAAATCCGTGGACCTTTCTCTCCTCATTTTTTAAGCCGGATGGGGGGCGGAATCTCTGAACAGGATGCAAGAGCAGATGTGAACTCAGCCTGAGGGAATCTCCTATAGCAAACCAAAAAAGTCCTAAACCAGGCCAGCACAGTGGATAGTAGGTGAGGCAGAGCCCATCACATGTAGCAGGTGTGCAACTCACCCCTCCAGCACCCAGATACTGGAGAACATCTCTGGAGAAACAGACATTGCAAGAAAACCTGCAGCAACATGAGGTTGTGTCCAGTATGGCATGTCCTGGCTGCACAAGATTTTAGGCCACTGGTGGGAGCAGCAGAACTGTTGCAAAAATTGTGTATGCTACACAAGTAAAACCTGCAGGAAAATCTCCAGTGGTTTCTAAGGCTCTCTACTCCAAACCTTGGCAAGTGTGATTCAGCTCCAGCAGAGACAGCTAAACCTGGAGCAACAATTAAACCAGCCATGGGGAAGCCTGCAACACCAAGTAGATCGCAACCACAGGTGAAAGAGACACCACTGGCATCAGAGCTTCAACTGGCACAGGCGATCCCAAAACTGGTAAGGAAAATTGAGGAATTAAAGGCTCACAAACAAATTCTGTAGATAGACATAGACTCTGTGTATAAGCTAAGGACTGCAAACACTACGTTTAAGGATATATATGCCTGCAGGCTGCATGCACTTAGCTTAGAACTGGCTGATGTTGTAAAACAGATGTACTGTGTCTTGGAGAGGATGGGGCCCCTGGTCGAGTTCTACAGAAACCAAGAACTGTTTACACAATACCAGCAGAACATTGGGTCTGAGTCTAGGTCTTCTGAAGCCATATCAAGGTCAGATACCATCCCAGTTGTGCCCCAGCAGGTGACTAAACCAATACTACAACCTGCAAGCTTCTCATTCCAGAAGGAAGAAGTGAACAAACAAGTACAATAGTTGCAGGAACCTGCAACTGTCCCTGAGCAACATCGTGGAGCCAAGGTACCAGCAGAGGCACCACAAGTCCCAGCAGAGACTGTGCAGCAGCAGGACAGTGGACATGTAACCATGTGTCAGGGTGTTGTGCTGACACAGCAGGGCTCTGTTGTTGGGGCACAGACTGGGGGCAGTGATGATGCTGTAAATGTACCTGAGGGGTCTGGAGATAATACACAGTCTGTGTGGGATATAGAACTATCTGATGATGTCATGAAGGTGGATGGGAGGAATGAGGTCATACAAAGTGATGAGTGTGATTCTCCCCCTTTAACATTAGGCACACAAACCAAAATTCACCTACTCTTGCGCTGGTAGATGCAGTCAGATAGACTTAGTTCTGGTGAGTCCTTCAGAGAGTGTTGGCGTGAAGAATGAAAAGACAGTCCCTTATTCTGACATCTGGCCTTGTACTTTTGCTTAGGCTCCACAAAACGCCCTGATATTGGGAGAGGCCTATGGAAACTTAATTCCAGCCTCTTGGACGATGACTATGTCCAGAGTTGCGTCCACTCTCTATTTCAGAACCAGCTTGAGAAAGTGGACTTCTATGACAACATGGAGGACTGGTGGGAGGATGTCAAGGATGAGATCAGATCCCTCTTAAGGAAACTGTCAGTTAAGAAAGGGAAGAGTAAATATAGCCAGTATCTCAGGCTGCGGAAAGAATTAGAGTTACTCTATTCGGCGGGTGGGGATAACCAACATGTGATTGACCGGCTGAAATCTGAGATAAGTCAGTATCAGAACTGCAGGTATACGTTCCTGGTTCTTGAACGGGATTATGGGTCCTTAGGGGTGCCTGATCCTTTTGTGAATTGCAGGGAGAGGGTGGCAAATAAATCGGTCACAGGTCTCGCTTACTCCCAGGAATACAGGAATCTCGGGAGGATATCCTGGGGGTGGTGAGATCTTACTATGCTGATTTGTTTCAGAAGTTCTTCCAACTTTTGTGTGGGGAACAGGTTAAACCCAGTAAAAGGATGGATAGCCTACCTACAGAAGAGAGAGCGTGGGCTGGATATGTTAAATCCAAGGGTATTTTTTGACTCCATGTTTCTAAAAGTCAATTTTGGTTGCTTGGACTCAAACAACAGCTCCCTGTGGGTAAATAGTATCAGGGACTGGATATTCAACACAACATCACTTGTAATACCTCTGCTGTCATATATTACGCATCATGTCCATGTAACCTGATTTACAGTGCCTTGCGAAAGTATTCGGCCCCCTTGAACTTTTCAACCTTTTGCCACATTTCAGGCTTCAAACATAAAGATATAAACTTTAAATTTTTTGGTGAAGAATCAACAACAAGTGGGACACAATTGTGAAGTGGAAAGAAATTTATTGGTTATTTTAAACTTTTGTAAAAAATAAAAAACTGAAAAGTGGGGCATGCAATATTATTCGGCCCCCTTACTTTCACTGCAGCAAACGCACTCCAGAAGTTCAGTGAGGATCTCTGAATGATCCAATGTTGTCCTAAATGACTGATAATGATAAATATAATCCACCTGTGTGTAATCAAGTCTCCGTATAAATGCACCTGCTCTGTGATAGTCTCAGGGTTCTGTTTAAAGTGCAGAGATCATCATGAAGGCCAAGGAACACACCAGGCAGGTCCGTGATACTGTTGTGGAGAAGTTTAAAGCCGGATTTGGATACAAAAAAATTTCCCAAACTTTAAACATCCCAAGGAGCACTGTGCAAGCGATCATATTGAAGAGGAAGGAGTATCAGACCACTGCAAATCTACCAAGACCCGGCCGTCCCTCTAAACTTTCATCTCAAACAAGGAGAAGACTGATCAGAGATGCAGCCAAGAGGCCCATGATCACTCTGGATGAACTGCAGAGATCTACAGCTGAGGTGGGAGAGTCTGTCCATAGGACAACAATCAGTCGTACACTGCACAAATCTGGCCTTTATGGAAGAGTGGCAAGAAGAAAGCCATTTCTCAAAGATATCCATAAAAAGTCTTGTTTAAAGTTTGCCACAAGCCACCTGGGAGACACACCAAACATGTGGAAGAAGGTGCTCTGGTCAGATGAAACCAAAATCCAACTTTTTGGCCACAATGCAAAACGATGTGTTTGGCGTAAAAGCAACACAGCTCATCACCCTGAACACACCATCCCCACTGTCACACATGGTGGTGGCAGCATCATGGTTTGGGCCTGCTTTTCTTCAGCAGGGACAGGGAAGATGGTTAAAATTGATGGGAAGATGGATGGAGCCAAATACAGGACCATTCTGGAAGAAAACTTGTTGGAGTCTGCAAAAGACCTGAGACTGGGACGGAGATTTATCTTCCAACAAGACAATGATCCCAAACATAAAGCAAAATCTACAATGGAATGGTTCACAAATAAACATATCCAGGTGTTAGAATGGCCAAGTCAAAGTCCAGACCTGAATCCAATCGAGAATCTGTGGAAAGAGCTGAAAACTGCTGTTCACAAACGCTCTCCATCCAACCTCACTGAGCTCCAGCTGTTTTCCAAGGAAGAATGGGCAAGAATTTCAGTCTCTCCATGTGCAAAACTGATAGAGACATACCCCAAGCGACTTGTAGCTGTAATCGCAGCAAAAGGTGGCGCTACAAAGTATTAACTTAAGGGGGCCGAATAATTTAGCACGCCCCACTTTTCAGTTTTTTTTTTTTTACAAAAGTTTAAAATATCCAATAAATTTCATTCCACTTCACAATTGTGTCCCACTTGTTGATTCTTCACCAAAAAATTAAAATTTTATATCCTTATGTTTGAAGCCTGAAATGTGGCAAAAGGTTGAAAAGTTCAAGGGGTCCGAATACTTTCGCAAGGCACTGTACATTGGTATGACAACAAGGGACTTGAAGGTTCGTATCTCAGAACACATCAGCAAAATATGTTCAGCTGCTTCAGCCCTTGACTTAGAGAAACTCCAACCAGTCCCAAGGGATCATTATGACTGCAATCCAAAAGGCTTCAAGGCCTTTGGTATTGAATGCATGCATTTGGGATCACGTGGTGGGGATATCAAAAAAGCGATTTTGCACAAGGAAGTCAGATGGATTGTGACCCTAAAAACACAGCCTCTCTACTGGATTTAAATGAGGCAGTTAGCTTCAAACCATTCCTAGGTTTGAGATGGAGTATTGTGGTCTATGATTGATGGGACCTGCTGATTTTCAGTTGTCATCGTTACTTCAAAAATTATTGATACGATTGATTCTTGGATGGGAACAAGAAAGTTTCACTGTGAATCATCTGTTTATGATATGCTGGAACTAATATATTTAATGTAATTAAATTATATACATTTATTTTTTCACATTTTTTCACTTGTGCAGATTTTTTTTTTTTTTTTTCCACCTTATTATATGTTTTCTTAAAAATATATTTTTTTTTAGAAATTTTTTTTTTCTTTTCACTTTTCAGCATTTTTGAATGCTGTCTTATATTCGCCACTTATTAGTATTATTTTTATATTGTCATATTATACACTCTTTTCACTTACATGTACATTAGATATATTTTGATATACTGTATATATTTTCTTACACATGTAGTTTGTCAACTTATATGCTTGTCACTCATTGTTTGTATTGTCATTTTTGTTTTCTTTTTTAATATATTCTTAATTTTATCTCTCTATATACAGTCATATGAAAAAGTTTGGGCACCCCTATTAATCTTAATCATTTTTAGTTCTAAATATTTGGGTGTTTGCAACAGCCATTTCAATTTGATATATCTAATAACTGATGGACACAGTAATATTTCAGGATTTAAATGAGGTTTATTGTACTAACAGAAAATGTGCAGTATTACTTGTGTTGTGTGATCACGATACAATTTTGTGGAGTATCTTCGTTGTTATTCAGGGATTGGATATTGCCTTCTGCAATATCTAAATTTCTGGAGAAATGTATATACAGTGATGGCCAAAAGTATTGGCACCTCTGCAATTCTGTCAGATAATACTCAATTTCTTCCAGAAAATGATTGCAATCACAAATGCTTTGGTAATAATATCTTCATTTAATTTGTCTTCAATGAAAAACCACAAAAAGAATTGTCAAAAAGCCAAATTGGATATAATTCCACACCAAACATAAAAAAGTTGGTGGACAAAAGTATTGGCACCCTTTGAAAAATCATGTGATGCTTCTCTAATTTGTGTAATTAACAGCACCTGTTACTTACCTGTGGCACATAACAGGTAGTGGCAATAACTAAATCACACTTGCAGCCAGTTGAAATGGATTAAAATTGACTCAACCTCTGTCCTATGTCCTTGTGTGTACCACATTGAGCATGGAGAAAAGAAAGAAGACCAAAGAACTGTATGAGGACTTGATAAGCAAAATTGTGAGGAAGCATGAGCAATCTCAAGGCTACAAGTCCATCTCCAAAGACCTGAATGTTCCTGTGTCTACCGTGCGCAGTGTCATCAAGAAGTTTAAAGCCCATGGCACTGTGGCTAACCTCCCTAGATGTGGACGGAAAAGAAAAATTGTCGAGAGATTTCAACGAAAGATTGTGCGGATGGTGGCTAAAGAACCTCGACTAACATCCAAACAAGTTCTAGCTGCCCTGCAGTCCGAGGGTACAACAGTGTCAACCCGTACTATCCGTCGGCGTCTGAATGAAAAGGGACTCTATGGTAAGATACCCAGGAAGACCCCACTTCTGACCCAGAGACATAAAAAAGCCAGGCTGGAGTTTGCCAAAACTTACCTGAGAAAGCCAAAAACTTTTTGGAAGAATGTTCTCTGGTCAGATGAGACAAAAGTAGAGCTTTTTGGGAAAAGGCATCAACATAGAGTTTACAGGAAAAAAAAAGAGGCCTTCAAAGAAAAGAACACGGTCCCTACAGTCAAATATGGTGGAGGTTCCCTGATGTTTTGGGATTGCTTTGCTGCCTCTGGCACTGGACTGCTTGACCGTGTGCATGGCATTATGAAGTCTGAAGACTACCAACAAATTTTGCAGCATAATGTAGGGCCCAGTGTGAGAAAGCTGGGACTTCCTCAGAGGTCATGGGTCTTCCAGCAGGACAATGACCCAAAACACACTTCAAAAAGCACTAGAAAATGGTTTGAGAGAAAGCACTGGAGACTTCTAAAGTGGCCAGCAATGAGTCCAGACCTGAATCCCATAGAACACCTGTGGAGAGATCTCAAAATGGCAGTTTGGAGAAGGCACCCTTCAAATCTCAGGGACCTGGAGAAATTTGCCAAAGAAGAATGGTCTAAAATTCCAGCAGAGCATTGTAAGAAACTCATTGATGGTTACCGGAAGCGGTTGTTCGCAGTTATTTTGTCTAAAGGTTGTGCTACCAAGTATTAGGCTGAGGGTAAAATGATCAATGATTTGACTTTTTTTTTCATTCTCTTTTGTGTTTTTTCATTGCAAGCAAAATAAATGAAGATATTATTACCAAAGCATTTGTGATTGCAATCATTTTCTGGAAGAAATTGAGTATTATCTGACAGAATTGCAGGGGTGCCAATACTTTTGGCCAGCACTGTATAGAGTAATGTATATTCTTATTACACTGCAATTGAGTTTGTTCATTTATTTATTTTTTTCCCTTTTCTTCCAGCAATGGACTCTTAAGTTAAAGTTATTATAATTTTTATTATCTGACGGACATGTCTGATCTATGTTATATCATCATTAGTTGCTAATTCTGCTGGAATGTATTGTTATATTGTTCTTTGTTTTTACAAATAAAAATTCCCTCCTATGTACAAGAATATAACTTCTATAATACTGCCTCCTATGTCCAAGGATACAGTCATATGAAAAAGTTTGGGCACCCCCTATTAATCTTAATCATTTTTAGTTCTAAATGTTTGGGTGTTTGCAACAGCCATTTCAATTTGATATATCTAATAACTGATGGACACAGTAATATTTCAGGATTGAAATGAGGTTTATTGTACTAACAGAAAATGTGCAATATGCATTAAACCAAAATTTGACCGGTGCAAAAATTTGGGTACCCTTATCATTTTATTGATTTGAATACTCCTAACTACTTTTTACTGACTTACTGAAGCACAAAATTGGTTTTGGAACCTCACTGAGCTTTGAACTTCATAGCCAGGTGTATCCAATCATGAGAAAAGGTATTTAAGGTGGCCAATTGTAAGTTGTTCTCCTATTTGAATCTCCTCTGAAGAGTGGCATCATGGGCTCCTCAAAACAACTCTCAAATGATCTGAAAACAAAAATTGTTCAACATAGTTGTTCAGGGGAAGGATACAAAAAGTTGTCTCAGAGATTTAACCTGTCAGTTTCCACTGTGAGGAACATAGTAAGGAAATGGAAGACCACAGGGACAGTTCTTGTTAAGCCCAGAAGTGGCAGGCCAAGAAAAATATCAGAAAGGCAGAGAAGAAGAATGGTGAGAACAGTCAAGGACAATCCACAGACCACCTCCAAAAGAGCTGCAGCATCATCTTGCTGCAGATGGTGTCACTGTGCATCGGTCAACAATACAGCACACTTTGCACAAGGAGAATCTGTATGGGAGAGTGATGCGAAAGAAGCCGTTTCTGAAAGCACGCCACAAACAGAGTCGCCTGAGGTATGCAAAAGCACATTTGGACAAGCCAGCTTCATTTTGGAAGAAGGTCCTGTGGACTGATGAAACAAAGATTGAGTTGTTTGGTCATACCAAAAGGCGTTATGCATGGCGTCAAAAAAACACAGCATTCCAAGAAAAACACTTGCTACCCACTGTAAAATTTGGTGGAGGTTCCATCATGCTTTGGGGCTGTGTGGCCAATGCCGGCACCGGGAATCTTGTTAAAGTTGAGGGTCGCATGGATTCAACTCAGTATCAGCAGATTCTTGAGAATAATGTACAAGAATCAGTGACGAATTTGAAGTTACGCCGGGGATGGATATTTCAGCAAGACAATGATCCAAAACACAGCTCCAAATCTACTCAGGCATTCATGCAGAGGAACAATTACAATGTTCTGGAATGGCCATCCCAGTCCCCAGACCTGAATATCATTGAACATCTGTGGGATAATTTGAAGCGGGCTGTCCATGCTCGGCGACCATCAAACTTAACTGAACTGGAATTGTTTTGTAAAGAGGAATGGTCAAAAATACCTTCATCCAGGATCCAGGAACTGATTAAAAGCTACAGGAAGCGACTAGAGGCTGTTATTTTTGCAAAAGGAGGATCTACTAAATATTAATGTCACTTTTCTGTTGAGGTGCCCATACTTTTGCACCGGTCAAATTTTGGTTTAATGCATATTGCACATTTTCATATTGCACAGGCATCACTCTTAGAACCACTGCACACTTCACTTATTTGGACAGTTACGGGGCCAAAACTGACCAACTAAGTCAAGTGTGAACTCAGCCGTACAGGTCCATGTTAGTGCCAGGTAGAAAGAACCGTGCAGAGGCCCAACATCCTACTGTAGTGTGAAAGAGTGCACTCCTTTTACACCTTCGTCTGCCAATTCCACATAGATGTCTACAAAGTGGCAAGGCGACATAATGGGGAGATGGCAGCAACATGAGGAGGCCACAGAGTGGCAAGGCGACATAATGTGGAGGTGGCAGCAGCTTGAGGAGGCCATATAGTGACCCAATGGCAGCGGCATTAGGAGGACATACAGTGACCCAGCAGTGGCTGCGGCATGAGGAGGGCATACAGTAACCCAGTGGCAGAGGCGGAAGTAGTAGCAGCCTTAGGAGGGCATACAGTGACTCAGTGACTGCGGCATGAGGAGGCCATACAGTGACCCGGTGGCAGCAGCATGAGGAGGACGCAGAGTGACCAAGTGGAAATAGCTTGAGGAAGCCACACAGTGACCCAGTGGCAGCGGCATGAAGAGGGCATACAGTGACCCTGTGGCAGCAGCATGAGGAGGACGCAGAGTGACCCAGTGGAAACGGTATGAGGAGGGCATATAGTGACCCAGTGGCAGCGGCATGAGGAGGGCATACAGTGACCCAGTGGCTGCGGCATAAAGAGGGCATACAGTGACCCAGTGGCAGAGCTGGAGGTAGTAGCATCCTTAGGAGGGCATGCAGTGACCCAGTGGCTGTGGCATGATGAGCGCATACAGTGACCCAGTGGCAGCAGCATGAGGAGGGCATACAGTGACCCAATGGCTGCGGCATGAGGAGGCCATACAGTGACCCGGTGGAAGCAGCATGAGGAGGACGCAGAGTGACCCAGTGGAAGCGGCATGAGGAAGGCATACAGTGACCCAGTGGAAACGGCTTGAGGGGGGCATACAGTGACCCAGTGGCTGCGGCATGAGGAGGACATACAGTGACCCAGTTCCTTCCCTGTGTGACTTTGTTCACCCAGGCAAACGAGATGTAGAACAGTGTGACACCGCTGTGCCCTGCATATGTGGTATGCTGGAGGAGCACTGTGAATTGTCCCTGCAGTGGAGGCTGAGAAAACAGTGGAGGATGAGGTGGACATTGTTTCAGGACCAATGGCGTGAGAACGTGGAGGTGGAAGCGGCGCCACCTGGCCAAGTTGCTGGTGACAATGTGAAGTTGGCAGCAGCATGAGGAGGGCATACAGTAACCCAGTGGCTGCGGCATGAGGAGGCCATACAGTGACCCAGTGGCAGCGGCATTAGGAGGACATACAGTAACCCAGCAGTGGCTGCGGCATGAAAAGGGCATACAGTGACCCAGTGGCAGAGGTGGAGGTGTCAGCAGCATTTGTAGACCATACAGTGACCCAGTGGCAGAGGTGGAGGTGTCAGCAGCATTTGTAGACCATACAGTGACCCTGTTTCAGAGTGACCCAGTGGAAGTAGCATAAGGAGGACATACAGTGACCCAGTGACATTGTGGAGGTGTCAGCAGCCTTAGTAGGCCATACAGTGACCCAGTGTCAGAGTGAGGAGGCAGCAGCATGAGGAGGCCATACAGTCACCCAATGGCAGAGTGAGGAGGTGGCAGCAGAGTGAGTAGACCACAGAGTGGCAAGGTGATATAATGTGTAGGTAGCAACAGCCTTAGGAGGCCATACAGTGAACCAGTGGCAGAGTCTGGTGAGGCAGTATGGATCATTTAATCTGCTGCATCAGGCATTGGTGGGTGGAAATCCTGGCTGATCCATGCCTGATTCATCTTCACCAAGGTCAGTCTCTCCAAATTTTGGGTGGACGGGCGAGTCCTTGGGGTAACTATGGCCCCTGCCGCACTAAACACCCGTTCTGATGCCACACTACTGGCTGGGCAGGACAGCTTTTCCAGGGCAAACTCAGCCAGTTGTGGCCACAAATCCAGTTTGGCTGCCCAGTAGTCCAGTGGATCTTCGATGACGGGTGGCAGGGTGCTCTCTAAGTATGCCACCTCCTGCTGGTTCAAGTTCTGCTCTGTATCTAGCTGCTGATGAGCAGCTTCTTCACTATGCAGCTGAAGAAAGCTGCTCATCAGCGACTCTAGGATCAGGCTGCTGCCGATGGAGCCGATACTGCTCCTGCCACCCCCACCCCCTCCCACAGCTGCCATGCCAGTGCAAGTTGAGCCCAGCTCAGGGCCCCCCCAGTCGGACATGCGAGAGGATGAACGATGGCGCAGATAGGCAGCGGCCAACTTGCTACATAGCATGTCTCTATAGTAGTTCAGTTTGTCCTCCCTCTCAGCGGGTGTAAAAAAAAGGATCCCATTTTTCCCCGGTAGCGAGGGTCTAACATGGTGGAGAGCCAGTAGTCATCCCTCTGCCGAATGGTGACAATTCGTCTGTCACTGCACAAGGAAGTGAGCATGCTTCAGGCCATTTGCACAAGTGATTCCCGAGGGACTCCCTGCATCCATCTCCACTGCATACTGCCACGGTGTGTCTGGGTCATCTGCCTCATCCTCCTCATCTCCCTCTCGTTGTTTTGGTTGCTCCTGCTCCTCCTCTCCACTCATTTGGCTACACATTGTTTGTGCTCCAATGTCCTCCTCATCCTCCTCCTCCTCCAGTTCAGCCCCCACAGGGCTCATGTGGCCGTGAGACATAGAAGCCACATCTCCAGTCCCCTGAACAGCCAGATTGAAAAGCATCTTTTCCAGGATGTGAATCAGTGGAATGACATTGTTCATCCCATAGTCCTGGCGACTGACTAACAAAGTGGCCTCCTCAAAGGAATGAGCAAACGAAAGGTGTTACGCATGAGCTGCCACTGGCTAACGTTAATGTTACACAGGGGAGTACCTCTGTCCGCTTGGATCATCAAGAAATTGTTTATGGCTTTTCTCTGTTCATATAGTCGATCCAACATATGGAGGGTTGAATTCCAATGGGTGGAAACATCAGCCTATGCTGTGGGAGGCCGTTCTGCCGCTGCAGCTCAAGGAGAGTGTGCTTGGCGGTGTACGAGTGGCTGAAGTGCATACAAAGTTTCCTTGACATTTTTAGGATGTCTTGCAGATGGGTGGAACACTTAAGCTTGACAACCAGATTGAACACATGCGCCATGCAGGGCGCATGGCTCAGCCCTCCTTGACGCAGAGCCGACACCATGTTCTGCCCGTTGTCGGTCACCATTGTTCCGATTTTAAGTTCTCTTGGAGAAAGTCAGGATTCGATTTCTTGAATGAGGACACAGAGCAGTTCCTCCCCTGTGTGACTTCATTCGTCCAGGCAAACGAGGTGTAGAACAGCATGACACCGCTGTGCCCTGCACATGTGTTATGCTGGAGGAGCACTGTGAATTGTCCCTGTAGTGGAGGCTGAGGAGACAGTGGAGGATGAGGTGGACATTGTTGCAGGACCAACGGTGTGAGAACGTGGAGGCAGAAGCTGCATCACCTGTCCAAGTTGCTGCTGTGTCTGGGCAGGCACCACATTAACCCAGTGGGCCGTAAATGACATATATTGTCCTTGACCTGACCGTAGTTACAGCTCCACACATCGGCGCTGCCGTGTACTTTGGCAGACACCGACAGGCTCAAGGACTGGCCCACCTTCTCTTCTACATATTTGTGTAGTGCTGATACTGCCTTCTTGGCAAAGAAATGACGGCTTGGGACTCTCCACTGCGGCTCGGCGCAAGCCATCAGTTCTCTGAAAGGTGCAGAGTACACCAAGTGGAAAGAGAGTGACTGCAGCACCAGCAGCTTGAACAGGAGCACATTCAGCTTCTGCACTGTTGGTTGAGTGCATGCATACTGTTGTCTCTTAGATATGGATTCTGTGATCGATTGCTGACGCAATAACTGAGTAGGAGGAGGAGCAGGAGCATCATGACCAGCAGATGATAGGAAGGACACACAGCTTCCTTCGGCTGAGGTGGTGGAGCTTTGACTGCCTGAAATGGGGTGCGTGCCACTGGGTGCTGCAGCGGTTGCTGCAGCAGGCTTGACCACCACATTGGAGCCATGGCTCTCCCAGGCCACTTTATGGTGACGCTGCATATGTTGACGCAGGACTGTGGTGCCAACATTGGCACCATGGCCATGCTTCACCTTCTGCCCACAGATTGAACATATGTCCATGTTCATCTTCCCCCGGCGGCTCTACAAAAAAGTGCCACACCGCCGAGTAGGTGATTTTACCCCCAACACTTCGCATTAACTGACTGCTACTGCCACTGCCTCCATGAACCCCTGCACCACTGCTTTCCGGGCAGGTAGGCTGCTGTGAAGTGGGTGGTGTACCCCGGGCACGTTTAGTTCCCGACCTCACACTGCTGCCACCCTGCTGACTCCCCCGCTGCCTCATGCGCAAGCTGCAACTCTCTTCTCCTGATGACGATGAAGCCCCTTCGTTACCCGGCTCACAATTACGATCGGCTACATCGTCATCCACTACTGTCTGCAGGTCACTGATTTCCTCCTCAATACCAGCTCCCACGCCACTCTCATCATCACTACTTGCCCGCCTACCGGAGGAAGTGGCGGATGTCTCCTCCAGTTCTTGGCTGAGCAGTAGCTGCTGAATGTCCTCTAGTACATCCTCCTCACTGTACAGAGGATCTGAGCCCACAGCACAGAGTTCTTCTCTAGCTGAGGGAACAGAAAAGAACAGAGGCAGGTTGAGGACAGGTGAGGGCACAGGGCCTGCTGCCGGGCCATGCCAACTAAGGGTTGTGTCTGACGAACCCACCGACTCTTGGCTGGGGGTGTCTGATGTGACTTGGGATGAATTGGATGACCGAGTCAACCAGTCTACAACCAGACATGACCGCTACTTGAAACTGGGAGCTCAAGCCTCTGTAACTGACCCTTGCTGCCACACCCCCTTACTCTGCTGCGACCTGTGCCTGCTTCAGAAACATTTAGGCCTGCGGCCCTCCCCTGTGCATGGTCTCTCGCTTCTCTGTCTGACATACTGTTCGATGAAAAAACGTAATAGCAAAGGGCAAAAAGGCCTGTTATTTTCTACTTTGAAGAGAATGGCAAATATGCCCCTTATTTCTTTCCCCACTAATGAACACTAATAAAAAAGCGTGGTAAAGGCAGAGATTTGTGGCTCAGAATTATTGAATTATTGACAATACTGTATTGATAAATGGCCTGCAACTTTATACTGGTAAAATAATGGCAAATATGGTCCTCCTTATGCATTTACACACTAATAAACACCTTTAAATAAGTGATGATAACCACTAAGAATTATTGAAATATTGAATTATTATTGACAATACTGTTTTGATAATTGGCCTGCAACTTTGTACTGGTAAAAAAAATGGCGAATATGGTCCTTCTTATGGGTTTACACACTGATAAAAACCTTGAAATAAGTGATAACCACTAAGAATTATTGAATTATTATTGACAATACTGTATTTAGAAATGGCCAGCAACTTTATACTGGGAACAAAATGGCGAATATGGTTGTTATGTCTTTTGCCACATTAAAAGCATTTATTACAGATAAGTGCAGATATTATTGGATGATAATTCAGTTTTCTTTGTCACAGTAGTACTGACAAATATAATGTTATGCTTTGGAAGAATAGTGAATAAGCTTCTTGTAATAGACACCTTTTAAAAGGTGTTTTTTTACAGATACGTACAGATATTATTGGATAATAATTCACTGTTTTTTGCTGTACTGCACTGCTAAAGGCTTGTTGTGTTCCACCTTGAAGACACAGGTATGAGTAATGAGCAGCAGTATAATAGCAGTGAGTGCTGCATTGTGAATTATGCTGCAAATTCTTGCTGTAAATGACCCTGCAACCACCCCAAATTCTTCTCTCAATTCCTCTCTATCTTTTCCCTATAGTTCTAAGGCTCAGCCTCTTTCCCTGTACATCTATTTGTTTTCTGTCTTTCCCTAGCTCCTGTCGACATCTGTCCCTACAGTAAGAGCGATGTGAAATGACTAAAATGGCCGAGGGTTTTTATAGGGCTGTGACATCACAGGGCCGGCTGGCTGCTGATTAGCTATATGTTTGGCATAGTGTGTGATCCCGCGCTCCCAGAGTCCCTTGTCCCTTGTCCTAACATGTGCTGTGGTCATTTTATTAAAAAAAATGTGATTCAATGCATCGAAGTGTGAGGAAATCCGGAGTCGTGGCGAATCTTAGATTTCCTGAAATTCGGATCAAATTCCACTTCTGCAGCTTCGATTCACTTATCTCTAAATATAACTACTGTAATACTACCAATACTACTACTATGTCCAAGAATATAGCTACTATAATTGTAACATCCTTGCCCGTTCGGACTTCGGCGCCATCCTCCGGCCGCATGCTATGGCGCAGGAGGCATGTCTTTGCTTTAGGTTCTTTTGTACTCTGTCTGAACACTGTTCTATTCCCTCACCTCTGTAATTGATTTTCCACCACACCCATCTCTTACACCTTTATTTCCCTCTGCTCCTCAAATAGTTAATCTCAGCCTTACTTGTGTGATTGACATCTTTCCTTCCAATCAGTGGCATAACCAGGAATGGCTGGGTCTCAAGGTAAACATTTGACATGGGGCCCCCACCCTGAACCACCGCCCCCAATACCCCCCCGGACCGCCCCCCTACACACACTATTATGCCCCATAGTGGCCCATGTACACAGTATTATGCCCCATAGTGGCCCCTGAACACAGTATTATGCCCCATAGTGGCCCCTGCACACAGTATTATGTCCCATAGTAGCCCCTGCACACTATGCCAGTGCGTGCTGGCCAGAGGCATAGCTAGGGATTCAGCACAGGGGGGCAAACAAGTCCAAGTGGGCCCCTAACTTAGGTATACCGATATTATCACTGTACGGTGACCAGCAGACAATTTAGGTGAATACAATGCAGTAACATTTAGTGACTTACAGGTGATGTCTCTGCCTAATCTTTCATATTCCCCGTCTCTTTCATCTGGACCACCATGACCATTTCTTGCAGTCTTTGTAAAGTTTGCAGCACAGACATCTTTGGCTCCTTACTTTTCAAGGCACTTGGCCCATATTGTCCTTACATGCACACACATTCTGCTGCTACTCCCAATTATAAAATATATGATATAACCCTCCATAATGAATAATACCCCCAAGTGCATCTTTAAATTAATAACTTCCTTGTGTACCCCCTTTAAATAGTGCCCCTTATTAATCCCACAAGAATCAGCTGTTTGAATGAACTGTGGTACCTGTGAAGCGCCATGACCCCTTCTCTGTTTACATAGTGTCATTCATCTCATACTGGCCACGTCATGTAACTACAGCCTCGTCCTATACACGTCTATGTGATAAGGCTGGAATTACATCACACGGTCACTATAAACAGACAGCGTGTGATATAAACAGGTGCCATAGCCACTTCTTACAGCTGATCAGTAGGGATTCACTGATCTCTTTTTGATGATCTATTCTGAGGATAGATCATCAATAAAAATGAGCTTGAAAACTCCTTAAGGCTAAGGACCCACATGGCGTCCCGCAGCAAAAAAACGCTGCTGGAAAAACCGCGGCGGTTCTTCCCGTAAAGCTTTGCACATAAAGTTCACAGAGGTTTCCACTGCAGACTTTCTGCTTCAATTATATCTACAAGGAAACCGCTGGCGTTTCTGCAGGGATGCTGCGATTTCCAAAACCACAAATGTTTTAGAAATCGCAGCATTTCCACTGCGCGTATTTTACTGCAAAGTGGGGATGGGAAGGGGCCCCACGTTGCAAAAATGGCAGGGGAAAAAATGCAGCCTTTTACAGTTCCTGGAAAGTGGATGGAATTCTAGCAAATCCCATCCACACATTGCGAAAAAATACGTGCAGCGGACACACTGCGATTTCCAAAACCATTGCGGTTTTGGAAATCGCAGCATGTCAATTATACCTATGGAAACACTGGCGGTTTCCATATAGGTATAATGGAAGCATATAATGAAAAGCTCTGCGGAAAAACCATTATGCGTTGCTGCCACGGTTTTTTCTGCAGTGCTTTTTTGCTGCAGCCCGCTACGATGGGCCTTAGTATTAATAAAGCCCAAGTGCCAACTTAATTAAATTAATTGCCCTCTTAGACTTGGTTTGCGCCTGAACTCCGTTGGGGGATTCCGTTCCCCATTCCGCTTGAAAAATGTGGAGAGGAAAGCATTGTAAGCAGTGCTTTACTCTCTGCATTTTTCACCCTTTACGGGTGGAAAACCAGTGGACTCCATTATAGTCTATAGTTTCCGCGGGTAACTGCTTTTTTAAGCGGATTAGGTTTCCATTCAGGGGATCTCCAAGTAGACCACCTGAATGGAAACCCGAACGCAGGTGTGAACCTAGCATCATATTTTGCCCCTGATTCCCCCTGACATAAATACTGCACCTCTAATGACCCCTTTTATCAATGACCACCCACTTATGTTCATAATGCCTCCTAATATAAATGATGCCCCCTAACGTCCCTTATATAAATAACCTCCCCCCTTGTATTCATAATGCCCCCTAATAACCCTATGTGGGGGAGGTAGCAAGGTAGCAGCAGTGGTACGTACCCAACCAGTCAGAGACAGGGACACAAAGTCTCTTGTAACACAGGTTTATTTGGAAAAAAAAACAGTAAAAAATAAATAAACCTTACAGCCACAAAATCAGCAAACTAAAATACAACTTCAGGCAAAAGAGAAAACAAAATCCTGCTCGTCTGAGCTTCTAACTAAACAGAAATAATCATAACTATATGTGTGGCTTGCTCCAGCCACACAAACAAAACAAAACAAAACAGCAACAAGGCACAGGTCTCACCAGACTCTCAGCTCCAGACAGACCAAGGCGCCTCCACTCTCTTCCAGGGTCTGCTTTGAAGTATAGGTTCTGTAGCCTTTTATGGCCCCGTGATGAGGCCAGGACTCACACCTGGGCTGAGGCCTATTCAAAACCTGCCCTGGACCAGATGTATGTTAAAAACCTGGGGCTGATATATCGTGCCTCCAGTACTTGTCCTGTCACCTTCTCACACCTTATATAAATGACCCCCCTTATGTTCATAATACCCCCTCCCTTATAGTTATAATTCCCCCTTCTAACAACCCCTTATACTATTAAAATACCCACAACTAAGCTAAAAAAAGAAAAAAGTTATATTCACCTACCCGCGATCCTGCCGCCTCCTCCCTTTCCACGTGCAGGATGTCTGTGTCTCAGAACAGGAGGCGCAATGTTATGACGTCATCGCGCCCGCCTGTGCCGAGAAGCAGACGTCTGTCTGTGGTCTCGGTGTCTTGTTAACCGCAGGCCTGAAGTGGCTTGCAGTTTACAAGACAGTCAAGTTGCAGGAAGCGTTTTAACTAGATCGGTGTCTGCAGACACCGATCTAGTTAAAAGTAAAAGATGTATTAATGGTGGCCACGGGGTGGGCCCCACAGAGTTGGTGGGCCCGGGGCCGCCGCGCCCTCGGCCCCCCACTAGCTACGCCATTGGCGCTGGCTCTATACTGTCACTGTTTGTAATTACATTTCTGACCTTTGGCTTTTCTTGTGACTACTCGCTTGGATTTTGATTCTGTACTGTGCTGCTCAACTGGTTCCGACCCCTTGTCTAGCTGACCTCCCGTTTGTTGTTGTTTGTCTTGTCTGCGTTCTGTGTTATCACCTATATCATACGAAGGGACTGCCACCCAGTTGTCCTCTGCAGTCTAGGGCAGTGAGGCAAGTAGCAGGGATAGGGGAAGGGTTCAGCTTAGGTCTCACTGTCTTGTCGTTCCCTTTCTGCTAGGGTTCACCAGCAGCTACTGTGGAATTACTCTTCTAGAAATTCCCTTACAGAATAGTAAGCCCAAAAAATCCTTCTGCCATTTTTTCCTCCGGATTGGCATGGATCCTATTCAGGATCTTGCAGCCCGGATGGAGGGTTTGGCAGGCCTGGTAGCTGAATTGGCAAGCCAGGTTCAGAGTCTGACTCAGATCCAAGCTGTGGCTGCTGCGCAATTCCCTGCTGTTTGTTCCCTTCCCAGGGTTAAGATGCTACTCCCGGATCGTTTCTCGGGGGACCGAGAAATATTTGAGACATTCCGAGAGTCTTGTTGTCTGTATTTCCATATTAATCCACATGCATCCCAGGCCCAGGTGGTGGGGGTAGTTATATCTCTCCTACAGGGGGATCCACAAGCTTGGGCACTTAAACTCCCTCCTGGGGCAGAGGAGTGGTCAGACTTTGAAAAAATTTTTTAAGTTCCTGGGATCTGTTTATGCTAAGCCAGACAACATTGGGCTTGCGGAATCACAACTCCTCACTATCCGCTGAGGAGTATTGCTCGGAGTTCGGAGTATTGCTCGGAGTAAGTGCAGTATAATGGCAGGTTGGTGTGAATCTGCTTTAAAGGCTTTAAACAAGGCCTGTGTGATTGTGTTAAGGAGGTCTGGATAGGTCTCCCTGATACTCCTACTCTTGAGCAGGCCATGACTTTGGCTGTCCGTATTGATCGTAGACGGGAAAATCTTAAAGAGAGAGTAGGGCCTGTTTCCTCTAAGTTTTCTGTCTCTTCCTCTGTCTCTCCTGGAAAATCTACTTTTTCCCATATCACTCCTGGTGAGGAACCCATGCAACTGGGAGCTGTGGACGCCAAGACTAGAAGAGAGCATCGTCTCCAAAACAACCTCTGCCTGTACTGTGGTATTTTGGGTCATCAGAGACTGTTCTATCAAACCCCACGCACCGGCGGAGAAACTTCAGTGCCTGAGTGGTATTCGGAAGAACTACTCAGGCAACCAGGTATTTTTCAAAAATCGCAGTAAAATGTTATTATCTGTGTCTCTCTCTTCTCGGGACAGATCTGTTTCTGGCCAGGCCCTAGTGGACTCTGGGACTGCGGCAAACTTTGTTAAATTTTTGTATGTCTTAGCTTTAGGCATTGAACATTTTGCCACTTGATACTGCTCTGTCGATTACTGGGGTGGATTTTGCCCCACTGGCCAGGAGTAAGGTCCGATTCAAGACCCCCTCAATCACTTTGCAAGTAGGCTCTGAATTCTGAGGTCATAAGCTTTTTTGTTATGGAGCATCTGTCGTCTGATATTATTTTGGGGCTCCCCTGGTTAGACCTCCATAACCCTATTTTTGATTGGTTTAAAAGGGGGTTGGTAAAATGGGGAGATCAGTGGTTCAGCTGGTTCAGCAGTGAGGGTCCGGTGGCCCCTTGTAAAAGGGGGGGTACTGTTTACATCCTTGCCCGTTCGGACTTTGGCACCATCCTCCGGCCGCTCTGGCTATGATTCTTTGCTTTAGGTTCTTGTATCTGTCTGAACACTGTTCTATTCCCTCAACTCTGTAATTAATTTACACCTTTGTTTCCCTCTGCTCCTCAAATAGTTAATCTTAGTCTTACTTGTGTGATTGACATCTTTCCTTCCAATCAAGTCTGGGGCGGGTTCTTTCTTCCTATATATAGTTTTTCCACCCTCAACTTAGCGCTTGCTATTGCCTTTTCTGTGCATGCTGGCTCTATAATGTTACTGTTTATATATACATTTCTGACCTTTGGCTTTTCTTGTGACTACTCTCTTGGATTTTGATTCTGTACTGCGCTGCTTGACTGGTTCCGACTCCCTTGGCTAGCAGACCTCCCATTTGTTGTTGTTTGTCTTGTTTGCGTTCTGTGTCATCACCTATATCATAAGAAGGGATTGCCGCTCAGTTGTTCTCTGCCGCCAAGGGCAGTGAGGCAAGTAGGCAGGAACAGGGGATGGGTTCAGCTTAGGACTCACTGTCTTGTCATTCCCCTCCTCCCAGAGTTCACGAGCAGCTACTGGGGAATTGCTCTTCTAGCAATTCCTTTACAATAATACTACTCCTATGTACAACAATATAACTACTATAATGCTGCCTCCTATGTGCAAGAACATAACTACTATAATACTGCCTCCTATGTACAAGAATATAACTACTATAATACTACCTCCTATGTACAAGAATATAACTATTATAATACTGCTCCTATGTACAAGAATATAACTACTATAATACTGCTCCTATGTACAAGGATATAACTACTATAATACTGCTCCTATGTACAAGAATAGAACTACTATAATACTGCTCCTATGTACAAGAATATAACTACTATAATACTGCTCCTATGTACAAGAATATAACTACTATAATACTGCTCCTATGTACAAGAATATAACTACTATAATACTGCTCCTATGTACAAGAATATAACTACTATAATACTGCCCCTATGTACAAGAATATAACTACTATAATACTGCTCCTATGTACAAGAATATAACTACTATAATACTGCTTCTATGTACAAGAATATAACTACTATAATACTGCTCCTATGTACAAGAATATAACTACTATAATACTGCTCCTATGTACATGAATATAACTACTGTAATACTACTCCTATGTACAAGAATATATCTACTATAATACTGCTTCTATGTACAAGAATATAACTACTATAATACTGCTCCTATGTACAAGAATATAACTACTATAATACTGCTTCTATGTACAAGAATATAACTACTATAATACTGCTCCTATGTACAAGAATAGAACTACTATAATACTGCTCCTATGTACAAGGATATACAGTGCCTTGCGAAAGTATTTGGGCCCCTTGAACTTTTCAACCTTTTGCCACATTTCAGGCTTCAAACATAAGGATATAAAATTTAAATTTTTTTGGTGAAAAATCAACAAGTGGGACACAATCGTGAAGTGGAACGAAATTTATTGGATATTTTAAACTTTTGTAAAAAATAAAAAACTGAAAATTATTCGGCCCCCTTAAGTTAATACTTTGTAGCGCCACCTTTTGCTGCGATTACAGCTGCAAGTCGCTTGGGGTATGTCTCTATCAGTTTTGCACATCGAGAGACTGAAATTCTTGCCCATTCTTCCTTGGAAAACAGCTGGAGCTCAGTGAGGTTGGATGGAGAGCGTTTGTGAACAGCAGTTTTCAGCTCTTTCCACAGATTCTCGATTGGATTCAGGTCTGGACTTGGACTTGGCCATTCTAACACCTGGATACATTTATTTGTGAACCATTCCATTGTAGATTTTGCTTTATGTTTGGGATCATTGTCTTGTTGGAAGATAAATCTCCGTCCCAGTCTCAGGTCTTTTGCAGACTCCAACAGGTTTTCTTCCAGAATGGTCCTGTATTTGGCTCCATCCATCTTCCCATCAATTTTAACTATCTTCCCTGTCCCTGCTGAAGAAAAGCAGGCCCAAACCATGATGCTGCCACCACCATGTTTGACAGTGGGGATGGTGTGTTCAGGGTGATGAGCTGTGTTGTTATTACGCCAAACATATCGTTTTGCATTGTGGCCAAAAAGTTCGATTTTGGTTTCATTTGACCAGAGCACCTTCTTCCACTTGTTTGGTGTGTCTCCCAAATGGCTTGTGGCAAACTGTAAACGAGACTGGATATGGATATCTTTGAGAAATGGCTTTCTTCTTGCCACTCTTCCATAAAGGCCAGATTTGTGCAGGGTACGACTGATTGTTGTCCTATGGACAGACTCTCCCACCTCAGCTGTAGATCTCTGCAGTTCATCCAGAGTGATCATGGGCCTCTTGGCTGCATCTCTGATCAGTCTTCTCCTTAGTGGAAGAGTGAAGAAATCAGGCGATACCTTTTAGAGGCTAACTGAGTACCTCTAAAAGGTATCGCCTGATTTCTTCACTCTTCCACTACTTTCAATGGCTAACACGATACAACATTATACTACTATCAGTCTTCTCCTTGTTTGAGATGAAAGTTTAGAGGGACGGCTGGGTCTTGGTAGATTTGCAGTGGTCTGATACTGCTTCCATTTCAGTATAATAATAATACATTTTATTTATATAGCGCCAACATATTCCGCAGCACTGTACAATTTGTAGGGTTGAATTACTGACAAAAAAGATAAATTAAAAAGAAATAGTCAATTCACACACTGGGACTGAGGGCCCTGCTCGCAAGAGCTTACAATCTATGATTGCTTGCACAGTGCTCCTTGGGATGTTTAAAGTTTGGGAAATCTTTTTGTATCCAAATCTGGCTTTAAACTTCTCCACAACAGTATCACGGACCTGCCTGGTGTGTTCCTTGGTCTTCATGTTGCTCTCCGCGCTTTAAACAGAACCCTGAGACTATCACAGAGCAGGTGCATTTATACGGAGACTTGATTACACATAGATGGATTATATTTATCATCATCAGTCATTTAGGACAACATTGGATCATTCAGAGATCCTCACTGAACTTCTGGAGTGTTTGCTGCACTGAAAGTAAAGGGGCCGAATAATATTGCACGCCCCACTTTTCAGTTTTTATTTTTTACAAAAGTTTAACATAACCAATAAATTTCGTTCCACTTCACAATTGTGTCCCACTTGTTGATTCTTCACCAAAAAATTGAAATTTTATATCTTTATGTTTGAAGCCTGAAATGTGGGAAAAGTTTTAAAAGTTCAAGGGGGCCGAATACTTTCGCAACGCACTGTAACGACTATAATACTGCTCCTATGTACAAGAATATATCTACTATAATACTATACCTCTTATGTACATGAATAAAACTACTATAATACTATGCACTAATATATATATATACAGTACAGACCAAAAGTTTGGACACACCTTCTCATTCCAAGAGTTTTCTGTATTTTCATGACTATAAAAATTGTAGATTCACACTGAAGGCATCAAAACTATGAATTAACACATGTGGAATTATATACTTAACAAAAAAGTGTGAAACAACTGAAAATATGTCTTATATTCTAGGTTCTTCAAAGTAGCCACCTTTTGCTTTGATTACTGCTTTGCACACTCTTGGCATTCTCTTGATGAGCTTCAAGTGGTAGTCACCTGAAATGGTCTTCCAACAGTCTTGAAGGAGTTCCCAGAGATGCTTAGCACTTGATGGCCCTTTTGCCTTCACTCTGCGGTCCAGCTCACCCCAAACCATCTGGATTGGGTTCAGGTCCGGTGACTGTGGAGGCCAGGTCATCTGGCGTAGCACCCCATCACTCTCCTTCTTGGTCAAATAGCCCTTACACAGTCTGGAGGTGTGTTTGGGGTCATTGACCTGTTGAAAAATAAATGATGGTCCAACTAAACGCAAACCGGATGGAATAGCATGCCGCTGCAAGATGCTGTGGTAACCATGCTGGTTCAGTATTCCTTCAATTTTGAATAAATGCCCAACAGTGTCACCAGCAAAGCACCCCCACACCATCACACCTCCTCTTCCATGCTTCACGCTGGGAACCAGGCATGTAGAGTCCATTCGTTCACCTTTTCTGCATCGCACAAAGACACGGTGGTTGGAACCAAAGATCTCAAATTTGGACTCATCAGACCAAAGCACAGATTTCCACAGGTCTAATGTCCATTTCTTGTGTTCTTTAGCCCAAACAAGTCTCTTGTGCTTGTTGCCTGTCCTTAGCAGTGGTTTCCTAGCAGCTATTTTACCATGAAGGCCTGCTGCACACAGTCTCCTCTTAACAGTTGTTGTAGAGATGTGTCTGCTGCTAGAACTCTGTGTGGCATTGACCTGGTCTCTAATCTGAGCTGCTGTTAACCTGCGATTTCTGAGGCTGGTGACTCGGATGAACTTATCCTCCGCAGCAGAGGTGACTCTTGGTCTTCCTTTCCTGGGGCGGTCCTCATGTGAGCCAGTTTCTTTGTAGCGCTTGATGGTTTTGGCCACTGCACTTGGGGACATTTTCAAAGTTTTCCCAATTTTTCGGACTGACTGACCTTCATTTCTTAAAGTAATGATGGCCACTCGTTTTTCTTTACTTAGCGGCTTTTTTCTTGCCATAATACAAATTCTAACACTCCATTCAGTAGGAGTATCAGCTGTGTATCCACTTGACTTCTGAACAACACAACTGATGGTCCCAACCCCATTTATAAGGCAAGAAATCCCACTTATTAAACCTGACAGGGCACACCTGTGAAGTGAAAACCATTTCAGGTGACTACCTCTTCAAGCTCATGAAGAGAATGCCAAGAGTGTGCAAAGCAGTAATCAAAGCAAAAGGTGGCTACTTTGAAGAACCTAGAATATAAGACATATTTTCAGTTGTTTCACACTTTTTTGTTAAGTATATAATTCCACATGTGTTAATTCATAGTTTTGATGCCTTCAGTGTGAATCTACAATTTTTATAGTCAAGAAAATACAGAAAACTCTTGGAATGAGAAGGTGTGTCCAAACTTTTGGTCTGTACTGTATATATATATATATATATATATATATAAAATCTATATTACTATACTATATTATTAATAATAGGTACAGCTGAATCCTCATGTGTGTTCTCGTTGTCAAGGTGCACTGGGATGTGCGAGGTAAAACACGAGAGACCATGTATCATGTAGATCTTTACCAGCGTGTAGAAGGTAGAAAAATTTCTTCAAATGGAGCCACAGACACTGACCTGTATCCTATTGCAGCGCTTCTCAAACATTTGTCCTTGATAAATCTGTCATGATGACGTGGCCTCACCAGAAAAGTAGTGCCACAGTACAGTGCTGATAATACCCTTAGGAACACCAAGTACCACATTGCAGCACAAAATATCTTCCAAGCAGTAAATATCAGCGTCCAGCAGAAAATACCTCCCCAGACATGCCAAAGAAATACTACAGTGCAGCACAAAATACCTAAGCAGTAGTGCAAAACACCACAGTATAGAGTGACTGGTTGCAACACTGACGCCCCCCCCCCCTTCCCTGCCTTCCCATCTCTTAATGGCAGGTACAGTCCCCACCTTTCCACCTCTAGCCCATTGGCAGTGGCATTATCCCCAAATATAACGTAAAGCAAACCATTCCCCAATTCCACACCTCCCGCACAGTCAGAAGATAAGACAGGAGATAAGAGACGATCCTCCTACCTCCACGACTAGTCTTAGATGCCAGCAGACTCCTACTGAACTGCTCCCGGGTGAAGAACCTGTGGACTCTAAGTGATTATATAAGGCTGGCATTATCAACGCAGCTTCTGCTTTAGAGTTCTTGCTTTGTGCCATACCTGACACTGACAGGGAGCTGCACCTCACCAGCTAGAGATCTGCACCTCACCACCCAGGGAGCTGCACCTCACCAGCAAGGGACCTGCACCTCACCACCCAGGGACCTGCGCCTCACCAGCCAGGGAGCTGCGTCTCACCACCCAGGGATCTGCACCTCACCACGCAGGGACCTGCGCCTCACCACCCAGGGATCTGTGTCTCACCACCCAGGGATCTGCGCCTCACCACCCAGGGGCCTGCGCCTCACTTGCCAGGGTCCTGCACCTCACTAGCCAGGGAGCTGCACCTCACCACCCAGGGATCTGCGTCTCACCTCCCAGGGATCTGCGTCTCACCACCCAGGGATCTGCATCTCACCAGCAAGGGAGCTGCTCCTCATCAACCAGGCAGCTGCGCCTCACCAGCCAGGGAGCTGAATCTTACTAGTCAGGGAGTTGCACCTCACCATTCAGGAACCTGCGCTTCATCAGCCAAGGAGCTGCGCCTCACCAGCCAGGGAACTGCACCTCACCAGCCAGGGATCTACGCCTGTAAGAGACAGCCAATGTTGTCCTAAGCTTCATTTGTCTGTATAAACTGTTAATGTTGAATGTATTTCTGTGATTCTGTTCCTTTAAGACAGCAGCCATTGTAATTGTGACATGATGCTGGAGTGAGACCCCCCCCCCTTTTATGTCAGCTTGCCTGTTCTGCAGACAGAGTGTGAGCAGAGAAGCAGGAAGTGACGAGACAGAGAGCAGCAGCCATCTTAGCAAGTGTTGTATTGAACTGGTGTGGAGATTTTTCTGTACAGCTAAGCTGTATCTTGGTCCAGAGACAAACAGAGTGTAAAGAGACAACAGGACTAGTGAGTCCACGTGAAAGGAACTGTGCTCAGTGGCTGATCAGTGAGACTGACATTGTGACTGTGTATATGGATACCACAGATAGAGACTCGCAGTGCTGTTGATGTACTGGACGGCACCTGCTAAATCCCGGCTTACATCCCAGCTCAGTGTATGGATTCGGCAGGACTGTCAGTGTGCTGAGTGGAATCTGCTGTTGGATTACATTGCATTCAGTTGGTTTCCCTGTCTGTTAAAGAGGCCTTCATTTCTCCCAAGATCCTGATAACAGTGAGGAGAGGACGCTTCACTATAAAAGAAAGGACCGACTTTGGGCCCCACCGCGCGCTTCTACGGACTGTAAGCGGTCCACCTGGACCACTGGGGAAAAGGGGGTGCACCCAAATGTGATGTCAGGGTCAGTTAGGGATAGTTTTGAGTATATTGTTCATTCAGTGTCCATACTGCAGAAGTGGACAGAGTAAAAGTAGAAACCATTGCAGAATTTGCCTTGAAATTGTTCATGCTATATTGTATATTTTGCTTGTCTTTAGCCCTGTCATTTTACCTTTAACTAGCCTTTATTAACTTATAGTAAATATATATTTTTTTTCTTGAACTACCGCGTGTGCGTTCATTTCTGGTTGCGGAGTCCAAACCACCTGCCTTGCTCTCGGTTCACAAATTGGCGTAGTCGGCAGGATCCGCTTACCAGAATGGACGGTGACGCACCCGTTCGGGAGAATGGTGCTGGAGGAAGAATGCCAGCAGGGGCTATAATGAGTCAGTTAGCTAAATTTGATGGCAATAATATGTCAGTGAGTATGTGGGTGGAACAGATACGAATGATACAGCGAATGTACCAGACCGCACCAGAAGTACTAGTAGAGCTAGCAATATTGACATTACAAGGGGATGCTAAGACCACGGTGATACTGAGGCCATTTGAACAAAGGCAGACATTTGAGCAAGTAGTCCAGATTCTAGAAACCATCTATGGAGAAACTGCATTGCTGGGGTCTCTGCAGGCTCGGTTCTTCCAGAGGGTACAACAGGAGAATGAAAGCCTTCCCCAATATGCAAATGCCCTACAAGAACTGCTCCGAGATATTCAAAGGAAGGAAAGAGGGGGGCTCGCCAGCCTTCTGTAACCCTGATCGGACTCTCCGTGACCAGTTTGTCCTGGGGATACGTGACGGCAGTTTAACTGTGACTATGCAGGATTTTATACGACGAGAGACTGATGCTAAATTCCATGATGTACAGGTAGAGGCCATCTCCCGTGCCAATAGTATGGTCCCGAGGCCGCAGACCGCAGTTGGAGTTACTTTGTCACAGGGGGCTAGTTCTGGCTCAGAGACAGTAGAAAAAGGGACGGTTAAAGAAATTCTCACAGTAATGCAGAAACTGCAAGAACAAATGGAACACTTGCACACTCGTTGTGATGAGCAGTCTATGAAAATTGCAGACTTCCAGAAGACTGGAGATGAAAGGGTGAGCCATCCACACCCAGCAAGTCAGAATCACCCACCACCCCGCTGGAGGGGTGAGGATAGGACCTACCGAAGGGGTCCAAATCATTTAGTGCAGTGCTCAGGAGAAATCGAAGGGGCTTACCGAAGGGGCCCAAACAGATGGCCAGAACGACGGGGGATACGCTGCTGGGAGTGTGGACGGATGGGCCACGTTGCTGCTAGATGTCCAGAGCAGCGACAAACTTATGAGAGACCGCCGTTAAACTGAAGTCCCCTGCTGCTGAAGGGCGTGTAGTAGGGGAGACTGACAAGGAGACTATGTGGGGAGAATGCCCTGATGATGACCTGATCGCTGCAAGTCCTGTCATACAGGTGGAAATGGAGGGTATTCCGGTTACCGGGATGATTGACACGGGTTCCCAAGTAACGACCTTGAGTAGAGACTGTTATGAACGGTACTTCCGGCAACATGTGAAATATGATCCCCATACATTCGTACGAGTGGTCGCAGCTAACCAGTTACCAGTTCCGGTCGTGGGAGTGGCCTGGATGAATGTCCGGGTATGTGGCCAAGATCTAGGTAGGAAAGGCATTGTGGTGGTACAGGAGTCACATGAAGTAAAGGTCCCTGTCATTTTGGGGATGAATGTGTTAAAAGAATTAGATCAGATCCTCTTTGAAAAGAAAGGTCACGGTTATTGGAAAGAAACCACCACCCATCGGCCTACTCAAACAGCTTTCCAGCGGCTGATCCGGACATGTGGCTTACAGAAAAGTTCAGATGCACAGCGTCCTCTGGCTCGAATTTCAGTTCCTTTGCATACAAAAGTTACACTGCCACCCAGTCGGGAGACAATAGTGTCCATGCCCGTAGGCACCTGTCGGAAACTAGAGGGCATAGCTGTGTTGGTAGAACCACTGCAGGCAGCCGAAGGAGGTGTTGATCCGCTAGTGGCCCGTTCCTTGGCAATAGTTCACAATGGAAGAGTACCACTTCGATGTGTAAACACTCAGGACCAGAGTGTGGACCTGACCCCAGGGAGGCTGCTGGCTAACATCTATGTGACTCCGGAGGAAGTAAGGAAAGTAACTCCAATGCAGCTGAAGCCGACTGAAAGGGATGAGTGGACCGTAACTGTGTCCATGGGAGAAGATGAGGAACCCACCTCTGAATGGAATGGCTGTGCAATTCGAGAACAGATGAAGATGGATGTAAGTTCATGTTCTCTGGAATGGGTGCAGAAGGTAGATGAGCTGTTGTGGGAGAACCAAGCCACCTTTGCACGGTATGCTGAAGATTTTGGATGTACCACAGGGATCTACCATGAGATTCCCACAGGAGACACCCCTCCAATTAGAGAGCGCTACCGACAAATTCCTCCACAGTTGTATCAGGAAGTGAAAGAACTGTTAGCTAAGATGCTACAGGGTGGGATCATCCAAGAAAGCCAGAGTCCCTGGGCGGCTCCTGTGGTGTTAGTAAGAAAAAAAGATGGGTCCATCCGATTTTGCGTAGATTATCGGAAGTTAAACGCTTGCACCGTACGAGATTCCTACCCCTTGCCACGGATTGAGGAGTCCCTCTCAGCGCTAGGGAGAGCCCGGTACTTCTCCTCACTAGATCTGGTTAGTGGGTATTGGCAGGTGCCGATGGCCACAAAAGACAAGGAGAAGACGGCATTCATCTTGCCCATGGGACTATACGAATTTAACCGGATGCCCTTCGGGTTGACAAATGCACCCGGAACGTTTCAGCGGTTGATGGAGAAATGTCTCGGTGACTTCAACTTTGAGTTCACTCTCATCTACTTGGATGACATTATAGTGTATTCTGCGACCTTTGAAGACCATCTCCACCAGTTGGGGCAAGTATTTCGAAGATTGCGGGAACATGGGCTCAAATTGAAACCCAGTAAATGTCGGTTGTTCCAATCTGAAATTGATTACTTGGGTCACCGCGTATCAGGAGAAGGGGTGAGACCATCAAGAGACAAGATAGCGGCTGTTCAAGATTGGCCGATACCGACTACCCTGCGAGAAGTGAGGGCGTTCCTTGGAGTAGCCGGTTACTATCGACGGTTTATTAAGGATTTCGCCAAGGTAGCAGCACCACTTAATGCTCTCCTACGAGGCACATCCAGTGGTCCAAAGAACCGGTCCGTGAAGTGGGGACCTGAACAGGAACAAGCCTTCCAGGCATTGAAGGATGCACTGACAACAGCCCCAATCTTGGCATATGCTGATTACCACTTGCCGTTCCAGCTATATACAGATGCAAGCCTGTATGGTCTTGGAGCAGTGCTTTCCCAGCTTCAGGATGGCCAGGAGAGGGTCATAGCGTACGGCAGCCGGTCTTTGAGAGATTCTGAAAGAAACCCCGAGAATTATAGTTCATTTAAATTGGAGCTGTTGGCACTGGTATGGGCCATGACTGAGAAATTCTCTGAATATTCGACCGGTGCTGAAGTTTTAGTACTGACTGACAACAACCCACTAGCTCACCTGGAAAATGCCAAGCTCGGGGCGTTAGAGCAGAGGTGGATAGCCCGAATGTCTACATTCAATTACCGCATTAAGTATCGGTCCAAGACAGAGAACCAGAATGCTGACGGACTTTCTAGGGTAACTGCCCAGACCCCCACAGAAGACGTGGATCATGAGTTGGAGCATGTGGAGGTGCCCGATTTCAGCAGATTTTCACAGGCCTTGACCGCCACTAATCAGTTTGAGATGGAGGGGACTGAAATGGCTCCTTTCTTTGGTCCCTCACGACAGGAATGGGCACAGATACAACAGACCCATGAGGGGCTGGCGCAGATGATCAAGTGTGTTGAGAAAGGCCAGAAGCCCTGTAGAGAGGAAAGAGAACGACTGACACGTGAGATATTATCTGTTTTGAGTCAGTGGGAAAAGTTGGAGATGAAAAATGGAGTGCTATGCCGAAAGGTCTATTTACCTTCTGAGATCGACATTCGATACCAAATTGTGGTGCCTAGTGAACTGGCTCGCTCCTTGGCAGTTGAGGCTCATAATAAGAATGGACATTTTGGTCATGAGAAGACCTTTCGTTGGTTACAGCGACTGATTTACTGCCCTGGTCTTCGTCAAATGGTCGAAGAAGTATGCCGCAGCTGTCGAACTTGTGAGATCCATAAGGCAATAGAACAGAGAGCTCCCCTGCAAACCATCGTGACCCAGGAACCTTTAGAAATCGTCATGATAGACTATCTAATGGTGGGCCCATCCAATAGCGGACACCAGTATTGCCTCGTAATGGTGGATCACTTCACCAAATTTGCGGTGGTAACCGCCACCAAGGACCAGACAGCTGAGTCAGCAGCTCGTGCTCTGTGCCAAGATTTCATTCGAGTATATGGGTGCCCCCAACGCATCCACTCCGACCAGGGCGCCTGCTTTGAGGGACACGTAATGAAAGAAGTTCAATGTATCTACGGGATAAAGAAGTCGCACACGACTCCATACCACCCTCAGGGAAATGGGGCCTGTGAAAGATTCAACAGAACTCTGCTACAGATGCTGCGGACTCTGGAGGAAGACAAGAAGTTACAGTGGCCTCAGTTCTTGTCTGAAATGGTGTGGGCCTACAACAATCAGGTCCATTCTACAACGGGGTACTCTCCTTATACACTTCTCTTTGGGCGGTCTGGGCGAAGTATAGGAGAATTACAGTTGAATGATGTGGATGGGTTCCCTCCGAGGGATCCAACCTCTTGGGTGCGGGCGCATCGGCAGAGACTTGAGACGATCCATCGATTGGTGCGGCAGCGCCTGCAAGAACATCCCCATCCTGATAAGACCCCAGTGCAAGAAGCACCATTGCAACCAGGCGACCTGGTGCTAGTTCGTGTCAAGAAACCCCAAGGGAAATTGGAAAGCAGATGGGAGGCTTTGCCGTATCGTGTTGTTGGCCGCAAGTATGCGAATGGGCCAGTGTACCAGGTCCAGAAAGAAGGAACTGATTGTGTTCGAGTACTTCACCGAAATATGTTGCGCCTGTGTCATTCTGAAGGGACAAATCACGATGGGCCTGCCAATGTGAATGAGCTCCCACAGTCAGAGAATGGAGGTGCAGAATGGGCCTCCGACGAGGAGGATGATTGTTGGCCGATCCCTGCTCCTGGGGATGTTCCACCTGTGACTACTGTATCTCCGGCCTGTGCCCCCTCTGGTGCGGAATCCGCTGGTCCTTCTCAGCCCATAGCTGCAGCACCCCATAATATACCACCGGTCCTCAGACGGACCACTAGGCCAAATGCTGGTATTCCCCCTGTTCGGTATGCGCAGGATGAGTTTGTTTGTCCTGCCATACATCGGTATACTACCACCCTGTGCATAAAAGTACAACCCTCTGGATATACAGTCATAGGCAGGGACTGCCAATCTTAAAGTGGGGGGGAATATGTAAGAGACAGCCAATGTTGTCCTAAGCTTCATTTGTCTGTATAAACTGTTAATGTTGAATGTATTTCTGTGATTCTGTTCCTTTAAGACAGCAGCCATTGTAATTGTGACATGATGCTGGAGTGAGACCCCCCCCCCCTTTTATGTCAGCTTGCCTGTTCTGCAGACAGAGTGTGAGCAGAGAAGCAGGAAGTGACGAGACAGAGAGCAGCAGCCATCTTGGCAAGTGTTGTATTGAACTGGTGTGGAGATTTTTCTGTACAGCTAAGCTGTATCTTGGTCCAGAGACAAACAGAGTGTAAAGAGACAACAGGACTAGTGAGTCCACGTGAAAGGAACTGTGCTCAGTGGCTGATCAGTGAGACTGACATTGTGACTGTGTATATGGATACCACAGATAGAGACTCGCAGTGCTGTTGATGTACTGGACGGCACCTGCTAAATCCCGGCTTACATCCCAGCTCAGTGTATGGATTCGGCAGGACTGTCAGTGTGCTGAGTGGAATCTGCTGTTGGATTACATTGCATTCAGTTGGTTTCCCTGTCTGTTAAAGAGGCCTTCATTTCTCCCAAGATCCTGATAACAGTGAGGAGAGGACGCTTCACTATAAAAGAAAGGAACGACTTTGGGCCCCACCGCGCGCTTCTACGGACTGTAAGCGGTCCACCTGGACCACTGGGGAAAAGGGGGTGCACCCAAATGTGATGTCAGGGTCAGTTAGGGATAGTTTTGAGTATATTGTTCATTCAGTGTCCATACTGCAGAAGTGGACAGAGTAAAAGTAGAAACCATTGCAGAATTTGCCTTGAAATTGTTCATGCTATATTGTATATTTTGCTTGTCTTTAGCCCTGTCATTTTACCTTTAACTAGCCTTTATTAACTTATAGTAAATATATATTTTTTTCTTGAACTACCGCGTGTGCGTTCATTTCTGGTTGCGGAGTCCAAACCACCTGCCTTGCTCTCGGTTCACACGCCTTACCAGCCAGGGAGATGCACCTCATCAGCCAGGAACCTGCGCCTCACAAGCCAGGGAGCTGCGCCTCACCAGCCAGGGACCTACGCCTTACCAGCCAGGGAGATGCTCCTCATCAGCCAGGAACCTGCATCTCACCAGCCAGGGAGCTGAATCAGCCATGACAGTTGTGCTTTCCGGATTTTTTTGTCTGATTTTAGATGCAGCCTTTGAAGCTGATGCAAACATTTCCTTGAAGGGCACAAAGGGCAGATTTAGTAAGAATGGCATTTTGTACGCCAGCCGTAATAAAGGATCCAGAATGGTGTCAGTGCCCTTGATGTATCTGCCCTGGTCTCCACCCCTTTCCACCCACATTCACAGAAAGTGGCAAGCTAGGGGATGTGGCGAATCTTTAGCGAAAGAAAGGACCTTGTGCCAAAGATGCACCACATTATCATGCATCTATGCCAAAAAAAGGGGTTGATATATTTTCCCCACTCTTCATAAAGGGGTGCAGTTTAGAGTTTAGACAGCTTAGCTCCACCACCCCCTATGCTAGCTATGGCCAGTAAAGGAACCCAGAGAATCGCTTACTGGAACCACTTTAGAGTTCTTCTGCTCACCTGCGGTCACATCCTGTCTGCTGTGGTGTGAATACTTTCAACACAGTAAAGAACTCTACAGCAAAGTCCCTGGTGTCCGAAGTCTGTGTCTTCCTTTCTCTCTAAGGCTGGGTTCACATCTGCTTCAGACTCATATTGCAGAGTCATGTTGAAAATCGGCAGAGAAAATGTGGCAGAGGGACCTGGGCGGCAGCTCTGTGAGGGCCGGCCAGGTAAGAGGTATGTGAACAGCTGAACACTGCAACGCTGATTGCGAACAGGTGAGCGCCATATTGCACACCATTCCACCAATGGTGGTGTGCATTGGTAACGGCGTGGCCTGAATGCAGCTCAGCTCCACCAGTGAAGATGCTGGAATGCTTGTTCAAATGCTGCGGGTGTCCTGGGTGTTGGATCTGCACCAATCTATGTTAAAGATTGGTCTTCAATATATTAGTCTAAAAAAAAAATGGTTCATTATCAAGATAATTTCATTCATCGATATGATATAGATTAACCCCATCCATTATCATATGATAAATAGAGCTATGCCTGGTAATTTGTAATACATTGGGGAAATTTACTGACCTGTAGATAGGTTAACTGGTTCTCACCCTATGACGTGCTATTGCATCAACTGATGTAAATAGGACATAATGAAGATGGCGCTGTCTCAGGAGCTAAGCAGGCACCATGGGGAGAGAATGTTAGCTGTAACATACAGCTGACATCTTGCTCTATTGGCTGCAAGCAGTGAAGCACTGCCAGCTGCAAACACTGCCCACCCTCATTGGCACCCCCGTGATTGTATTGCAGGGGTACCAATGTGTTGTCATGGTGACGGGGGGCCTACTGAAGGCATATAGATTTACTTTTGGTTTCAGTTTGCTAAACAGGGACGTTGCTATAGGACAGTGATGGCAAACCTTTTAGGGACCGAGTGCCCAAACTGCAACCTAAAACCCACTAAATTATCGCAAAGTGCCAATATGGCAATTTAACCTTAAATTAACCAGGATCTGTCTTATAGTGACCGTACTATGTTATTACCACCTGTAATAATATCACGTCTGCTATAAAACAGATACTGTGTGATATAAATAGTGAAGGGCCCCCACACAGTACAATGCACTCCACAGTGGCCCCCAGACAGTATTATATGCTCCAGAGTGGCCCCCATACAGTATTATATGCCCACAGGGGCACCCACACAGTACAGTCATGGCCAAAGGTTTTGAGAATGACACAAATATTGTATTTTCACATGATCTGCTGCCCTCTGGTTTTTATGTGTGTTTGTCAGATGTTTTTATCACATACAGAAATAGAATTGCATTCATATTATGAGTAACAGAAGCTTATATTGACAGTTAGAATGAGTTAATGCAGCAAGTCAATATTTGCAGTGTTGACCCTTCTTCTTCAGGACCTCTGCAGTTCTCCCTGGCATGCTCTCAATCAACTTCTGGACCAAATCCTGACTGATAGCAGTCCATTCTTGCAGAATCAATGCTTTAATTTTGTCTGAATTTGTTGGTTTTTGTTTGTCCACCCGTCTCTTGATGATTGACCACAAGTTCTCAATGGGATTAAGATCTGGGGAGTTTCCAGGCCATGGACCCAAAATCTCTATGTTTTGTTCCCTGAGCCATTTAGTTATCACCTTTGCTTTATGGCAAGGTGCTCCATCATGCTGGAAAAGGCATTGTTGAGCGCCAAACTGCTCTTGGACGGTTGGGAGAAGTTGCTCTTGGAGGACATTCTGGTACCATTCTTTATTCATGGCTGTGTTTTTAGGCAAGGCTGTGAGAGAGCCGATTCCCTTGGCTGAGAAGCAACCCCACACATGAATGGTTTCAGGATGCTTTACAGTTGGCATGAGACAAGACTGGTGGTAGCGCTCACCTCTTCTTCTCCGAATAAGCTGTTTTCCAGATGTTCCAATCGAAAAGGGGATTCATCAGAGAAAATGACTTTACCCCAGTCCTCAGCAGTCCACTCCCTGTACCTTTTGCAGAATATCAGTCTGTCCCTGATGTTTTTTCTGGAGAGAAGTGGCTTCTTTGCTGCCCTCCTTGAGACCAGGCCTTGCTCCAAGAGTCTCCGCCTCACAGTGCGTGCAGATGCACTCACACCTGCCTGCTGCCATTCCTCAGCAAGCTCTGCACTGCTGGTAGCCCGATCCCGCAGCTGAAACACTTTTAAGAGACGGTCCTGCCGCTTGCTGGTCTTTCTTGGGCGCCCTGGAGCCTTTTTGGCACCAATGGAACCTCTCTCCTTGAAGTTCTTGATGATGCGATAGATTGTTGACTGAGGTGCAATCTTTCTAGCTGCAATACTCTTCCCAGTTAGGCCATTTTTGTGCAGTGCAATGATGACTGCACGTGTTTCTTTAGAGATAACCATGGTTAACAGAAGAGAAACAATGATGGCAAGCACCAGACTTAATCATGACAGATTGATCTCCAGCCCTGTCCTCATCAACACCCACACCTGTGTTAATGGAGCAATCACTGAAATGATGTTAGGTGGTCCTTTTAAGGCAGGGCTGCAATGATGTTGAAATGTGTTTTGGGGGATAAAGTTCATTTTCTAGGCAAATATTGACTTTGCAAGTAATTGCTGTTAAGCTGATCACTCTTTATAACATTCTGGAGTATATGCAAATTGCCATTAGAAAAACTGAAGCAGTAGACTTTGTAAAAATTAATATTTGTATCATTCTCAAAACTTTTGGCCATGACTGTATTATACGCTCCACAGTGGGCCCCCACACAGTAGTATATGCTCCACTTTGGTACCCCCCCACAGTATTATATGCTCCACAGTGGGCCCCCACACAGTAGTTTATGCTACTTATCCAGTATGGCTGCAGTCCCACGAAGAGCGTCCTCCTTCTTCTTCTGATCGCAGGCGCTGATGAATTGCGTTGGAGCAGAGGTTACACTCTGCAGTCAATGTAAGCTGCGGTCCGCATTTGCACATATAGCCAGAGCGTTTTAACACATTGGTGGGCCCAGTGCAGAGGTTTCATAAGTCCCCCCCCATCACCACCTACTATTATAACCATCTGAAAGCTGCCAAAAACTGGGATTTTATATGGTGACATTCAATGGGTGACAATGTGTTATGTGACTGATGGAACTTTTCCGCCTGTCAGAAATGTTTTATATGTTCATCTCTAGTAATAATCGCTATTATTTTAGTGTGTAATGGATATCGCTAGAGATGCGGTCGGAGTATTTTACTCTGTAAAGGTATGGACAAGACAGGGACAGGGTCAAATGTAAACTTTATTGATGACTTTGTGTATGTGTTGTGTAAGTGTTTGGTGAAATTCTTTTAGCGCTGCAACCTAGGCGATGGTAAACGTCTGGGTCACAGCGCCAATAACTCCCTGGTTATGTTATGTTCAGAGGGGTATTACATAAAATACCCCTGTGATTAGGCTATGCGCCGCAACAAATTTAGCTCCACCCACTTCTATGTTGACTCCGCTCAATCTCATCCATTTTATAATGTTCCCCTCCAATTGCCCCACAGTATGAAGTCTCCTCTCCTGGTGCCCCAGTTTAAACTGGGGGAAACTAGAGGGGGACATTAAACTGGGGTAGCTGGAGGGGGACATTAACCTGGGGCAGCTGGAGGGGGACATTAAACCGTGGGGTTACTTGGTTGGGGACATTAAACTGGGGGCAACTAGAGGCAGACATGTCCCCCTCCAGCTACCCCCACGGTTTAATATCCTCCTCCAGTTGCCCCCCCAGTTTAATGCCCCTTTACAACTAGTCCACAGTTTAATGTCACTCTCCAGCTGCCCCAGTTTAATGTCACCCTCCATCTCCCCCCAGTTTAATGCCCCCCCTTCATCTGCACCCAGTTTGATGCCTCTCTCCATCTGCCCACAGTTTAATGTCCCCCTTCATCTCCCCCCCAGTTTAATGTCCCCCTTCATCTGCCACCAGTTTGATGTCTAACAAAATAATAAAATAATAAAAATAAAAAAATAATAAAACACTCTCCTCACTCAGCTGCCGCTCTGTAAGGTCTCTTCTCTCGGACTGTTCAGGGAACTGCAAGCGCGATGTGAGTGACGTTATCACGTTGCGCCCGCAGCTCCAGGGACTGGAGCAGACAAGGATGTGCTTCACACACAATGGTGAAGCAGGGCCTGTCCGCGGACGGCTCCTGCTTCATCACTTTATTTAACTCATCTGTGTCTGGAGAGGACGCAGATGAGTTGATACCGGGACATACCTACCGCCGACCGGGACAGGATCCTGAATCCCGGACGGTTGGGAGGTATGCCCAACGGGAGCCCCAGTACCATAGGGCCTGGTGCAAGTGCACCGTTGGCGATGGCGCGTGTGCCAACTGAGGGGGCTCTGCGTGCCCTCTCTGGCACGCGTGCCATAGGTTTGCCAACATGGCTATAGGGGGTACAGCAGTAGCAGACGCTACAGGACCCTACATCCTGATGGGGACCCAAAGGTCCCTCTGCCACATTACATTTATTACTATTCTAAATTGCATATGATAGGTAGGGGCGCCATTACAGATTTTGCTCTGGGGTGCAGGAGCTTCAAGTTATGCCTCTGTACAGTACATTGCAATGCTGAAATATTGCAATGGCTTATATTAGCAATTGCACCACCTAGTGCCAGTCCCAGTATAAAACTAAGTACAAATTTTAACATAAATAAAACAGATAAAATTCTGTAATGTATTAAAGAAATAAAAAAAGTCTTTTTCCCAATATTTTTTTTTTAACAGAAATAAAATGATAATAAAAATAGTAATATTTTGTATTAATGCCTCCATAACAATTCATACTAAAATTTTTTTTTTTTTTTCGTGTGTAGTGAATGCTGTAGAAAATTTTTAAAAAATAAAACAACTAAATTTTGGTCACAAAATTTTTTTTTAAAAATTATCACCTATAACCCAAAATGGTACCAACAGTTGATCTCCAAAAAGATAAGCCCTCACACAGCTCTGATGATGAAAAAATAAAAAAGTTATGTTTGTCAGAATATGGTGACACTATAACAAATTATTTTTTCCAAATAAGTGATTTTACTATGCAAAAAAAATACCTATATAAGGTATCGCCATACTCATCTAAGCTAAATGTTTTCCAAAATGGAATTGAAAAGTACCACTTGTTGCACAAAAAACAAACCCTCATATGGCTATGTCGACATGAAAATGGAAAAGCTATTGCTTTTAGAATGTGACAACGAAAAAAAAAAAGGACCCCATGTTCTTAATTATCAATGTAGGCCGTGTCTTTAGGGGATTAAATGTGGCACATGTTTAGCACATAACCCTTTTTGCCCCAAAGATGTGCCACGTTGTTGGTTTTGTGCTTCATTTGGCACTTTTCAAGAAGTAGGCAGAGCAGTATGGAGGCCAAGGTGGGCCAGGGCAGGGGTGCCTCATCCTAGACAAATTTCTATAGCTCAAACCAGAAAACTGAAGTAAGTCATATCTAACTGGCATAGAGGTCAATTCTGGGGCATGGAAGTGCACCTGAATTATTAAAGGCGTTTTCCAGGCCTTCTTAGGCTAGGTCATTAATTAAAGATTGTGAAGGGTCTGATGAGGGGGGCTCAAGTGATCAGCTGTATGAAGAGTCATCAGGGTTCAAGTGAGCGCCTCTGCCTCTTCAGTACTTACCAAGTACAACGCCGTACATTGTATAGTGGTTGAATGGGACTGAGCAGTGATCTGGCTATGTAAATGATGAACATGAAGTCACATAGCCTGCGGGAGTGGCACAGTCACGGGAAAAACCCTTTAAGAGGTCGGAGTCTCTTATTCAGGCGCATCTTGCCCCAGAGAAGGAATGGATTAAGACTGGTGTATAAAATGCCTGCCTAAATAAATTCCCATTATTAGGGGTGGACATATCACATTGGCAACCAGTTCGAATGCACGAGGCCCAGGGAGGGAAGGGGGCCCACTCAGCTGTCGCAAAAACTGGTCAGTAAAGAAGATTGAAGCAAACATCTGCTGTGGACACGCTGACTGCTCTCTCACTTTAAATAAGACTTACTTGGGTAGTCAGTAGGTGGAGGAGGAGGGGCCTGGCTTGGGCGCGCTCTGTAGCAGCAGTGCAGAGCAGCCAGTATAACTGTCTTGCCCGTGTCTGCATCAGTGCTGTCCAGGAGAAGGAGGGCTCTGCCAAATTTAGAACACTGATTGGCTGAGGCTGTTGAGCTGCAGCAAATCAGAGTTAGGAGCCATTCACATCACGTTTTTTACATCCGTTTAACGGATGCAAAAAATGGATTAAAAACGGACGCAAAAATGGATGCAAACAGATGGCCATCCGTTTCCATAGACATCGATGTTAAAAAAAAAAAAACGATCCGTTGCTGTCCGTTTTTTTTGGACGGACACAAAAGTATGGTATATTATGTTTTTGTGCCCTTCAAAAAAACGGACAGCAACGGATCCATTTTTTTTTAACATTGATGTCTATGGAAACAGATGGCCAAATGTTTACATCCGTTTGCGTCCATTTTTTTAATCTGTTTTTTTGAATCCGTTAAACTGATGTAAAAAACGTGATATGAATGGGCACTTATGATGCTTTTTACCCTGCCCCTCAACTCAGGGATTACCTGCAGCACAGACACAATCATGTGTGTGCAGTGCACTGTGCACTGACCTGCAGTGCTGGAAGAAGAGACTGACTGGATATGGAGAATGGAGTCTTGGGACAGACAGACTCATCCAGGTAGTGGTTTGTCTAAGGAGAGAGATGTGTGCGGCAATGTTAAAGTTATTTTCACTCATTGTTATGTGTTGTGGCAAAGGGCCTAGCCAACCCGACTCAGCTCAAGTCAAGCATTAAGTATAATGTGGATGTCCCCCTCGGATTCTGATCCCCCCTCTTTATTACTCCCCAAGGTAGTCGCTTGTGAGGGGCACGGGTCTCAAACGCTCTCTTTCTTGAAAGATTGCAGGTTCAGGCCCACTGGGGGAAGGGGAGGGGCTAATAAAATAGTTTAGAATTTTGTTAGAAAGTTTTTAAAAATATATTAAAAAAAATTAAATCACCCCCTTTCCCTAGGCTTGAAATAAAATAAATAAATAAATTATATATCCCCTTGTCCAAAAACATTCGGTCTACAAACATATAAAAATATTTTTGCAATATGGTGAACACTCAAGTGGGAAATAAAATAAAAAGAGCCCTTTTTCCATTTCGTCTCCCATAAAAATTTTAAATAAAAGTCATAAAAAAACAGCAGACATTGTAAATAAAAAGTACACCTGGCCCCGCAAATAAAGATGCCTTATTCAGCCCCGTAAACGGAAATATAAATAAGAATGATAATAAAAATAGTAATATTTTGTATTAATGCCTCTGTAACAATTCATACAAAAAATTTTTTTTTTCGTGCACAGTGAATGCTGTAGAAAATTTTTGAAAAAAAAAACAACAAAGTTTTGGTCACATTGTCTCCAAAAAAATTTTTAAAAATTATCACCTATAACCCAAAATGGTACCAATACTAACAACAGTTGATCTAAAAAAAGATAAGCCCTCACACAGCTCTGATGATGAAAAAATAAAAAAGTTATGTTTGTCAGAATATGGTGACACTATAACAAATTATTTTTGGCAAATAAGTGACTTTACTATGCAAAAGTAGTAAAAACCTAGTATCGCCATACTCATTTTGCCAAGAAAGAGTTAATAAAATTTGAAAATAAGCTAAATGTTTTCCAAAATGGAATTGAAAAGTACCACTTGTTGCACAAAAAACAAGCTCTCATATGGCTATGCCGATATGGAAATGGAAAAGCTATTGCTTTTAGAATGAGACAATGAAAAAAAAAAAAGGACCCCATGTTCTTAATTATCAATGTAGGCCGTGTCTTTAGGGGATTAAATGTCGCACATGTTTATCACATAACCCTTTACGAGTGTCAGAATATGGTGACTCCAAGAAAAAAATTTTTTCGCAAAGTTTAGCATTTTTGTTAAGGGGTTAAAACATAAAAAAAACTTTATAAATGAGGTATCCCTGGAATCATACCGAGCCACAGAATACAGGTGACATGTCGTTTTGGCTGCACAATAAATGCCGTAAAAATGAAGCCCATAAGAATGTCGCACTAGTGCAGTTTTTCTCCAATTACACCCCATTCTCATTTTTTTCCAGCTTCCCAGTACATTGTATAGAATATTAAATGGGACCATTACAAAGTACAATTTGTCCTGAAAACATTAAGCTCTCATATGGCTCTGTAAAAGGAAAAATAAAAAAAGTTATGGCTCTTAGAAGGTGGGGAGTCAAAAATGAAAATCGAAAAATGGCTGCAGTGGGAAGGGGTTAAAGTTATTAGGGCAGCTCTCCATATCACTTATAAGACTAGGGATACACAGCGACATTGGACATGACTCCTGTCATGTGACCAAAGATCACCATGTGACCCATTCACTAATGTACGTGAATGGAGTTGCATGGTGACCCCAAAGGTGCTGCAATTTCTAGTCGCAAAAAAAAATGAGACTGACTAAACCTGCTAACTTCTTAAAGCTGACACCCGCCGCAATAGAACGGCAAATGCTGGAGCTGAGCGGAAGCCATAGTCACGAGGTCAGCACTGTTTCACACTACAGAGACCTGGCAGTGGTGCTTGGGGTCAGAGACATATCTGATGGCAGGCATTTAACCCCTTAGGTGCTGTGGCATGATCACGAAAGCCAATTGGTTGCCACAGCAATATAACTATTGTTGATGCCTGCCAGTGGCGAGCCTCAATAATTATACAGGGCTTATATTTAGTGATTTCATTATCTTTGTAATACAGTGTTATATGTGCCTAAATGGTCCAGTAACTTGAAGGGGGGGGGGGGGGGTCCAGACACAATTTTTGCAGCCTGTGTCTGCTGCTGCCCATTATCTATGTCCCCTGTAACCCTGGTCAATGTCCCAGCAATGTTATATGTTAACCATGTTAATAAATAATCTTCGAGCTCCTCGCCCGCCATAACACATACACATTAACATGTTAGCTGAACTTGCAGATTTCAGTAAGACCGTCTAATAGGGCTGGGCTAAATCAAAATCGTGATTAATGGGGCATTTTACCTCGATTATGATTAATGACGATTATTTAGGTAATGCCCCTTTTAAACCACGCCCCTTTTACAGTATTAGTACATGTTGGGTGAACCTTGGTGGGCGCCCCGATGGTTTTGTTCGGACCCCACACGGCCAAACCAAAACTGCTATTATACTGTGGGGTCTCTTCAAACCTCAGAGTATAATGATCAGAGGCCCTGGGGAGGTGAGCAAACATAAAAAACAGTGTTACTCACCTCTCCTGGGCTCCGGCGTGACTTACTGCCATCTCCAGGTCTTCTGACTGACGCCAGGGACCGCTGAGGCATCAGTCAGAAGACCCGAAGATGGCAGGGAGTCGCACCAGAGACCAGGAGAAGTAAGTCACACTATTTTTTACATTTCCTCAACCTCCCCGGGGCTTCCATTTATTATACTCTGGGGTCTGAAGACCCCAGAGTATAGTAATAGCAGTTTCAGTTTGGATGTATTCAGTCCAAACGAAACTGCAGGTAGAACCTTGCGAATATTGTAATAACCGATGACAGCTATCCTGGTTGATGTTTGGTTTTGGTTATTTTTCGATTAATTGCCCAGCCCTACCATCTAATGTGTATGGTGTCCAACTGTGGCTTTCTCCCTTCGTCCCATTTGCAGCTTGTGTCGGCCGACTGCCCCATACACATGGAGTTTCTGTTGGTGTAAGCCACTGAGAGACACCTCTGGTGGTGGCAGTTTATGTATCCTGAGCATAAAAGATAGGGCATGTAAAATTCAATGTGCCTGTTCCTTCTTTCTCTGGTATAATGTGTCAGGGGGTCAGGACTCCCACACACACATCAGATATTTGGCTGGCTCTTCTTATGTTAATCACCTTAAAGAGTGCAGCATCCCAGAGTGCTAAAGGTTTTAATTGTTTGTCTTTGTGCCTCTGGGTTATGTTGGTATGTCCCATTCTTCCTGTTCTATGTAAGAGCCAGTTCACATCTGCGTTCGGTTTCCGTACAGGGAAGTCTGCTTGGGGACCCCCCGAACAGAAACCTATACGCAGAGAGAAGCAGTTTACATAAGGAAACATAGACTATAATGGGGTCCATGTGGTTTGCGCTCGGTCTCCGCACGAAACATGCAGAGAGAAAAGTGCTGCAAGCAGCACTTTCCTCTCCGCATGTTTCTGCACGAAACATGCTGAAGCTGAGCGGAAACCACACGGACCCCATTATAGTCTATGGGTTCCGCAGGTTTCTTTATGTAAACCGCTTCTCTCTGTGTATAGGTTTCTGTTTGGGGGGTCCCCAAGAAGACTCCCTTGTACGGAAACTGAACGCAGATGTGAACAGGCCCTTAGATGTCACTGTTATGCAGTTTTCCCTGTTGTCCTTCCCCCTCAGTGTTCAAACCTTAGTATGGTTCAGCCCTGGCCAATCACAGGCGACTGGGCGGGGTTGTAGGAGACCTAGTTTCCATGGCGACTGTTGAGCCCAGGCAGTTCAGTAGTTGCAGACATCCTGTGCAGTTCATGTTGGACTATGCAGGAAGAACACCAGCACTGGAATTCAACGGCCGTCCATATAGCCACAGGTTCTGCCGCAGGCTCATTCAGAGACAGCCCTGAGTAAGGGAGAATTGCTGTCTGGATCTTTGGACAATTTCTGTGCCATGCCAGGAGGAGCAGGAGAGGACCCTGACAGGAGGATCACGTGCGGGCCTAATCTTCAAGCAACCATATTCCTGTCAGGACTCTCTGTAACACCATCCCCAGCATCCTTAGCTGGGAAAGGCACGAGTGGAGGAGTAGTTGGAGAAGCCTATTGTAGAGCCTGTAACATCTCTGGGCACCCTCCTATAACCAAGGCTGGGGGATTGGAAACTGAACTACTACTACCCCCATTGGGAAGCTGCCGTTTACTTCTGTCCCAGTTGCTGAAAATAAAAACTGTTCCTGTTCAACTGCACTGCTGTCTCCTGAGTCGTGCCTGCCTAACCATCAGGGCCCTTCTGATCAACACCACACGGCTCAGAGAGGAGAGGTCCCCTCTCCAACTGGAAGAGCCCCGGGGGAAAGAACTACTACCACCACCATACGGTAGTGCTGCAGGACCCCCCTCGACTGTATCCAGCCCAGGAGTGGGGCTGGAGTGGTTGGTGAGTGTGTTCGGCCTAGCAGGTGGCACACCATACACCACTACAACTCCCATCCTCAGGTCTCCTCCATCTAGGTTGTGGCAAGAGGACCTCTCACCACCTCCACCAACTCCAACTCACTGCATAGATCAATAGGCACCGCTCCACTGATTGGCAATTTCTCTCTAACTCCACCCTTCCCAAATAATCATTTCTGTTTTCTACAATTGGGTTCTCTACTGTCAGGTGGGTGGTCCTGGACTGGAGCAGAAAGATAGGGACAACCCACCTGACAGTTGAGAGCTTAATTGTACAGAAATCAACAGCACTGATTGCTCAGGAACTGTGGTGGCTAGAGGACAATATTCCAACTGTGCCAGAATCAGTGGATCGGTGACTATTGAAGGATGCATAGAGTTGGCAAAGGTGACAGGTGCTCTTTAAGGCTCTCTTGTGTACCCTGCCAGTTAGACCCACCTAGAAACAACAATTCATGGGGCAGCCTCTTAGTGAAACAGAACCCTTGGATGGATTCCCTTATGCTACCTCTCCTTTAAGGGACCCCTCAGCTTTTTGTAAGGCACAATTCCTCAGAAGACACACTACTGGGGCTGATTTACTGATGGAATGCCCCAAAATTTTGGATAAATTTAGACCAAAAATTGGCAGATATCCTGTACACCTCATGTAAGTGTTTCCAATTTTCAGCACCTAGTCTGGCATGTGGGCAGAGCTTATTAGAAAAGGGATGTGGTTTGCTAAAAGAGTTGGGGCTTAATATGCAATCCAGTGTGCCAAAAAATATGTCAAAGTATTGTGAAATTAGACTAGACCAGAGGTAGGCAACCTTCAGCACTCCAGCTGTTGTAAAACTACAGCTCCCAGCATGCATACTTGCTCTGCTGGTCTTGGAACGCCCATTTAAGTGAGTGGGGCATGTTGGGAGAAGTAGTTTCACAGCAGCTGGAGTGCCGAAGGTTGCTGACCCCTGGACTAGACAGTCTAAAGATACGATTTATTAGGACACTGTCAGCTTGCTGCTCCATCATTTACCCCATGTTTTGGATGCTGGTAGCTTGAATGCAGGCAGGCACGATGTAGTGATGTCATCAGGCCTGCTGGTCTAAGCAGCTGACATCAGAGAGCATGGAAAACCTGCTTTATGGGAACAGGGTGAGGTGAGTATTAATTTTTGTCACTACACTGTGTGGGGACATAAGGAGGCATTATATTGTAAGTAGGCCACAAGGGGGCATTATACTGTGTGTGTGGATTACAAGGGGTCATTATTGTGTGTGGGCCACAAGGAAGCATTAAACCATGTGAGTGGCAACAAGGGGGGCATTATACTGTTTAGGGTCACTAAGAGGGCATTATACTGTGTGTAGCGTCTGTTAAGGGACATTGTACTATGTGGTGACCACTGAGGAGGCATTATATTGTGTAGTATATTGTATGTGGGCCAATAAGGGAGCATTACAATGTGTGGGGGGACTATGGGGACATTATGCTGTGTCAGGGGCTAATGGGGCATTATACTGTGTGGAGGCACTTTGGGGACATCATATTGTGTAGGGAAACTTAGAGGACATTATACTGTGTAGGGCCACTATACTGTGAAGGCACTAACCCTCATCACCTCCTGCTGCCTCCAACTCAAGAACATCCACCGAATCTGCTCCTTCCTCACCCCTGAAACTACAAAGATGCTAGTCCACGCCCTCATAATCTCCAGCCTAGACTACTGTAACACCCTTCTCCATGGCCTCCCAGCAAACACTCTCGCCCCCCTCCAGTCCACCTTAAACTGTGCTGCTCGCCTAATACACCTCTCCCCCCGTTCTTCATCGGTCGCTCCCCTCTGCCAATCCCTTCACTGGCTACCCATCGCCCATCGAATAGAGTTAAAACTACTAACGCTGACATACAAAGCCATCCACATCCTGTCCCCTCCATATATCTCCGACTTAATCTTCCGCTACCTACCCGCACGTAACCTCCGATCCTCCAAAGATCTCCTACTCCACTCTGCTCTTATCAGATCTTCACACAAATGACTTCTCCCGTGCATCCCCCATACTCTGGAACTCAATACCAAGACACATAAGACTGTCCCCCCCTCACAAGCTTCAAGAAGGCCCTGAAGACTCACCTATTCAGGAAGGCCTACAACCTCCAATAACACTACTGTCTCCACACCACCATCTGTACAGCCTCTACCCCCACCTACTGTCTCTCTCCCTCTTCCCTCATAGATTGTAAGCCCTTGCGGGCAGGGCCCTCTATCCCACTGTGCCAGTTGGTCACTGTTAGTATCATATTTGTTTTGTATATTTTGTGTACAGTATGTAAACCCTCAAATGTAAAACACCATGGAATTAATATAATAATGTACAACACCATGGAATTAATATAATAATGTACAGCGCCATGGAATTAATATAATAATGTACAGCACCATGGAATTAATGGTGATATATAAATAAATAAATAAATAATAATAAAGGGGCATTATATAGTGTGTGTTGGGGGGGGACCTAAGGTGGCATTATACTGTGAAGAATTAAACAGCACCAATCCTATTTTAAGCAGTACTAGCTAGTGTTCCCCTTTAAACAGTATGACAAGGAGTTAAGACATGTCAGCCAGTATAAACAGTATAAATTAGACATGTCAGCCAGACTTCCCTCATAATCAACCAGAATGTTCCCTTAATGCGTGTCGTCCACCATTCCCTGTTACATATTGGCAGATTTTTTTTTTTTTTATACAGTGCTAGCCAAAGTGTCAGCTAGAGTTTTTCCTCAAAGAGTGCTAGCCAGTGTGTCCCTATAAACAATGTGAGTCAGAGTTCCCCTATATACTGTGTGAACAGTGCAAGTCTGACTTGTATCCTGAACAGTAATCCAGAGTTCCTCCATAAAGAGTGAGAGTCAGAGTAACAGTACCAGCCAGACTTACTCCATAATGAGTGTGTGACCAAGTAACAGTGCCAACCAGAGTGCCCCCATAAAGAGTGAGTCAGGATAACAGTGTCAGCCAGAGTGCCCCCATAAAGAGTTTGATCCAGATAAACAGTACCAGCCAGAGTTTCCCCATAAACACTGTGAGCCAGAGTAACACTGCCAGCCAGAGTTCCCTCATAAAGTGTGTAAATGAGAGTTTATCCTTACATAGTACCATAAGGAGTGTGAGTCAGAGTAACAGTGCCATCCAGAGTTCCCCCATAAAGTGTGTGAGCTAGAGTAACAGGGTCAGCCTGAGGCCAGCCTCCCTTAAGGAGTGTGAGTCAGAGCTCATCTTTAAATAGTACCAGCCAGAGTTCCTCATAAGGAGTGTGAGCCAGAGTACCAGTGCCAGCCAGATTTCCACCATAAAGAGTGTGAGTCAGAGTAATAGTGCCAGCCAGAGTTCCCATATAAGGAGTTTGATCCAGAGTAACAGTGCCAGCCAGAGTTCTCCCATAAAGATTGTGAGCCAGAGTAACAGTGCCATCCAGAGTTCCCCCATAAAGTGTGTGAGCTAGAGTAACAGGGCCAGCCTGAGGCCAGCCTCCCTTAAGGAATGAGTCAGAGCTCATCCTTAAATAGTACCAGCCAGAGTTACCCCTAAAGAGTGTGAGCCAGAGTATCAGTGCCAGCCAGAGTTCCCCCATAAGGAGTTTGATCCAGAGTAACAGGGCCAGCCAGTGTTCTCCCATAAAGAGTGTGAGTCAGAGTAATAGTGCCAGCCAGAGTTCCCATATAAGGAGTTTGATCCAGAGTAACAGTGCCAGCCAGAGTTCTCCCATAAAGATTGTGAGCCAGAGTAACAGTGCCATCCAGAGTTCCCCCATAAAGTGTGTGAGCTAGAGTAACAGGGCCAGCCTGAGGCCAGCCTCCCTTAAGGAATGAGTCAGAGCTCATCCTTAAATAGTACCAGCCAGAGTTACCCCTAAAGAGTGTGAGCCAGAGTATCAGTGCCAGCCAGAGTTCCCCCATAAGGAGTTTGATCCAGAGTAACAGGGCCAGCCAGTGTTCTCCCATAAAGAGTGTGAGTCAGAGTAATAGTGCCAGCCAGAGTTCCCCCATAAGGAGTTTGATCCAGAGTAACAGTGATAGCCAGAGTTCTCCCATAAAATGTATGTCAGGACTTATACAGTACCAAGTGGAGTTCCCTCTTTAACAGTACCTAAAAGAGCTGTTTTATAAAAAGTCAGCCAGAGTTCCCTTTAAACAACACCAGTTAACTGAAATTTCTCATAATGTCAATCAAAAAATACTCACAAAAACAAAAATACTCATAAAAACTTTGGTATAATAAATAGGTACTATATATAGGAAGGTTGGTCTGATGACAAGTATCACATCATCATGTTGTGACGTGGCTGGAGAGGGCGGGCACACACCTGCTCAGGTAAGAGGTGAGGTCATCTCTCTCAGTCTCTGTAAGCCATCGCCCTCCCTTCCTCCCTCCCTGCCTTCTTCCTGGTAGGATTAGGGAGGAGCTGAGCGTATGTGACAGACGGGATCAGTGTGACACAGAGACTGCAAGGGATTTAACTAACTACAGAACAACCAGATCAGACAGCAAGACTGTGAAAAGAGACAGAGTGAGACAGACGGTGACACGTAGAGAGACACACAAGCTGACTGTATCATGTGTGGTCCTTCAAGAAGTTAAGAAGAATGGGAGTTATAGGGGAACGGAGAGGCAGACTGGTCATCTCATGCAAGTTCTAAGTCTGGACAGTTCCTGGATAAAACAAATCAGAGAGAGACAGTCAGTGACTAACTAGAGACCTCCAGCATCATGAAGGATCGACTGGAGCAGCTAAAAGCGGTGAGTGACACCTGGACGGGTCTCAGAATGGGAGTTGATGCTGATCAGTTGGGAACCAGTCAGACAGGTTGTGCGGCTGTGACATCCTAGGGTCAGTCACAATATATGAGACTACTACACCACCCAGTCACCCTACTCACAGTCCCAGACTGCAGACTCCACCACCCTGATATGTAATGTTCAGTCTGCAGGCACCATTGTCCATTGATACCATGCTAGTATACATTATTTAGGTTTGTGAATGGGTAGAGATTTCATCCTCTGGTCTACACACGTCAAATCAGGGTCCACCCATAGAATTGACTGGCAAGGCTGGGGAAACGTGACAACTCCAGCCATGCAAATATATAGCACACATCTCAAGTTCCCATATTGCCCAGGTCCTAACAGTTCCCATCACTGTGACTGTCAAGGGACCGGTGTCTGGAGATGTTACGTTGAGATGAAATGAATGGATTGTCACATGACGCACATTATCACATATTGCCATGCAGTGCTTTGTGTACGTTATCACTATAGCTGCCATAAACATTATCTTGGAAATGCCCATAGATCCGTGCTTCTCGCTTCTCGTCCCTCGATAACCGGTGACCTCAATTGGTGACAATCCCCAATCACCCGGTAATGGGATTGTCCACTTTGAACAATCTCTTCTTGTTAGAAGGGTCCCTTGATGGTAAATTGATCTCAGGTTTTCCTGCTGGTGGGTCCTTTTACGATGGAACCTGTCAGCGAGTAAGCTCTTGTTCTCGCTGGTTAACCCTTTGTCATGATCAGATACAAGGAAAAATAAACAAAGGAAGGAAGGCTCTCCTTATTATCTTTCCATTCGCTCCGCCATAGAGCTGACAGTTTTATATGGCCATGGGGTGTAACATAGAATGAGAAAGTCTGTTTAGGTTTTTGCCACATCCAAGTACGTGTCTGTTAATTTTTTTATTTTTTTTCTGGAAAGCTGGGAAATAATTACAAAAATTATTTGGTCCTGATGGGCTTAAGCAAAAATAAAACCTAAAAATTAGGTAGGTTATAGACATAGGCAGATCCTACATGGTTCCCACTGTTGGGTATTTTTAAAAAAACATTTTGAATAAAGACTGGTGAACGGGAATCCAAAGCTGATACTCGTACAATTTCATGTATGGAAGGTCCGCATTAAACATGGCCAGCTGACCTACTAATACATTTAATCTACAAGAGTGGACCTGTAGATCTCCGACCACCTCCGGGATCAGAGTGATCATGTGATGAGAAAAGCCTGATGACCCTGCTGTTCTAGATTAGTTGATTAGAAACGGTTGAGACCTTAATGGTGAGAGGAACGTTGGTGGCTGCCACAAAGTGTGGGCAGTGATGCCCACAGAGCAGAGGAGGCCCCATAAGAGAAGTAATAGGACCCACTGCCGGTGTTCAGCATGCCATTACACCCCTCCATTAGCTGCCTTTTGTCACCTCCATACAATCCTTTGTGGAGAAAGGGTCGCATCACCCCCCTCAACTTTTTGCCAATGTTGCTACGCTTGTGCATAAGGGTAGCCCTATAGAGAGATTGATAGATAGATAGATAGATAGATAGATAGATAGATAGATAGGGCTAGTCTGAGCTAGTCCCTGAGCTCACAGGAGGGAAATGGATCTCCAGCTCCAGACAGAACATATGGTGACCGATTTATTGCTCATACCCCACAGGATCCACCGGAGACTCAATGGAGTCTTGCAGACCCTGGTTGGTGGTAGCAGAGTGCTGATGGAGCTTTACACTACTAGTAATAGTTCATTTTGTTGTAATATGCCATGGTTTTTGTGACCCATGATCGGACTGTTCCACTGTACAGATGTATAGGTGCCATATACTCACAGGCTTTATAAACCACATCAAGAATCGGCAATACTATTTCTTCTGATCCCCCTTCCTGATGTCATGATACCTCCTGTTCTGCTGTACTCTGTGCTCTTATTTGATGCTTACTCAGCGACATTACACTTGTATATGACTAACTTATTATAAAGTGCTGGGGATTTCTTATGTGCATAAGTCTACTTCCCTTACTTTGTCCATCTTGTCATGCTGTATGATGCGCCCATATCTCTAATGGCAGATCTCAGTTATATTTTATCTGATAAAATACAATTTAAGAACAATAATAGAGACCGACTGTACCCTAAAAATATGCCCAGAGGTATATCAGTTCTAGTGTCTGACCCTCACCAATCTGGTATTGATGACCTGTGCTAAGAATAGGCTATCGGACAACCCCATCAAAGGGAGTGTGTCACCAAAGGCTGAGTTCTGGTGACACTAACCTATCTATCTGCAGGGCTCAGGAGATATAATGAGGTTTGTGTCACCAGAACCATCTGTCAGCAGGGCTGGGGTAATATACTGGGTTTTGGTGACACTAACCTATCTATCTGCAGGGCTGGGGTGATATGCTGGGTTCTGGTGACCCTAACCTATCTATCTGCATGCTGGAGTGATATGTTGGTTCTGGTGACCCTAACCTATCTATCTGCATGGCTGGGGTGATATGTTGGGTTCTGGTGACCCTAACCTATCTATCTGCAGACTGTAGTGATATGTTGGCTCTGGTGACCCTAACCTATCTATATGCAGGGCTGGGGTGATATGTTGGTTCTGGTGACCCTAACCTATCTATCTGCAGGCTGGAGTGATATGTTGGTTCTGGTGACCCTAACCTATCTATATGCAGGGCTGGGGTGATATGTTGGTTCTGGTGACCCTAACCTATCTATCTGCAGGGCTGGGGTGATATGCTGGTTCTGGTGACACTAACCTATCTATCTGCAGGGCTGGGGTGATATGCTGGTTCTGGTGACACTAACTTATCTATATGCAGGCTGGAGTGATATGTTGGTTCTGGTGACCCTAACCTATCTATATGCAGGGCTGGGGTGATATGTTGGGTTCTGGTGACAGTCTTCAATGTTAATGGTGAGCCAGCAAATGAAGGTCCCTCATTTTATCATCAGTATCAATGTCACAGTCCGCATTGACCATTCTGTTTTTAGGGTTAAATAGCTGAAATTGGATGGTTTTCTTCTGCTCACTATTAGAACGGGATGCGGTTGTAGTGGACCAGTGATAAGCTGCACATGTAGGTCCAACTGCAAAAACAGTCTCCTATTTTCGATGTAAATATACCTTCACATTTGGTGACTGGATAATGGAAGGGCATTGAGGAACTATCAAGGACACATCTATAGACTTTACAAAAATATGAGTTATAGGGGATAAGCATATTGCTTGCTTTACTTAATGTTGTCGACCCCATGAAACACGTATCTCCACATGGTCTGTTTGCCGTCATAGCTGACTGTGAATACACAAAGCTGCCTGCATATATGCAGACAAACATGGGTGTAACTAAAATATACAGTGTTCCATTGTAAAAGGACTGGTTAACCTGTTTTGGCCCTGCCCTACTGCAGCAACCAGAATATTGTCCTTCTACTCGAGCTAGCCAAGCTGGCCATGCACAAGATAAGCATGGTGCACAAGTGAAATTCTATACAGGCTTGATGTTGATGCCAACCGCTGCATGATGTTGGGGGCTTTTGGTACCTACTATATTTAGCCAGGACTGGACATCATACAAGTACCCGACTTGTCATGGTCAACATAAAAATAGTCTATGCAGATCTTGTAGGAACAGCTTGACACTCGGCAAACATTCCCTTCCTTGTTTACAGTGGTTGAAAAAGGTTTATTTAGTGGATTATGTCATGCCGTCCTGTTCTGTTTGGTGCCAATACAAGTCTGTGGGAAAATAGGGACAGGTTTGATCAGGTTTATGCCCATTTCATGTGGTCATCTAGAATGACATAACCATGTCGTACATGTTCTTGCTATAGGATACAAACCTTATATTAATGCCAGAATTTACAGCTTTATTTTATTGAATACCACAAAAATCGACATTGTCTATTTGGTGATCTACTGGGGGGTGGCATAGTACAATTTAATGCTGGATCTTAGAAGGATGTATGTCATTATGATGGAGATGCCCATACTTTGTGGAAGAGAAGAACCTGTCCGTCTCTTAAAAAAAAAAAAAAAAAAAAAGTGTGTAGAAATAGTTAGAAATATTTTCTTCTTGGGGCACTAATGTGAAGCAGAAGTGACCACTGCAGTCCACAATGCCCAGAGATGAACACAATCCAGTATTCCTGTCGCCTGCCGATGTAGCCTAAGAGTAAAATTTGGAATGTGATGCAACAAAAAAAATCTCCATGTAGCCCTATCCTTAAAATTAATTTTACCTGTTAGGATGAATGGATGTACAAGTATGTACAGATCTACTACAGCAGTGCGGTCAGATGTACGTGTGTCCATTATATTTGTCTTTTCATGCCTATTCAGCTCATTTGAGAAGTTGGCTAGTGGAGCTAAGAGAAATTTTTGATCTATTACATTTTTAGCCATAACACAGACCCATAGTACTAACAGCACTTTTTAGCAAAGGATTCAGGACCCTACGCCCGAAGGTGATTTAATCAGTGAAAGACCAGGTAACCCTAGGGTCTACTGAGAACCACATAGACTGTCTGATCACAGCAATTGAGGTAACTGTCTGCATCATGCTCATCACCAATTTCTCAATGCCTCTCCAAAATTGGTTATGGATAATTAGATTTCAATAATGGAAAATACTGTAAAACCTCTTATAGAGGACCACCCAAAATTGCATTTAAAAGAACTTAAAAAGTAGTGTTATCAGAGAAAATGGCCAAAAACATGGAATATGGTGGACCTGAAATCAGTCTGAGATGAAGTCTTGAAAAAGGTCTGTCTTATTTGTTTCTATTGACCTCAGGGTATAGTAGAGTAAATATCATGATCTTTTTGGTTTACCAAAAAAAAATTAAAAAGTTGAATCATAAAGATGGCTGCAGACATTAGACCGCAGTTGGATGATGATTGATCATCTGGTCAACTATTGTTGCACTTGACACCATTTTTTTTTAATAATTGTTCAAAATGTCGAACCTTGTTCAATTTCACCGAGCTGCTATATTGCCGGGACAATTGTTATAGAAGGGTGAAAGATCATTAACATAAAAGATATTTTATGTAACGTTGGAAAGTAGGGTTGTGCAAAAAAGTGCATTGTCTGGTATCAGATACAGAAATTCAGTCCCCAGTCCCTCTTCATGCTTTAATGCAGTCCCCTCCAATGTCAACACACTTTTTCCAGCTCCACTGCCTTTATCCCCTGTAAAAAAAGGTTTTTTTCCAGCCAAGGATCAACAGCTAATATCACTTCAGTCACATGCAAAAGTTTTTCCACACAAGTTTTTTAATTTGTGATAATAATTCTGCTGAGTATGGCGGGTGTTGTGGTGATCCAAACTCTACAACAGTGATGGCGGACATGACACTTTTGAAGGTGTGGCTGGGAGCATAGTTCTGAAAGAGAAGGTTGGCTTTTCTCAGTTTTCCACTCCTCTTCTCCTTGATAGCTTCTTGTGGATGACTGATTAAGTTACTGTAGCATTCTTCTGTGACAGTTCTATCCTTGTCCAGGTAGTCCTCCATGATAACACCATCCATTTAATAGGGATACCATCAACTTGCCTGCAGAAGAAACAACACTGAAATGTTTTGATGTGAGGATGGAGAATCTTTCCACACCTGCTGTTGCCTTTATGGTGGTGGACCCAAGTTTTGTCCACAGTAACAATTCAGGACCAAAAAGATTCTGGTCTTCATTTATACCAGCATGAAGTTGAAGGCCATGAAGTTGAAGGCCATTCTGAATGTTTTGCATCTTCTCAGGACTCCCTGCCACAACGAAACTCTCTGTGCTACTTCAATTCAGTTGAGTATGGAGGAGCACTATCACTCAATTTCTGCATCATGAATCTCTTTCGATGATGTCTTTTCAGATACAGGTACTTTACATATATGGTAATGGTAGTATCTTCAGATACCACCATATCTTCTCTCATTCTCCTCAGTCTACATGTCCTTTGTTTTCATGTTTCTTCTGTTCAGCATCTGGTCTTGCTGTCTCATCATTCTCCTCCTCAAGCCTCCATGTCCTGCTCTTCTCAGTTTTAAACCTCCATGGCCTGCTCTCTCATCCTCCTCCTTACTCTTCATGTCCTGCTCTCTCATCATCCTTTTCAACTTCCATGTCCTGATTCCTCTGCCTCCTCATCCTCTTCTCTCATCCTTCTCTGCCTGTCTGTCTGTGTCCTTCTCCCCAACCTCTATGTCCTGCTATATCATCTTCCTTAGCATATGTCCTCCTACCCCTCTATGTTGTCCCCTCTCATTCCTAATGTCTTCACATGTTATCTTCAACTAGTGCCCCCAAAGATATACCAGGCAGTCAATTTGCTCCCCCAATGCCCCATCTCCTGAACAGATTACTAATAACAAAACATTAATAGCAAACGTAATAACACTGAGGCCTGCTCCCCACATCCACCTCTTACTTCAGCAGCATGGACAACAGTCAGATACCCACCAAGAGGGACAGCATGGGACCATGGTTACAAGAGGAAAGCATATACACCGAAGGGACCTACACTGGGAATTGGATGGAACAGAACTTATTTGGTGCCATCATGTTAATACATTGACAAAGACACCATATGAGTGAAATTCTGGAGCTAGAAGAGCTTTTTGTATGTGCAAGCCACAGGAGCCCTCAGATGGAAAAGGATTTGCTTCTAACGCCCCAGTTTTTATTCCCCTCTTCAGATCAGGGTTTCCTAATATTAAAATCTTGTAAGTGTATTCTTATTTGTATGAGGACTAGAAGAGTGACAATAAACTACTCTAAGCAGTTGTGCCTTGTAAATGTAGAACAACCCAAGTAGGAACGCATAACCAGTTTAGGAAAACTTGATGTGGCAACCCTCCAGTAAAGCATGATGGTCATAAATGTCTATAGTTACTACAATATGCTAGCTATACTTCACGGTCTAAAGTCTTCTTGAAAATGTTGATTTCGACACCAATAAAGCAAATCTTGTGGTGAAACAGTAGAGCACTTGTGTATCGATCTCTAGCCTATCATTAGTGTAATGAATGACCTGTGCCTTTCCATTGATTTCTGCTGTTTGACCTTTGATGACTGATAACTAGACTTGCCTATTATATGCATGAATGAGAACCTTGTGAGCTCATACAGGACTGATTGTGTTAGTGTATTCGCTTGTTCTACAGCCCTGCATACCTGGGAACTGCTATTTACTGAACTTATCAACTATTTACTTAGGAGCAAGCCTAGAGCTGAAAAATGGTGATGGATCAAAGTAGTCAGAGACTCAATATAAGTTCTTGGCTCAGCCATGGGGAGTATAGGTTCTGAACTGTGAGAGGGTGGAAATCTATCAGACACCTCTGGCTTATCCCTCCTAACAACAACTGGATCAGTCATGGTGAAATCCAACATGCCTACTCATTATTTCTCAAACATTTGCCATCAGAGGAGAGTCAGGAGGCCACTATACATATTAGTTGGATTGGCAATTCCTGCCAAATTTGGCAGGTTCAGCCAAAATTAATGTATATGTACAGTTTACTGCCAAATCTTGATCATAATTCTTAAGAGCTACTTTACAGGAGCTTTCTGGATAAACTATCCTTAGTGAATGAAAACTGATCTGCAGTAACCTGACGTGAATACTACACAGTACCTGATATGAATAGCTGATCAGTGTGGTTGCTGGGTATTGGCCCACCCCGATCTAATATCGATGACCTCTCCTCAACTTAGGTCATCCTTATCTTTAATCCAGAAAGCCCCACTCTGTACAGTCTGTTAAAAGGCTACTCATTTCCTTCAGAAGAAGCAGACATAGATACCTAATGGAATTATCTAATCTCACTGTAAAGATTTATTCTCATTAGGTTCTTCAACTATCTCAATATATTTCAGTTATCTTACTTGAGTTTCAACTAAGCAGCAATGGATGGAATCTTGACATGTAAGATGCTTTAGAAAATTTGGTAAATCACCTCTCAAAGCTATCATTACCTGCTTTTCTTTTTGCCAGGTTCTTTGTTCAGCTACCAAAAGACTATTTTGACTATGTTGACCAACTTCTGGTCTTTACATTGCTTTTGATCATAAGGTGGGATTTTTGAACCTTACTTGGTACAGTCTGATCCTGACCTTGCTTGCACTTCACTCTTCATTTGCACTTTTTGTTTCACTGGATTATTGTCTAGTGTTTGTTCATCTGATGGAGCAACACTGGGAACATCAAAATAATGGATTACTCTTGGTGCAGATTATATCTAGCTGAGACCTTGGGTGCCATTTATCCAATATTCATCAGTCTATTACCATGTGCAGTTTACCTCAGTGGTAGAGCAGAACAAGTGTCTACAAGACGGCTCTGCTGATTATCTTCAGAGACAAGAACCAGCGGGGTAGGTCCAAAGGAGGTTTCTATAGCTTGTGTAAATATCTTATAGGCAAACCAGAGTACCAGAGCACCAAACAGTAACCTTCATGGCCTTTATTTGACAGCAAAGAGGCTTGATATCTGCCTGGAGTATCCATCTAGTAAAGTCAATGAGTAGCACGAAAGAGGTCTCCATGTCGTTCTGGATTAAAGAAAACCATGAAACGGGAAAACACTTTCTTGTCCAAGCATTGTTTCTCCATAATTATAGACCATGGAGAAAGAGTCTGGTAGGCTCCATAAACAGAATTGTCTGTAAAATCTCTCTAAATGGTCAGGATCCTCTGCAAACTCTCTAGCATCTATAGCTTACCATAGAGGAGAAAAATCCAACCCTTTAGGGACTTTAATTCCAGCTCCAGAAAATTTCACGGACTTCCTCCAAAGTCAAACTAACCAGGGCCACACACATAATAGTGTGAACACTATAGTGAATATCTGTACATCTCACCCAACCTCCCCATAGACATACAACCTGGAACTTTTGAATTCAGCTCATATTTTTTCCTGAACATATGACTCCAAGGGTGGTCTGTAGACCTCCATACACATTACATTATCATGAGAAACTACTACGGAGATCATAAATGGTTCCTGATGCCCCTCATTGTTGTCCAACCAATGTTGTGTTAGTTAATTGTGTCCAATCTGTAACCCAAAACTAAGACGTTATGACTGCCAAGTGAGTAACAGTGAACTACGTAAAATGGAAATTGACAGTACATTCAACATAAGAGGACAGAACTGGCAACAGGATATCCCTATGTGAAGGAAATGCTAATCCCATCAATACAATTTATAGTGATCTCCTATTGTTGAGAATGTGACTGAATTGACTACACTTAAATAGGATGACTACTTTGACAATCTCTTCTTGTTAATCAGATCTCCAGCCCATTATCTGCAGGGGAACCCATGGACAAGTGGTCAATTTTCCCGCAACATTACCAAAGGGATAAGGAAGCCTGACATAGCGTTTATTGAAATCAATGTGGTGTCCAGTAATGTCCAGGAATCAGAAAGCCTTACAGGGGTTACACAAGAGCAGATACAGAAGGCCTATCCTTAGATTAGTAGGGGTCAGACCTCAACAATAAGCAGTTCACTGCATAGTGCAGCACCACCACCTTGCAGTATACGGAGCCATCTGCTTCTGACTCAGTACACTGTTCTGAGCAGCAGACAGACCATGCCACCATTCAACATGACATCACATGGCCTGTGAAGGGTAAGCGGGCTCACTGGAGTACTGATGCTACTTCGATGAACTGTGAGGCACCCAAGTGTTAGGCCCCCACCAATCTTGTATTGATGAGCCAGAGTAAGCCACCATTATCTCATCATGGACAATAGTAAAATAAGTTTTGTACAGCAGACAATCCCTTTAAGAGAACACTTTCCCCTATATTAGAAACTCATCGTTAAATATCAATCACCGACAATTATTGACAATCTTTTTTTAAGCTCTTTAATATATTCAACATTTGTGATTATTTTTTAGATGTTTTCCTATTATGAAGCTAGAAAAGAACAATGGTGAACCTTCAATGTGAACACAACTACATTTTATCAGACTGTAACACAACCTTCAGGGGTCAGGAAGCCGAAGAGAAATGTTTAGTTAACATGGCAGGGAACCTGTCAGCAGATTCATTCTGATCTAACCACCAGCAGCGTGAAATCCTGACAATACAAAGAACATATCCTGAGACACGCTGGCGTTTCAGAGAAGACATGGAGCCAGGCATGGGGAAAGGTGTCTGCTGGGTGGCTCATTGCTGGCTTGGTTTCATTGCAGCCATTTGCTAAAAGCAAAAAAGTTCATTTTATTTCTCATCTTGACACCCCATCTTGACAGAAAAAAAGCAGAAATGTAGATATTTTTGAAAATTTATTAAAAAAGAAAAACTGAAATATCACATGGTCATAAGTATTCAGACCCTTTGCTCAGTATTGAGTAGAAGCCCCTTCCTTTTGAGCTAGTACAGCTATGAGTCTTCTTGGGAATGATGCAACAAGTTTTTCACATCTGAATTTGGGGATCTGCCATTCTTTCTTGCAGATCCTCTCCAGTTCCGTCAGGTTGGATGGTGAACGTTGGTGGAGCCATTTTCAGGTCTCTCCAGAGATGCTCAGTTAGGTTGAGGTCAGGGCTCTGGCTGGGCCAGTCAAGAATGGTCACAGAGTTGTTCCGAAGCCGCTCCTTTGTTATTTTAGCTGTGTGCTTAGGGTCATTGTCTTGTTGGAAGATGAACCTTCGGCCCAGTCTGAGGTCTGAGGAAGAGGTTTTCTTCCTGGATATCTCTGTACTTGGCCGCATTCATCTTTCCATCAATTGCAACCAGTCGTCCTGTCCCCCATAGCATGATGCTGCCACCACCATGTTTCACTGTTGGGATTGTATTGGGCAGGTGATGAGCAGGGCCTGGTTTTCTCCACACATACCGCTTAGAATTAATACCAAAAAGTTCAATATTCGTCTCATCAGACCAGAGAATCTTATTTCTCATAGTCTGGGAGTCCTTCATGTGTTTTTGGCAAACTCTATGCGGGCTTTCATATGTCTTGCACTGAGGAGAGGCTTCCTTCGGGCCACTCTGCCATAAAGCCCTGACTGATGGAGGGCTGCAGTGATAGGTGACTTTGTGGAACTTTCTCCCATCTCCCTACTGCATCTCTGGAGCTCAGCCACAGTGATCTTTGGGTTCTTCTTTACCTCTCTCACCAAGGCTCTTCTCCCACGATTGTTCAATTTGGCTGGACTGCCAGGTCTAGGAAGAGTTCTGGTCGTCCCAAACTTTTTCCATTTAAGGATTATGGAGGCCGCTGTGCTCTTAGGAACCTTGAGTGCTGCAGAAATTCTTTTGTAACCTTGGCCAGATCTGTGCCTTGCCACAATTCTATCTCTGAGCTCCTTGGGCAGTTCCTTTGACCTTATGATTCTCATTTGCTCTGACATGCCCTGTGAGCTGTGAGGTCTTATATAGACAGGTGTGCGCCTTTCCTAATCAAGTCCAATCAGTTTAATTAAACACAGCTGGACTCCAATGAAGGAGTAGAACCATCTCAAGGAGGATCAGAAGGAAATGGACAGCATGTGAGTTAAATATGAGTGTCACAGGAAAGGCTCTGAATACTTATGACCATGTGATATTTCAGTTTTTCTTTTTTAATAAATTTGCAAAAATATCTACATTTCTGTTTTTTTCTGTCAAGATGGGGAGCTGAGTGTACATTAATGAGAAATAAAATGAACTTTTTTGCTTTTAGTAAATGGCTGCAATGAAACAAAGAGTGAAAAATTTAAAGGGGTCTGAATACTTTCTGTTCCCACTGTATGTTTTCTCTGGAAGGCACCATGCTCTTTAAAGTGAGGGATGTAGATGTTGTGGAGTGAGATGCAGAGTTTGCAAATTTTCAATTCTGCCAGCTGAAATTTTACAAAATCAAAAAAAAAATTGATGGACAATCAAAAATAAGTTCTCTAGGTTCTTGAAACTCATTGATATAAGGTGGTGTATAGTTAATCCTGTATATATAAAGGAGAGTGGGATCAATACAAATGGAGATGTCCTGCTATACCCTGGGCAATCTCTTCCTTGTAGGGTAACCCTTAGCTGATGTTCCCTGTTCTCTGCCAACCTACCTGTACTGGCTAATGTGCATCTTGTGACCCTATAGTCCAGGGGTTTACAACCTCTGGCTCCTCACAGGTGTTAACTGTGCAGGCCTGCTGAGTGTAGTAGTTTTGGAGGTTTGCAGGTTGGAGACCACTGCCATAGACTATAGTCGTATGTTTGTACTGTGGAAGATACAATGATTTGCTTCTTTATATTAGTGTGTTCCCTGACTTTGTTTAGAGCTCTGACCCTCTCCCATCCCCCACCAAATGGTAAAAACCTTAATAACGTGTTATAGGTATTAGGGAGATTATCCACTGACCATCTGGCCCGCAGCAGAGGATTCCAGTGACTGCAACCTGTAAGGCTGGGGAAAAGACAGGAACGGGCCACTAGTTAGAGTAACACTAAACCTCTGAGACTGTCAGAACATGTCAGGGTGATGAGATTTACCACGATCACGAGATGCCTGCCATGAGTCATGGAACGACTGACCATGACAGGGCCGGAAACATCACAGGAATGAGATGGCTTCATAGAGAAATTGTCAGAGCACAAGAGTAAACAATAAATCATCCGGGAGAATGAGAAGTCACATAAGGGAGAAAAAGGGACACAAGTGTGATAATACTACACCTCAGTACATACCCTGGATCTCCTATCTATCTATCTATCTATCTATCTATCCATCTATCCATCCGTCTCCCTCATATCTATGTATCTATCTCCTATCTATCTATCTATCTATCTATCTATCCATCCATCCATCCATCCATGTCTCTCTATCTATCTATCTATCTATCTATCTATCTATCTATCTATCTATCCATCCATCCATGTATGTTTCTCATATCTATCTATATATCTATCTATCTATCTCATAACTATCTATCTATCTATCTAACTATTTATCTTTCATCTATCTATCTATCTATCTATCTATCCATCCATCTATCCATCCGTCTATCCATCCGTCTCCCCTCATATCTATCTATCTATCTATCTATCTATCTATCTATCTATCTATCTATCTATCTATCTATCCATCCATCTATCCATCCGTCTATCCATCCGTCTCCCCTCATATCTATCTATCTATCTATCTATCTATCTATCCATCCATCTATCCATCCGTCTATCCATCCGTCTCCCCTCATATCTATCTATCTATCTATCTATCTATCTATCTATCTATCTATCTATCTCATATCTATCTATCTATCTATCCATCCATCCATTCATCCATCTATGTTTCTCATATCTATCTATCTCATATCTATCTATCCATCCATCCATGTCTCTCATATCTATCTATCTATCTATCTATCTATCTATCTATCTATCTATCTATCTATCTATCTATCTATCTATCTATCATCTATCTATATCTATCTATCTATCTATCTATCTATCTATCTATCTATCTATAATCTATCTATCTATTTATCTCATATCTATCTATCATTCCATCCATTCATTCATCCTTCCATCTCTCTCATATCTATCTATCTAGTTATCTCATATCTATCTATCTATCTATCTATCTATCTATCTATCTATCTATCTATCTATCTATCTATCTATCCAAGATCTACATAGCCTTAGGCACCCATTCACCTGGAAAATGGGTTCTTGATATCATTTATTGATGACAATTATTGATAATCTTTATTTTTTATTTTTTAAGTTCCTTAAAATTCTCGACCTTTATGAATATTTTTTAGATGTTTCCCTATTAAGAAGATGAAAAAACCAATGACAATGCAATGTGAATGTAACTACATTCTATCAGGCTAAAACACAACCTTCAGGAGTCAGGAAGTCTGGAGAGAAATGCTTAGTTAACATTGCAGGGAACCATCTTATCGGAGTCCTTATAACTTTCTTTACTGAACTGGAAAGATGCCGCAGACTGTGCTTTCATAGAGTCGCCACAAAAACCCCACCAACAAATATGTATACAATGTCATATGTTACAGGTATAGAATATTCCATAATGTGAACCTAGCCTAATACTGCAGATTTCTTGTGTGTTGTAGACTCAAGACACAGATGACACAGATGAGGTTGACATCTCCATCGACAATGCGGCCTTTATGGATGATTTCTTTGCTCAGGTGAGAGATGATATCTGCTTATGTGCTTCCTCCTATATAATTTCATGGCCTATAGGTGCTTAAAATCTACGGTCTTTCTCATGATTTCATCATAACCTCTGTCTATTGTCTATTTTTAGATTGAGGAGATTCGGCAGAACATCGAGAAGATCTCCGAGAGTGTTAATGAGACGAAGAGACTCCATAGTGTGATCTTATCAGCGCCGCTACCTGAACAGAGTGTGTAATGGGATTGTGTATAGGACAGTAGATTCAGCACATTAGGCGACTCTTGTTTATAACGTAGTAGAAAACCTGACCTCTGGAAATTTACTGGTCGCCAAAGTCTAACCTTGGGTGGTTGAAGGATGGAGTGGTCTTTACTAGTTGGGAATATCTGCCTTGGTATGCTCAAGAAAATTGTCCTAAACCAAGAACCAAGAGAAAGAGCAGTGAAATCTTAAGTCCTGCTCCTCGTCTATGACAGGTTCTACAAGGTTTTGTAGCATGGGTTGGTCCATCAGTAGGGGTGGTCCTACACGTAACGAGGGTTAAAGGGGTTGTCCGACAAGACAAAATGTTACTTAGATGCTTTGAAAGTTTAATAAAAAGTATTGTTAGATAATAACATTAACTTTGATGTTTTTCCTCTTTTTAAAGAAACTAAAGATGAATTGGAAAACTTGACGTTGGAGATCAAGAAAGCTGCAAATAATGTCAGGTCACGTTTAAAGTGTGAGTGCTTTAGTGTAGAGCCAAATACCCTTACAAGCTATGTACTGTTGACTACAACATATGGTAGTCACCAATGGATAGTTTGTCCTTCGATAACATGATGGTGGCTCTTCAGGGCCAAAGATATAAACATTAGACATAATTTTATGAGGAAACTTTGAATTTCAACCTAATCTTATACACTTCCCTTATAGCAATGGAACAGTCCATAGAACAGGACACCATACAGTCCTCTGCCGACCTTCGAATACGGAAATCACAGGTATGTTACATAAGGAATTATTCTAGAGGGTGGCGTAATCCAGTGTCTTTTAGTGAAATGGAAATCAATGTGAACTAACCCAAACGTTTTTGCGGTGTGGTTTGCACAACCCATATGAGCTGCAATGTGAAAGAATGGAGAAAGCTTGAGCTGAAATGTGAACCGTGGAGAAAGCAGAGAAGAAGGATCACAAGGCTTCAGGGATCAGATGGGATTACCCATAATGTCTTGCAAGTAGCCATCATAACAAGCTACAGCCAATCAGAGGGACTGTAGGTCAAAGGTCACTGATGACTCCTAGCTAGAATCTTAAGCCTAGGCAGGAGGAGGAGGTGTCCATTTTGTGGAGAGAGGTTAGAGAGATAGGGAGCGTTTTACAATAAGAGATAGTAATAATACACAGATAAACAGTGTGGGACTCTGGGGAAGTGTAGAGAATTTAGGAGGACTGGAAAAAAAATTATGTAATTGAGAAGAGAGAGATAGATTAGACTGGAACCACTCTGTGTCTGAGCTATCTGCCACAAAGCAAGCAACAGCCAGTACTGCTGCACTGTACTTGTGACTATATATGCCTGATTGACACAACTCTGTAGCATCTGCATCAATCACACAATCAATTCTCAGAGTCAACTTATAGATTCATTCTATACTGTGTGTGTCCAGGGACAACAATGGACAATTAATAACACCATATGCACTATAGTACCATATGTCAAACAGCACCAACCCCTAATGACTAGTTATACATTAGTCTGGTCTACCTGTTTATTTTTTAGCAGGTGTCTGGCAAGTAGTAATAGTAGTAGAAGAAGAAGAATCAGGCTACAGTTGGCTGGTGCCTTTAGTAGACAGAAAATTAATATTATAAAGGAACTAGAAGCAGATGAGATTGTGGAGTATGTGGCTCACTCATGTCAATCACAGCAGGATCATAAGAGTGACAATGTGACTTTAAGCCAAAGTTCAGCAACATTCCTTATCCTCTGTCTCCCCTACAATAGTTAAAGAGGTCCTTTCACCACCTCCAGCAAGTCCAGCTCTTTACATCATTTAATAAACTCTGCTCCACCGATACTGACACAGTTACAATTCTTCTGTAGCCCCCAACCATTCCCAAGCAATAAATGCAGTTAGTTTTGTTGCCTGATATGCTATTTATGCTCTGTATTGTCAGGAAGGCGGTGTAAGGCAGGAGCAGGCAAGGATTGTGATTCTGAGCACTGGCTGCCTCTATTTCGAGCTCTGAATCACGCCCCTTGCCTGACAACACTCACCTGACATTACAGAGCTTAAACAACCCATCAGGCACCAAAACTAACTGCGCTTGTTGCTCAGGAATGATGGAGGCTAGAGAGAAATTCCAACTGTGCTGGAATCAGTGGAGCAGGGCCTATTAAAAGATGCTAAAAACTTGGAACTGGTGGAGGTGATGAAAGGTCGTCATTAATATCTCTATAACGGCCTTTATATTCCACCATCTCCCTCTTCTTCACTGATTCCTAGTGAGGCCAAATCTTTGCCAGTAAGAATGTGTAAGGATGTTGGATGTGAAGTGGTATTAGAATCAGAGGAAGCAGTCTCTCTTTTTTTTTTCTTAAAATAATACAAAATTTGTAGCTACTTCCTAAAAAGGTATCATTTTTGAACCACTTATAAAGACCATTGTTTCTTCCGATAACACCGCATGTGTATAAACACCCATAGGCATTTGCAACAAAAAGGTTGCATAGCTCAAAACTGAGTTGTCTTCTACTGATTCAATGGCATCCTATTGTGATAGTCTGTGTCAAAACCTGGGCCTACTGAAAGATTCTCTGCTACTTTGATGGGCCAATTCGACCCTGTGGGTCACAGTTAAAACTGCCATTTTAATTATATATTCCCTGTCTTCCTACAGCATTCTGTTCTCTCACGGAAGTTTGTGGATGTTATGACAAAGTACAATGAAGCGCAGGTGGATTTCAGAGAGAGAAGCAAAGGACGGATCCAGAGACAGCTCGAAATCAGTAAGTATGTTTTATATTCTTTTATCTTCTTTTTCTTTACTTTCCGAACCCTTTACAATATTATATACAGTATACTGTATATTGTATATATATATATATATATATTTTTTTTTTTTTTTATGGTACTGTGCAAAGTAAGAATTCTTCCAAAAATAGAAGTGTTACCAGTTTATTTTTCCGTTAACAACATGCAAAGAGAATGAAGAAAAGATAAATGTAAATCCCATCAATATTTGGTGTGACCTTTGGAGGAGGAGTCCTGGAAGTGACGATATGGCCCCCACAGATATAGCCCTGATCTCATCATCATCTAGTCTGTCTAGGATCACATGAAGAGACAGAAGGATTGGAGCAAGCCTACATCCACAGAAATCTGTGCTTACTTCTCCAAGATGGTGGGAACAACCTCCCTGCTGAGTTCTGTTAAAAACTGTAGTACCGAGAAGAAGTAATGGAAGGCAAAGGGCAATGGTCACACCAAATATTGATGGAAATTCTCTTTTGTTTATTCAATTAATTTTGTTAATGACAAAAGTAAACTATTAACCCTTCTATATCTGAAAGCATTACTTTGTAGAATTATTTCCACCCCTGCCTATAAGTTCTGCACTGTACTGTATATGGTATAGCTTTACAGTGATATGTAGATAGGACCACACTGACCTTGTGTACTCTTATCCATGACCATAATGCCAGTGAGACAACCTGAAACAGTGGACACGTCTTCTACGTCAGTCAAGGAACAGATGATATTACTGAACATTGCTAAATATATTGCGTGTATCTTCTTCTATAATGACCGGAAAAATCTTATTTTGCAGCTGGTAAAAGTACAACAGATGACGAACTGGAAGAAATGCTTGAAAGTGGAAATCCCAATATTTTCACATCTGGGGTGAGCAGCTGGAATTAGAGATTGCTTGAGGAACAGAGAATACTTGGAAAGCAGTCCCTTCCAGAGGAGTCTGACAGAGGTTTACTCCCTCCTTCCTATTGAAAGCACATATATGCTCAGCTGAACTGAGTGTACATTTGTATGGTTGGGGAACTGGAGTAAAAACTCTGAGCAAGCATTTGATGGCAAGCTTTTGGAGATTTATGGGCACCTTAAGATTTTACAAGTTTTTCCATTAGTGCTGTAGAGGATTTCTGGGAACTTATAGAGGACCTTTCACCACCTCCAATAAACCTCACACCTCCCAGTTATTTACATTGTTTAATAGCCACCCCTCCACTGCTTCTGGCACAGTTAGAATTTTTTCTCTAGCCCCCACCATTCCTGAGCAATCACTACCATTAATTTTGGCGCCTGATGTGCTATTTACACTCTGTACTGTCAGGGGGGTGATGTCAGACAGGAGCAGACAAGGGGTGTGATTCTCTGACACTGACTGCCTCTGATTGGAGCTCTGAATCACACCCCCCGCCTGACACCGCCCACCTGACATCACAGAGCTTAAATAGCACATCAGGCACCAAAACTAAATGCGCTTGTTGCTCAGGAATGAGTGAGGCTAGAGAGAAATTCCAACTGTGCTGGAATCAGTGGAGCAGGGCCTATTAACAGAACTAGAATTGGTGGAGGTTGTGAAAGATCCTCTTTAAAAGGAACATGTCAACAGGTTTGTTCTTATGCTGCTGGGGTTTAGGTGACCCCAGTCCCTTCCATAGAGGCTTTTGGCAGAAATTGAACCATGACTCTTCCCTCAGCTCCAGGTGCATTCACAGTGCGTAAATGACACTTTCAAATACTATTGTCATTAAGGGCCTATCAACAGTTGCAAACTGCCAGTTTATGAAGTTTTTTATGCCACAAAAGTGGTGTAGGCTCCATTCTGTTCACATGGTGACATGTGCTGCAAAATTTATTTTTAGGACCACATAAAAAAGTCGTGACTTTCAGACTGTTTCCATGGGCAAATGATGGGGTATGAGTGTTCCTACGAACACTTATTCAACAAATTATCAACTTGTAGAAAATGTCTTTTAGTTTGAGAAGCCTACACCCAATGCTTCAACGCTAGATACAGTGGGGAAATAAAGTATTTAGTCAGCCACCAATTGTGCAAGTTCTCCCACTTAAGAAGATGAGGCCGGCCTGTAATTGACATCATAGGTAGACCTCAACTATGAGAGACAAAATGAGAAAACATATCTAGAAAATCACATTGTCTGATTTTTTAAGAATTTATTTGCAAATTATGGTGGAAAATAAGTATTTGATCATCTACAAACAAGCAAGATTTCTGGCTCTCACAGACCTGTAACTTCTTCTTTAAGAGGCTCCTCTGTCCTCCACTCATTACCTGTAGTAATGGCTCCTGTTTGACATTGTTATCAGTATAAAAGACACCTGTCCACAACCTCAAACAGTCACACTCCAAACTCCACTATGGTGAAGACCAAAGAGCTGTGGAAGGACACCAGTAACAAAATTGTAGACCTGCACCAGGCTGGGAATACTGAATCTGCAATAGGCAAGCAGCTTGGTGTGAAGAAATCACCTGTGGGAGAAATAATTAGAAAATGGAAGACGTACAAGACCACTGATAATCTCCCTCGATCAGGGGCTCCACGCAAGATCTCACCCCGTGGGGTCAAAATGATCACAAGAACAGTGAGCAAAAATCCCAGAATCCCAGAACCACACGGGGGGACCTAGTGAATGACCTGCTGGGACTAACGTAACAAAGGCTACCATCAGTAACACACTACGCCGCCAGGGACTCAGATCCTGCAGTGCCAGACGTGTCCCCCTGCTTAAGCCAGTACATATCTGGGCCCGTCTGAAGTTTGCTAGAGAGCATTTGGATGTTCCAGAAGAGTATTGGGAGAATGTCATATGGTCAGATGAAACCAAGGTAGAACTATTTGGTACAAACACAACTCGTCGTGTTTGGAGGAGAGTGAATGCTAAGTTGCATCCAAAGAACACCATACCTACTGTGAAGCATGGGGGTGGCAACATCATGCTTTGGGGTTATTTCTCTGTAAAGGAACAAGAACGACTGATTCGTGTACATGAAAGAATGAATGGGGCCATGTATCGTGAGATTTTGAGTGCAAACCTCCTTCCATCAGCAAGGGCATTGAAGATGAAATGTGGCTGGGTCTTTCAGCATGACAATGATCCCAAGCACACCGCCAGGGCAACGAAGGAGTGGCTTTGTAAGAAGCAATTCAAGGTCCTGGAGTGGCCTAGCCAGTCTCCAGATCTCAACCCAATAGAAAACCTTTGGAGGGAGTTGAAAGTCCGTGCTGCCCAGCAACAGCCCCAAAACATCACTGCTCTAGAGGAGATCTGCATGGAGGAATGGGCCAACATACCAACAACAGTGTGTGCCAACCTTGTGAAGACTTACAGAAAACGTTTGACCTCTGTCATTGCCAACAAAGGATATATAACAAAGTATTGAGATGAATGTTTGTTATTGTCCAAATACTTATTTTCCACCATAATTTGCAAATAAATTGTTAAAAAATCAGACAATGTGATTTTCTGGATTTGTTTTCTCATTTTGTCTCATAGTTGAGGTCTACCTATGATGACAATTACAGGCCGGCCTCATCTTTTTAAGTGGGAGAACTTGCACAATTGGTGGCTGACTAAATACTTTTTTTCCCCACTGTACCTCCTTCTTAGTGTCAGCCACAATGACCCTCAGACTGCCGCTGATGCCTCCAAGAGTGCCCGTCATATATAATATGATTAATCTCTACTCTGATGCCTCCATATATGATATGCTGAATCACTACATGGTGACTACAGGTTGGTGGCTACACAGTGCGTCCAGGGTCCATGTATGAGGATCTATGTCCACCAGTGGCTGAGAGGGTAGGTCTAAAGGTCACAAATAACAGGGACAAGCAACAAGAATTAGGCTATTGTGTACTTCTGTATATGGAAGGATAAGGTTTATTGGGATATGAAATGCATAAATGATGGGTTTGTGGTCAATGTCCCAGCTGACAGAAAGATCCTGAGTGATCATGGCCACAATCAGGTGTGCGAGCAGACTGTAATATACAGATTATTTCTATTATTTTGCAGATTATTAATGACTCACAGATATCCCGTCAGGCTTTAAGTGAGATTGAGTCCCGGCATCGTGACATTGTACGACTGGAGAGCAGCTTGAAAGAACTCCACGACATGTTCCTGGACATCGCCATGTTAGTTGAGAACCAGGTAACCATATGGGTTAATGTGGAATTTATGAGGACAGAGACCATAAGAATGTAGATAACAGATGGGAGTGAGGTGATAACAATTACATAGCGCTCTTTATTGGGAGAAATGCATATTCTCTATGGTCCTTAAGAACGTCACATTAGCCGCTGGATGTCTCAGTTGTGTCCTGTTTTCTATCCTTAATGCTTTGCTTGGAGACTGAGACTCGACATAGCTCAGGTAACTACATCTCCTGCCCTCTGGCCTTATTCCTTCTCCTGAAGCCTATTTCTCAGCAACATTTATTAATGCATTCTGTCCATTTCAGGGGGAAGTGACAGATAATATAGAAATCAACGTCATGAAGGCGGTGGAACATGTAGAGAAAGCTCGAGTAGAGACCACAAAAGCTGTGAAATACCAGAATAAAGCACGAAAGGTGAGAAGAAGGGACCACTACATGACTGACAAAACAGTGCCATGTTGTATTAACCACAACAAAGGGTTTTGAGACTTAGTGAAGGACCATGAAGAAGACTGTTGACAGCTCCTTGTAATGTGGTTGTACAGTATCTCACCATATTTATGTATCTCTGCATCTTTTTCTAAACCTCTTTCCACCTCCTGCTCCTGCACCTTACTTTCATTGCCCTTGCATGGCCCCTGTCCTTTGTTCTCCTTCTTCATGGACTTCTGTACACCACTGATGGTCTACCACATGCCTTGAACCCACCATCCTTCTGTCATACTCTCGTTTTGACCTGCACTCCACCACCCTTGTTTCTGTCTTCCAATTCCTTCTTTTGCTACCATTTCTTATCTTCGTGAAGGGTGCTCTTATAGACCGCATAGAAAATAACATGGATGAGTCGGTGGGTTTTGTGGAACGAGCAGTGGCTGACACAAAGAAAGCAGTAAAATACCAGAGTGAGGCCAGGCGGGTGAGAATTGCCCTGAAGCAACCTCCTCCACACCCTTAGCTTGTAGTTTCACAACTTGTTTTGTCAGTAGTACGCCACATTATGATGTAGGTAACCTAATGTCCGGGTTTAGATCCTAGCTGTGTCTTCTAGATAGAGAAGATGTGCTTGTTCCTCTTTCCCACACTCCTTCATTTCGTATGGTGTTTTCTTCATTAGTTGCGTCAATGGGGATCATATTGTAGCACCTCTTGGATCACTCATTTTTTCTGCTCTCCAATGGATGATGAGACATACACAGTTACATCAGGTTTTTGCTGACATTAAGTGTGGACTTCTCTGACTTGCGGACACATTGACGATTTTGTGGACAATACATGAATTTAGCCATGTCCTTGTGACATGGACAATGACTAGATCTCTAGATGCGTAGAAAATTTATCTAACATATAAGTGTCTACAATGATATCTGGAATGTAGAATTGACAATAGAGGTGACATCCTAAAATACCATGTATTATTGTGGCTACACTCATAGGGTTGAATGGTAACAGCGTGACAATTTTGAAAAAAAAATTCCAGAAAAATTGTTATGAAAATTGTAGTAAGGAAAATTTTTAACCACTTTTCCTATGAGTGGCAGATCTGTGTCACTATGGCCAGCAACTGTACCACTATAGCTGAAACTCATACAGCTGTATTTGTGAATGGTATTTTTGGGATCACTTGCTCACGCCTCTCCTTGATGTTGCCTCCCTCCAGAAAATGATCATAATTATTGTGGTGGTAATTATTCTGCTAGCAATTATTGCCCTGATTATCGGCTTATCTGTGGGACTGAAGCACTGAGACTACACCATGATGCTGGGCAATTGTAAGTATAGAACTTTTTGGATTTTAGGAGGACGGATAAGTGAAAGAAAATATCTTCATAATTAAAATAGTATTAAATAATGGGTAAAATATAAGACGTTATTCAGAGGAGGATCATGCCATACTCTCCCAGTCATGAATCCTCTTGCCTTTCCTTAAAATGCAATAGACATTATTAGGGGGTGTTCACACATAGGAATTTGACGCTGAATTCGAGGCAGAATCCTCCTCAAAATTTGCCTCAAATTCTGCCTCCCATTCATTTTAATGGGAGGCCGTAGCTGATTTCTTTCGGCTAGCGCCCTGCTCGTTCTTCAGGTGGATTCTGTCTGAGAACTTTTTCTTTTGGTGCGGAGTTGGATGAAGAATTTGATGTGGAATTTGTCAAAATCCCAAAAAAAAGGTAAAATACAGTGGCACTCTTCACCAAATTCTGCTTCAAACTCTGCTTCAAATTCAGCATCAAAATCATCTTCAAATTCAGCATTAAAATCCTCATTGGTTTTTGGAGAAAAAATATTTGCTCCAAATTCGTAAAGCAAAAATTTTCTGCTTGACAAATTCAGCGTGTGAACACCCCCCTAGGCTAAGTTCACATCAGTGTCGGCGTTTCAATGAGGTGGCGGTCACACGTGCACTGCTACTTCATTTAAAACCAAGTAGCCAAGTGGCTATTTGAGAAGGTCTAGTACAGGGCTCGGAGATTTCCATCAGTCCTATAGAGATTGAATGAGGCATCAGTACGCATTGTGTGACCACCACTCCATTCAAACTTCTCAGGAACATTGGCTTTGTTCTAGAAGTTGGTGATCCTACATTTATCAACTATGCTATGGATTCCTGGTTATGGATTAACCTCTTGACTGGACAGTATTAGCCAAGCATCCATCTGGCAGATTCCTACAGGCACCCTATGACATGCTATGATACTGTACTGGGCCTGATTGTCCTGAGGAGTAGTTGGACTCTACCAGGTCTACATCCTTTAAATTCTTCTACCATTGCAGATGGTGGGAATAGATCTTGTGCAACTAATTCTTAATAAGAGGTGAAACTCATGACAGGATATTGATAGTGATGTGGGGTAATGTTTCTAGAGCCATGACAGCAGATACTTCACAATGTTATGGTCTGTGAAGGTTATGTATCTCAGACGAGACCTTGGAACTTGTGGTCATAAAGCATCTTGTAGCTTTCTGTAACACATACTTTTTTTATCCCTAGTGTAACACTCCATCTATGACACATAATCCCTCCAAAGCTCCTGATCCTTATTTCCTCCCAACCTTCACCTGCTCCTCCACCAAGATTTACCTCTTTTTCACCACCAATACAAGGATCCATGTTTTAACCTTCTGGAAACCTCCCCTCAACCTGGAACCCCTGGACCTTTGCTTTCTCCTTGTGCTTACCATGCCATCCTATTAACTCTGAAACTAACGAAAGGGTGGAAAACTTGTAAAGCTGTACCTATATTATTTCTGTATGTTCTATGAAGAGGAATCGAACTACAAGGTGCTCAAATTGATAAGAGACTTCTGTAAGAGCCATACGGACGTATCATACGAGAAAACATTCCTTCTAGCTCGAACCTGGAGGTCATACCATAGATGGTGCGATGACTAAGACTGTAACGAAGAAAAAGATTTTATATTATTTGGTTTGATCAAATTCAATGTTTTGAGCCTTCCTCAACTAGTTTCCTGGTAAGAGTTGACCTGACTTACTGGTGAGCTGACGTTGCCTCAGTGTCAAATCTCCATCTCCGAGAAACTGAATGCTGTGTTTCATTATGGTTGTTTCTCTGGAATTTCTGAGGGTCCTAAAGTCCAAAATCCTTCTATTAACATGTGTGAGCGCACTTGAGAGCTTAAATATAGTGAGAGTCCCAGCAAGGCAGGTACCGTAAAAAATACTGCCCAATATGTTGCATTTGGTAGCTATGAAAGAGGTTCTATGGAGATACAGAAAAAGTTGTGACATGTCCTATCCTGACCCCCTCAGCCCTCACTCCAGTGATATAGATACTCTTAGGTTAGGTTCACAAAAATAAATTTGGTGTTGATTTTAAGGTGGATTCCACCTCAAATTCAGCTCCAAATTGCTGCCGGAATTTGCCTCCCATTGTTTTAATTGGAAAGCAATGATGGGTGCTTCTCTTTTTCAGCATGCTGAAAAGTGTCCTGTTCAAACTTTCCATGGATTCCGCAGCTGATTTATCCGCAGAACCTGCATTGCAAGGCCTACTGTGTTTGAGGCTGATCTTTGAGCAAACCTGCGGCAGAAAGCTTCAGCTTGCCAGTGTGGAATCCACAGGGATGGAATTTGGAGGGAAATCTTGGACTGCCTCAAATTCCTCTCCATATTCTTCCATGTGAACCTGCCCTAAAGAGGTTTTCCAACCAGTAAAAAGTTTTCTAGCAAATAGCTGGGATTATAAGATTACAAAATAAGTCATACTCACCAATTCTGATGGTTCCAGAGGACCATGCCAGTCTCTATGTCCTGTTCAAGTGATGAAGTCCCAACAAGGACATGTGACCACTGAAGCCATTGACTGGTCACGGTGGCTTCAGAGGTCACAAGTCTGTGTCAAGAGGAAACAAAGACCAGTGGTGGACCCAGGAAGCATAGTAACCAAATCGGCAGGAAATCAGTGAGGCGAGTATGACTTCTTTCATGTTTTATAACACTTTGAGCTGTTTTCTAAATACTTTTTGCTGGCTGGACAACTCCTTCAAGGTGGAAATACCACTGAGCTTGGTGCAGAGGGGCATGATAGAGCTATACTTTTCCTGGATGGACAGCCCCTTTAAGATGGGAACATTGGTAATGAGACAGACACGTTGCTAAGGATGTGCTACCAGACAACTGTGATTCATAACCTGTGGTTGCTAGGCAGTGTATTCCTAGCAACCAGACTGTCAAACATAACAGCTGGTCAGCTCAAAGCTCGCTTGGCACTATGCTGACTAAGCTACTTGTTGACAGCCAAATCATGTCACTCTCCAGTTCAGACTGCTGTAGTACTAGCAGCTAATTCAGATGGAGAACTTCTGTAAAGTGTGTTTGTCACCAGATCCAGCATGTCACCCAGCCCCATAGATAGATAGGTTATGGTCACCAGAACCCAGCATATTACCCCAGCGCCGCAGATAGATAGGTTAGGATCATCAGAACCAGCATATCACCCCAGCCCCGCAGATAGATAGGTTATGGTCACTAGAACCCAGCATTTTACCCCAGCCCTGCAGATAGATAGGTGTCATCAGAACCCAGCATATCACCCCAGCCACATAAATAGATAGATTATAGTCACCAGAACCAGCATATCACCCCGCCCCATAGATAGATAGGTTATGGTCACCGAAATCCAGCATATTACCCCAGCCCCGCAGATAGGTTATGGTCAGCAGAACCAGCATATCACTCCAGCCCTGCAGATAGATAGGTTAGTGTCACCAGGACCAGCATATCACCCCAGCCCTGCAGATAGATAGGTTAGTGTGAACAGAATCAGCATATCATTCCAGCCCTGCAGATAGATAGGTTAGTGTCGCCTGAATCAAGCCGTGTTTTGGCAATGGAGACACCAATTCACAAGGGGAAAACAATGTATAATTCAGAGGACACCAACCCATCTGTCTGCGTGGCTGGGTTGATATGCTGGGTTCTGCTGACACACTCCCTTTAAGTGTTGTGAACCCTTATGACCAGATATCTGGGTTTGGCACATCTATGGTCAAATCTGCGGTGAGTCAGGCAGCCCCTACCAACTGAGACCAAATGTCAAGAGTAGTCTCATCATAGTGTCTATGGTCACCACTGGCAAGAAACAATGATGATCATTATACATTAGGGGTAATGGTATAAGGGTTGTATATGAAGGATATGTCTCTACACTTTTAATGTAGTCAGACACAATTTTCTGCAGTGATAACTGCTGAGGGTTAGGGGTTTCAGAAGCTGGAAAAGCTGTATACCAGGCTGCTTTGGCTTCAGTGAGCAACCCTTTAAGTCTTGCCTATTTTATCTTATTTAGTTACAACGCCTTATTTAAGTCAAAATTTTGCTAATAGGGGGCAGTATTATAAAGTATGTTCTCATAAAAGGATATGTAAAGACTTTGGGACGGTGAGGATATGTAGATGTCTCTTTCCTCTCCCATCTTCTATCCTGGACATATGTAGACACGTATACATTAGGCCTTAGTATGGAAATGATATATTAGTGGTGCATCCCATAATAGAACCTACAGGATAAGACAAGGTCTATTACACGAAGGCTTACGTATTGGTTTTGAATGATATGTAGGAATGTTAGGTGCATTTTTGGACCAGTTTAACCTGTTTTTTGGGTTTGGTGGGTTTTATGGTAACCTCACTATAAAAGTAGTTACTGCGAAGCTCTGAACATTCCTCATCCCTCACATCATGTAGGGAACACATAGTATCAGGTGCAGCGTGAGCTCATACACATAGCTGGCATTACTCACATTTTGTTTCAGCTTGAACCTCTTCTTGAACTCTCTTTATAGTAAGTGCCCTGGATTTGGCCAATGGAAATAAGATCTGCGATTCTATTATGGTGGCCACTGGGGGCGCTGTTTTATTGAGGCCAGCGATGTAAAGTGACTCAGAGCCGTGGTGGTGTTAGTTATATGTGTTAATAATAACCCCAGACATCCAGTTAGTATACAAAGTACATAGAACAAATGTAATCGCACATACAGGGTCATTTTTGTGTGCGATGAGCACTCTCTTATGTACTGACATAGCACAAACAGCAACAGAACAGCGCCACCTGGTGGACACACTTAAGTAAGTTGATTTAAAGCTTGGGGCAGATTCTTATAGGTCAATACTTTAGTCCTGGAAACCCCTTTAACCCTTTTCCTAGTGTACATGTTTATTGCCTACTTTGTCCCCTCTTCAGTGTAACATACAGTCCTGACCTTTTATTGTACATTTGTATATACAGTATTGTAAAAAAAAACTATACTAAATGAAGGAACAGATCTATCCCCCTCCCCCTCCTCTTCCCGCTTGGATTAGTGAAAAAAGGGTCTGCTTATTTCCACAAACAGTGCCACTCTTGAATGCAGGCTGCGTGTGGTATTGCACCTCAGCTCCACTCACGTCAATGGCGGGAAGATGACCTGCAATGCAGAAAGTGGCACCGTTTCTGGTAGGAAGAAAAAAAAAAAGACAACCCTTTTTCTAAGCATGCTGTGGCAGCAATAAATCTATGTCCTCCTTAAAGGGAATGTTTATTTTCTTTCACCCACATAGCTATAGGTAAATTCTGGGGTCAATTACATACCTATGAGGGTTTTAATAAACCAGTTTATTAACATTCACCGTGGTGCTGACAGCATAAGAATGTAGACACCCCCTTTAATAAAGATGGACTTTTTTTCATGTTTACAGCTTATCCACACAGTCATTTTAGTGTTTTAAAGGGGTACTTCATTTTTGTGCCCTTTTGCCCCTGTGGCATGAAGGTTAGCGATCTGGCCTTTCATATGAAGATGCATGCTTCTGCACATAGCATATATGCTTGCTGAACTTTAATTCTCTTGCTAACAGTTCTAAACACAGCACCCCCGCAGGAAGGTTGAGGTATAACATCACAATTTTTTTTTTTTTTCTTAAAGCCTAAAACCTAAAAATGTTTATGTGGATAAGTCCAAATGTTACAATTACATCACAGTAGAGTTACCGCTTTATTCTGAGCTTTCCCTTCTCTGACTTTTTACATGCTGCAGAAGAAGATAATGATTCTGATTTGCTGTGTAATCCTCATCATTGTCACAGCTTCCACAATCGGAGGAATCTTTGCCTGAGGTGAGGGTGACAAGGAGCCGGGGTAGAACTTAGCACTATATAAACTAGCCAATGAAATATTTATGTTGATGTGTACATATTAATTTATTGTGATCTATAGATGTGTGTGTGATGTCACTGGAGTTGTATCCCTGTAAAGGGTGTCATTTATGTTACATTTGCAAGAAACAACGTAAAGTAAAATACTTTGCTGATCTTACGCAAGAGCTTGAGTGACCTCTTCTCTAGTCACATCCAGAGCTGCATTAAAAATTCTACAACCAATTAGATAAGATCTCACACAGGGAACGGTCTATGAATCTTGTACAAGCAAAGACTTGGCTAGGCGTGGAGGAGAGATGTGAGCTAGTCAGAGATATTTTGAGTGCAGCTTTGGTTGTGAACGGAGGACAGAATTTACAAAATAAGCAAGCAAAGGTACTGCTTATTATTTGGAGCTGAGGATTGGATTTACAAGATATATTTTGCCAATTTTTCTTCCGCTTGAATTAAGATGTGGAACAAAAACCCAAGATTAAGAAGATACGGGATTTACAGAGGCCACGCTGGATATTGATTAAAAAAATTTGTGAAACTATCCATGTGTTGTGTGTTCAGTCCACGGTCTGTCTTATCCAATGATCCCTGCCATCACATTTGGCTTGGCTGAGTATGCATGTGTTCTTTATGAGAGAAAGGAAACACGTCTGGCACCAGCATATCTAAACTGAGCACAGAAGTGTTGGGTATGTTGAAATCCATCAGCCCGATCATTTTCTTTCATGACATCTGGGCATATACATTGGTGGCCAGCCGATCCCAATCAGTAGGTTCAGATAATCATCTAATGTGTTACTTAATAGTAAAGCAATTAGGATGTGATATTAAAGGAGTTTTGCAGGACTTACATATTGATGACACAGCCATAGCATAGGTCATCAATATCTGATCTCTAGGGGCCTGGATCACCATAGATCTGCTGCTTCAGTTTCACAGGTCATGTGACATCACGTTCATCAGTTGCATGGCCTGTTTGCAGATCAGTCCTATTCAAGTGAATGGGACTGAGCTGCAATACAGAGTACAGCCACTACACAACGTATGGGGCTGTGCTTGTCCACCTGGGCTTTGCCATCTATTAGGACAGCTTATCAGTGGGGGTTCTAGGTGTCAGATCCCCTCAGACAAGCAATCTTATCCAAAGCTGTGGAATATCGTAAACTGTGCTGGTGATGAAATGCAGCATCTTGGTTTTGTGGTCAGGTCATGTTTATGGACTACCAACGTGAGTGACCCTTGAAAACTAAAACTGAAGCGCCCCTCTGACCTTACTGTGTGCCCAATGTCTTAGGTCATACCATCTAGGATATTGGTTTGGGTACCATTGGATGCTGGGCTAAAACATTTTTAACGTCCTGAATTTTAGTAACTCGATATGGCGAGACAACATGGTCTGGGTCATGGTGGGTTACAGCATTTACAATACTGGGCAATTAAAAAAAAAGGTTTCAGGAAAATCACCGACTAGCCTGGCATATAGGAAGGTTTCCATTCTTATTTGTACCATTTATTACAAAATATCAGTAAAAGCCAAGTTGCCCAGCAGAAGCCATTTTGTTGTAGCCCAAAGCCCATCCCATCAGACACGATCCTTCAGACAGTGCTTGCCCCAGTACCTGCCCTTGTAATGCAGGTCATAAGGACTAAGATACTTCCGGCAGCCCATCATGTTACGAGTCACCAGGCGCTCAAATGTCCACGGGTTCTGGTTGTTTTTCTGCCTCTCCTCCAGCTCCTCCTGGAGCTTTTTCAAGGTTTCTCGGCTCACAGCCTTGGCAGGGAATGGAAGCTTCTTGGCCACTTGAGCTAGCACAGGCAAAACCTCAGCAAACTCACAGTGTCCTCCCACCTCCACGATGAGCTGGTCGGCTTTCACCGGGGTGACATAATGGTCCACCGCCCCTTTTCCACCGCCCATACGTTGGCCCAGTCCTTTGCGTGTGATGGGTTTGTTGGGAGCTTCTATCAGCCAGTTGCTGAAAGTCGTGCGGGGGTCAAATTTACGATTCAAAGTCAATCGCATCATTTCAAAGTGACCAAAATGTAAGTATCCACCTCCCAAAGCCTGTGCAATAAAGAGACCAAAGTCAATACACAATAGATAAGTGTCCAGTGTAGTACCAGAGAGCACAGTGTCAGTAGGTGGCTGGAAAGGTGAACCTGGTTACATCACATGGCTCTCAATATAGGAGCAAAATGCAAGAGTCCTCAGAAAACTACCAAAATATATCTACCTGCCATATTATTTCTAAGCCTGACAAGTCTTTAACCAGCCACCATATTGTCTTCCCATGCAGAAACAGCCCAAATGCCCACCCCGTAGCCCAGTGTTTATATAGGTATAACAGAATTCCAGTAATGTTACAATGCCCCACAATGTACAGTATTTAGGCCTTGCCCCTACATCCTCAGGATCTGACCAAGATGGTGCGTTACACTACCCCCAAATGGACTGAAGACCCAATATCCTGCCTGCTGGCCTACTGTACTAAGGACCTGAAGTGAAGGAAGGTCAATATAGTCAAAATGTCCCTCAAAAATAATGGAAAAAAAAAATAAAAATGCTTAAAAGGGGTGTCCAGTTTCAGAAAATAAATGATATTGTTTGTATAATGAGAAGTTGTACAATGTTCTAATATACTTTCTGTATCAATTCCTCATGGTTTTCTAGATCTCTGCTTGCTGGATAAAAAAAAAAAAAAAAAAAAAAAAACACAACCAGAATGAATGACAGCAAGCAGAGATCTAGAGAACCGTGAGGAATTGATACAGAAAGGTATATTGTAAAATTGTACAACTTCTCTCTAGCAAGTATTTCTGTTGGTTTCAGCACAATATTCTCATTATGCCCCCTAGTGTCTGCCTGCTCCAGCCTGGGATCCACCCACTAAAGATCCCAATTAGCATATTGGGTGCTGAAACTATTAGCACCGACTGCTTTGGACCGGTGGGGGGTTTCAAAAGAAAATTCCACCTGTGCCGGAATCAGTGGAGCGGAGACTATTGAAGAGTGCGAAGAGCTGGAGTGGGTGGAGGTGGCGACACTTGCTCTATAAGGGGTTAACAAAAACTAAATATCTATGACAAAATTGGCCTAATTACTCCACAAAAAAAAAAAAAAAAAAAAAAAAAAGCAAGTTAGGATCCTACACGGTCTCCATTTCTATTCACCCGATGACTGAGGTGTCTCCTGGACGTAGCTGGGGGCAGCAGAGCCTGGTAATACCATATATTGGGAACAAACACTCTCATACTACCTGTGGTCACTAGTGCTCAGATACCCTATGATGTAAACGGAAGAAAATGGAGGCCCCAGACCAAAACCTGAGATGGAGCTCTATCACTTATAGGAGAAAACAGCCCCCGTGGTGTCCAGAGGATCGCTACTCCATGTCACACACAGCACGCTGTGTCCACATACCACCACCTAGTAGTGCACCGCTTACTACATCATAACCGCCTCATGACTTATGATGACATAGGCAGGATCTTCTCACCAGGATGCCATACTGTCCATCCTGGAACTCCCGCCCCTTCTCTGCTGGGCCACGGATGTCCTTTAGATTCTTAGGGACCTTCACCACCTTCACAAGATCCGGAACTTTATTCATAAAGCGCAGTTTGGGTCGTTCCTTCATACTGACTCCTGGAAGATGGAGAGAAGGCAGTGTACGGTTAGAAGTCTATAGGTAGTGACTGAAATCCACACAAGGTCTCCATGGTAACACCACATACAGTGCCTTGCGAAAGTATTCGGCCCCCTTGAACTTTTCAACCTTTTGCCACATTTCAGGCTTCAAACAAAGATATAAAATTTTAATTTTTTGGTGAAGAATCAACAAGTGGGACACAATTGTGAAGTGGAACGAAATTTATTGGATATTTTAAACTTTTGTAAAAAATAAAAAACTGAAAAGTGGGGCGTGCAATATTATTCGGCCCCCTTAAGTTAATACTTTGTAGCGCCACCTTTTGCTGTGATTACAGCTGCAAGTCGCTTGGGGTATGTCTCTATCAGTTTTGCACATCGAGAGACTGAAATTCTTGCCCATTCTTCCTTGGAAAACAGCTGGAGCTCAGTGGGGTTGGATGGAGAGCGTTTGTGAACAGCAGTTTTCAGCTCTTTCCACAGATTCTCGATTGGATTCAGGTCTGGACTTTGACTTGGCCATTCTAACACCTGGATACGTTTATTTGTGAACCATTCCATTGTAGATTTTGCTTTATGTTTGGGATCATTGTCTTGTTGGAAGATAAATCTCAGTCCCAGTCTCAGGTCTTTTGCAGACTCCAACAGGTTTTCTTCCAGAATGGTCCTGTATTTGGCTCCATCCATCTTCCCATCAATTTTAACCATCTTCCCTGTCCCTGTTGAAGAAAAGCAGGCCCAAACCATGATGCTGCCACCGCCATGTTTGACAGTGGGGATGGTGTGTTCAGGGTGATGAGCTGTGTTGCTTTTACGCCAAACACATCGTTTTGCATTGTGGCCAAAAAGTTGGATTTTGGTTTCATCTGACCAGAGCACCTTCTTCCACATGTTTGGTGTGTCTCCCAGGTGGCTTGTGGCAAACTTTAAACAAGACTTTTTATGGATATCTTTGAGAAATGGCTTTCTTCTTGCCACTCTTCCATAAAGGCCAGATTTGTGCAGTGTACGACTGATTGTTGTCCTATGGACAGACTCTCCCACCTCAGCTGTAGATCTCTGCAGTTCATCCAGAGTGATCATGGGCCTCTTGGCTGCATCTCTGATCAGTCTTCTCCTTGTTTGAGATGAAAGTTTAGAGGGACGGCCGGGTCTTGGTAGATTTGCAGTGGTCTGATACTCCTTCCATTTCAATATGATCGCTTGCAGTGCTCCTTGGGATGTTTAAAGTTTGGGAAATCTTTTTGTATCCAAATCCAGCTTTAAACTTCTCCACAACAGTATCACGGACCTGCCTGATGTGTTCCTTGGTCTTCATGATGCTCTCTGCGCTTTAAACAGAACCCTGAGACTATCACAGAGCAGGTGCATTTATACGGAGACTTGATTACACACAGGTGGATTATATTTATCATCATCAGTCATTTAGGGCAACATTGGATCATTCAGAGATCCTCACTGAACTTCTGGAGTGAGTTTGCTGCACTGAAAGTAAAGGGGCCAAATAATATTGCACGCCCCACTTTTCAGTTTTTTATTTTTTTTTACAAAAGTTTAAAATAACCAATAAATTTCCTTCCACTTCACGATTGTGTCCCACTTGTTGATTCTTCTCCAAAAAAATTAAAATTTTATATCTTTGTTTGAAGCCTGAAATGTGGCAAAAGGTTGAAAAGTTCAAGGGGGCCGAATATTTTCGCAAGGCACTGTATATAATCTCAGTAGTGCAGCCTCAGGCTTTGCACCCAATCATATCCCAATCCAGTAGACATTAAGGAACAGGTTTATATATTTAGAGGGAGATTTCTTAAGGCTTATTTTATTGTTGGAAAGACCATCCCCTCATCAGTAATAGTTGCTTGCTCATGACGTATTTTCTTATCCTGATTGTACCTTCTTCAGCAAGTCATGTAACTACTGTGTAACCTGTTTTTTTTTCCTAGCATGGGTTGCTGTACATCCAGAGGTCTCTTTCTGCTGCCTGCTCATACTATTGAGAGCTACCATGTGATTCAAAGGCCCGTTCCTGTTCTTCTGTCAAAAAGCGTTCTGCCCCTCCACTACCCATCACATAATCTGCTCCCTATAGCCGCTTCGTCACATACTGCCTATAGTTCTCTCCTCTCCACAGTCCCCATTACCTTCCCCTGTATTATCATCACATTGAGTCTGAATACGGTGGTTCACAGTAAATCTCCCTAGTGTGGTGTGAAAACAATAGGGGGCGCTGCCTCCGTTTTGAGTGTGCTAGCTGTGCGGCTCGGGAGTCCATCACAGCCAACACACCCTCCACCTTGGCATTTGTTGTTGCAACATGGCCCAAGTAGTAACTAAATATACCTCTCCTAAATGCAGCTATAACCCACCTGAACACAGGGGGTGAGGCCTAAATATGATGCTCAAAGGAGGCGGCATGAAAACCAGACCCAAGGCAGCGCCCCCTACTGGATACACAACAGTCCAGAGATATCCTACTTTTAAGCACTCCATTGTAGCATCTATGGTTATCAGCAGTGGTGGGTGCAGTCTCACAAGGACCTTTCAGGACTTCATTCTCACAATCTAAGGTCCTGGAAGGTGAATTTAGTATTAACTATGCAGTGTTTCACAGAAACGACCACAAGCACGAGACATGGATGACAGCAAAGTGGACTGTGCAGGACAGACGGGACACCTATGCCGAGCAGAGCACAGCCTGGCTTAGTGACAAGTCTACAGGACACTTAGATGTCCTGGCATCAGCTAATGTGACAACCATCTCGCACCCGTAATACCTGCACATGATCACATGTCCACATTGGTACGTTGTCACTGCAGCAGGAAACACAAGTATGGCTTCTTTTATTGTTTTCACCCTTTATAAGCAATTTTTTGAGCTGTATAACCCGTTTAATGGTGTCCTCTGTGCTCAGGGTCACTTATAACTAATACACAAAACTCACCACTAAAATCCGGAGGAGGTTCATAGGAGCGCAGTCCAGCCGTGACTGCCATATGTGGCGGTGACACACAACCTGCAGAGAAGAGACGACAGAGGATGAGGACGGGCACAAACAGTATGAGATATAGATAGCAGATGATCTTAATAGCTGGGTACAAATAGGGAGCTATAAAAGGGGTTCTCCATGAACTGTCTATAACTACTTCCTCTCCCCAGGTTCTCTTTGGGACATACTTCAGGCTTCATGGCCATTTACAACCAGGGCACATGATCAGAACCAGCTCTCGGCACCCAAGCTGATCCGCCCCCTGCCTTCATTGCTGGTTTCCTGTACTTTGGATGCTAGCATTACTACTAGTACAATGATCCAGCCTGCCAGCCCCAATAGTACAGGTGAATAGCAGTGAAAACAGAAGAGAACCCGGACTGACTAGGGTGCCAAGTGCTGGTTCCAATTCTGTGACCCAGGGTCGGAACCAGCCTAAGAACCCATTCTGAATAGAACCCTGGAGGATGTAAGTATTTAGTAAGTCCCTGGATATCCTACTTAAAGGGGGTTTTCCCATGAGTTCTATATTGATGATCTATCAATATCTGATCTGTGGGGGCCCAGCACTTGCTACTTCCACGGTTCAGATGATTGAAGCGGCAGTGGCACTCTGTTTCACAGGCCAGTGACATCATCATTCACATGGCCTGGATGCAGCTCAATGGGGCACAGCCATTGTACAATGTACGGAGCTGTGATTGGTGCAGCACATGACATAACGCTGACATCTATTCAACCTGCTTAGGCGTCCGGGGTGTCAGACCTTTGCCGATCCCATATCGATGACTTATCCTCTTGATACGTCATCAACATCTCAGTCTTCTGCAGCATCTAGGACAGGGGTAGACAACCTTCGGCACTCCAGCTGTCGTAAAACTACAACTCCCAGCATGCATACTTGCTCTGGAAGTGGATGGAGCATGATGGGAGTTGTAGTTTCACAGCAGCTGGAGTGCCAAAGGTTGCTGAGCCCTGATCTAGGGTGTTAGATGGCTGGGATCAGAGGTAACCCCGTGTACCAGAGCACAAAATAAGGCTACAGCATGTATCTGTGACGTGATTGAAGAGCACATGGATGACATCTGTGTGCCACCCACCAAGCCTCCATGGCCCCATTCACGACAGGAATAAGACCGCTCCTGAGTTGTCCCAGGCTCACGGCCCTATACACAAGCCTGTGAAAATAGAATGGACCACAGAAATGAATGGATCAGAGCACTAGCTGAGAAAAACACAGCTAGTACACCGACAATGCACGCGGCCCTAAGGCTCCATGCACACCTTCGTAGTCTTTGGCCACAATTGTGGCTAAAAATGCGGACCCATTCATTTCTATGGCCCCATATGAAAATCTGCGCTCCTATATATGTCCGTATTTACAGCCAATTCATTTATAGGTCAGCAGCAATCACAGATAAACCCGGATACCAATCCATGTGTCATCTGTTCCATTTTTAGACTACACATGGAGCCTGGGGTGGAGTGCCCACCCCGGCAGACCTCGCCTATACATGCACCACACACATCCCCATTCATTTGTATGGCTGTCATATAATGGACACTATGTCTATAGCTGCACATGAGGCCTCATTGCCTGTATAACCAGTGAGCTGTAGGATACAATGCAGACATTACAGCTCTCACAATTCCTCAGTATGGCTAAGCTCTCACTGACTAGAAGAATCCACACAACCGCACTGTCCCTTCCCAGGTGCCATTTTGTCAAAGCTAAGCCATATACTTCTACAGTCACATTTGTCTCTAAGAAAATGGCTGCAAGCGCTCAATCCTGCACAGTTCTGGAGACACCCTGCACAACACAGCTAAGTCTCTAGTGACCAAGGACTGCACACAAGGTCGTCAGTGCAGCCCCGGTATAAAGCGCGACCCGGGGATCCTCACCTGTCAGCAGGCCGCGGCGGAGACCCGTAACCCGGCCCCACAAAGATAGCGCCATCCTCGGTCACAGTCAGTAAGCTGAGCTGAGAGGGAGCCAAGCACGACTTACAAGCACAACACAATCTTCTGCAGGATGTGACGTCACTGGACAGGAACTCGGTCAAGGTCAGCCCCTCTATGTGAACGACACCACCACCTACTGGAGAGAAGCTGTATATAACCAGGACAACATTGCCACCTACGGGCTTGGAGCATAATAGCAGGTCTAAATAGTAAACAGAGCTACACTGCCACCTACTGGCCAGGAGTTTATTAGCAATTGTATTTCATGGTGGTGATCTGGACAACACTGCTACCTACTGCTAAGAATAATACAAGCAGATGTAGATTAAAAGTACTCTGGACAACACTGCCATCTACACGCCAGAACATTAATAGCAGGGCACCACTGCCACCTATAGGTCAGGAGGACATTATAGTTAATATACAAATGTTAAGGATGACAAGACTGCCACCTACAGGCCAAGGAGAACATTAATAGCTGTATGTTGAAGATGAGCAGGACAACACTGCCACCTACAGGCCAGGAGAACATTAACAGCTGTATATTGAAGATAAGCAGGGAAGCACTGCCACCTACAGGTCAGGAGAACATTAGCAGCTTGTATATTAAATATAAGGAGGGCAACACTGCTACCTACAGACCAGGAGGACATTAACATTTGTATATTAAATATAAGGATGACAAGACTGCCACCTACAGGCCAGGAGGACATTAATAGCTGTATGTTGAAGATGAGCAGGACAACACTTCCACCTACAGGCCAGGAGAACATTAACAGCTGTATGTTGAAGATAAGCAGGGCAGCACTGCCACCTACAGATCAGGAGAACATTAACAACTGGATGAGAATAACATTAGCCATAATATAAAGATAGTAGGCCAAACTTTACTGCCCCCTACTGTTGAGGAGAATGTTAGCAGTTGTTTATTGAAGGTAATTTAGACAAAGAGCCAAAGATAACTTGGACAATTTTGTCAATATGCAATTGAGCTTTTTGGAGCAATGAGGACATTGCTGTTGTTCCATAGAGGTAATTGACAACGCCCTTGTTGCTCCAAGGAGCTCATTTGCATATTGACTAGAACAGTGATATCTCGTCAAAGGAGGTGCCAATTCACAAGGGCAAAACACTGGTTGATATGTTTTGGGTCATTGTCCATCTGTATTATGAGATGCCGACCAATCAGTTTGGCTGGATTTGAGCACACGGTATGTCTCTGAATAGCTCAGAATATATCCGGCTGCTTCTGTCCTGTGTCACATCATCAATAACCACTAGTGACCCAGCACCACTGACAGCCATGCATGTCCAAGCCATCACACTGCAGCCTCCGCCGTGTCTTACACATGATGAGCACATCATGCTTTGGATCATGAGCTGTACCGCGCCTTCGCCATACTTTTTTTCTTTCCATCATTCTGGTAGAGGTTGATCTTGGTTTCCTCTGTCCATAGAATGTTCTTCCAGAACTGTGCTGGCTTTCTTAGATGTTTTTTAGCCTTCTTATTCTTGAGGCTTATGAGTGACTTGCATCGTGCAGTGAACCCTCTGTATGTACTTTCATGCAGTCTTCTCTTTATGGTAGATTTGCATATTAATATGCCTACATCCTGGAGAGCGTTGTTCACTAGGTTGGCTGTTGTGAAGGGGTTTCTCTTCACCATGGAAATTATTCTGCGATCATCCACCACTGTTGTCTTCCATGGGCGTCCAGGTCTTTTTGCATTGATGAGTTCACCAGTGCTTTCTTTCTCAGGATGTCCCAAACTGTAGACTTTGCTACTCCTCCGATGGGTTTTTTCTGTTTTCGCAGCTTAAGGATGGCTTGTTTCACCTGCATGGAAAACTCCTTTGACTGCATGTTTTCTTTACAACAAAATTTTCCAAATGCAAGAACCACACCTCACATCAACTCCAGGCCTTTTATCTGCTTAATTGAGAATGACATAAGGAAGGAATTGCCCCCACCTGCCCATGAAACAGCCACAGAGTCAATTATCCAATTACTTTTGGTCCCTTTAAAAACAGGGTGGCGCATGTTACTGAGCTGAAACTCCTAAACCCTTCATCCAATATTAATGTGGATACCCTCAAATGAAAGCTGAAAGTCTGGACTTTATGTCCATGTCATTATATAGCTATAACTTGAATATGTTTCAGCAAATAGGTAAAAAAAACAAAATTTGTGTCAGTGTCCAATTATATATGGACCTAACTGTAGTAAGAGGTTTTCAGTGAACCCTCCATATTGGGACTCCGAGAGATCTCAGAGGAAGGATGATGGCGGCTTGGTTAGTGGGATCCTGAACTGACTGAGAGGCTGACCACTTTTTAAGAGGTGTCTATATAGATTCTTGGGGCATGTTTAAAGGTTCGGGAAATGCTTCTGATTTTCTGTCCGTATTTATGGGTGGAAAGTCTTAGGGCTCACATCTGCATTGGTGTCTCTGCACCTGATCAGTTTCTGTGATCCTTCTTAAGATGATATAATCTGATTAGAAGGGGTCGTGTAAAAACCCTTTGATTTCAATGAGTTTTTAAAACTATCCGCCGGTGTGCGTTCGGAGCATTTCCGCCGTGTACCCGCTTTTTTGGACAGAGACGAAAGTCTGACGTGCAACATTTTTGCTCTGCTTAAAAAAAAATAAGGATACACAACGGACAGCAACAAATCTGTTTTTCTTATGGAAAGCGGACAAAAGCGGATTACACAAGTCTACAAATTTTCAAAAGTTGTTCGGTTCAGAAATAAGATGAGCCATTTCTTAATGATTTTCATGTGTCGAAGTCAAATATCATAAGGAAAACTCAACTGGCTCTAGTTTCCATGATATCGAAGAATTCTCTTTGGTTCTTTTCGCTGGAAACAAAGTCGGACATGCAGGACTTTGTTTCCGACGAAAAAAAAAACGGCTTCGCGGTGCAGAGGGTGTAAGCGCACACCCGCACATTGCTTTAAAACCCCATAGAAGTGAATGGGGTTATAAGCAATGCTTCGCAAACCTTCTGCTATCCAGTTTTCCGACACATAGGTCGGATTCGCGAGTGTGAACCCACCCTAACTGTCCCGCAGTAGTCTGCAAGCATTGATGGGTTCCATTTACCCTGATATCTTTTTTCCATAGTCGCAATTTCCTTGTGAAATCGCTCACCATGTTCATCACTTACCGCTTCACAGTTTGGTGCAAAGAAGTCTAGATGAGAGTGCAAGAAATAAATCTTTAAAGACATGTTACATCCCAGGTTCTTATATGCCTTGAGGAGATTTTCCACCAACTCTTCATAGTTATCTGCCTTGGTGTTTCCCAGGAAATTTGTCGCTACTAACCGGAAGGCTTCGCACGCAGCCTCTTCCTTGCCTCGCAGCAAATGGTGAAACTCATCATCTTGAAGAAGCGCACGAATCTGAGGACCAATAAAGACTCCTTCCTTTATCTTTGCTTCACTCAACCTTGGATACTTACATAGGAGATACTTGAATGCCTCCTATTTTGCAGCCGAAATTCAGGTGGTAGGCTTTCCTATCCGTGGGAGTCAAACTTCACTTTTGTGACGCAAAAGTCACTTCGCCACATAGAAATGATCAGCTTTCTTAATGCAAGTCCGAGGCATCGCTGAACGTATATAGACTGAACGATGTAGGCCAAACTGTAATAACTGCTGGATGGCTGATAGAGGGGCTGTGAGGAACGCCCTCCCTGACAGTACTTGTCCATAGCCCTGTACTGGGGGAAGTTCCTCACAGCTGAGCGTCATCACTGGGCAGTAAGGAACACCCCCTCTCTCTGTACTCGTCCATAGCCCTGTACTGGGGGGCTTTCCTCACAGCTCAGCGTCATCACTGGGCAGTAAGGAACACCCCCTCTCTCTGTACTCGTCCATAGCCCTGTACTGGGGGGCTTTCCTCACAGCTCAGCATCATCACTGGGCGGTAAGGAACGCCCCCACTCTCTGTACTCGTCCATAGCCCTGTACTGGGGGGCTTTCCTCACAGATCAGCGTAAATCACTGGGCGGTAAGGAACGCCCCCACTCTCTGTACTCGTCCATAGCGCTGTACTGAGGGTGCGTTCCTCACAGCTCAGTGTCATCACTGGGCGGTAAGGAACGCCCCCACTCTCTGTACTCGTCCGTAGCCCTGTACTGGGGGGCTTTCCTCACAGCTCAGCGTCATCACTGGGCGGTAAGGAACACCCCCTCTCTCTGTACTCGTCCATAGCACTGTACTGGGGGGCTTTCCTCACAGATCAGCGTAAATCACTGGGCGGTAAGGAACGCCCCCACTCTCTGTACTCGTCCATAGCGCTGTACTGAGGGTGCGTTCCTCACAGCTCAGTGTCATCACTGGGCGGTAAGGAATGCCCCCACTCTCTGTACTCGTCCATAGCCCTGTACTGGGGGGCTTTCCTCACAGTTCAGCGTCATCACTGGGCGGTAAGGAACGCCCCCACTCTCTGTACTCGTCCATAGCCCTGTACTGGGGGGCTTTCCTCACAGTTCAGCGTCATCACTGGGCGGTAAGGAACACCCCCTCTCTCTGTACTCGTCCATAGCACTGTACTAGGGGGCTTTCCTCACAGCTCAGCGTCATCACTGGGCGGTAAGGAACGCCCCCACTCTCTGTACTCGTCCATAGCGCTGTACTGAGGGTGCGTTCCTCACAGCTCAGTGTCATCACTGGGCGGTAAGGAACGCCCCCACTCTCTGTACTCGTCCATAGCGCTGTACTGAGGGTGCGTTCCTCACAGCTCAGCGTCATCACTGGGCGGTAAGGAACTCCCCCTCTCTCTGTACTCGTCTATAGCGCTGTACTGTCAGAGGGGGCGTTCCTTACCGCTGAGTGATGACGCTGAGCTGTGAGGAACGCCCCCTCAGTGCATGTCTATGAACGAGAACAGTTAGTGAAACTAAGACCACCGATATCTCCAGCCCCGGGGCACATACCGGGAAAGCTGGCAGTGCGCTGAATTCAGCGTGCTGTCGGCTTTCCAGCAGTATGTAAAACCGCATATACTTGAGGACGTGTAAGGTACTCTTTAAAGGCTGTGAGAAATATCAAAAGCACCTCTGTTTAATGAAAATTTGAGCCAATTTCAAAATTTGAGCATCATTTTCGATCTCAGCACCCCAAAATTTGTTGCGATTAACTGTTTCCATGTCTGAAGCTATTTGGCTGTAGACCAGCGTTACCAGCGGATAGTAAGTCATTTGTGTCCCTTGTACAATCTGTTTCTCCCTCTTCATTCTCCTCTGGGCATGCTCAGAATGAAGAGGAAGGGGAACAAAACCCCAAAAAACAGACACAAATGGACAGTCTTTTTGACAGATACCCACTGACAGCTTATAGTATGTGTAGCAGGGACAGAAATTTGTCTGGCACACCAAGGGTGTGCAGCCGCTGGCTTGAGCTTCCTACTGGCACAGTCAGTTCCAGCTCCTTGAGCAATAGGTGGTTTATCCAGATTATCTCGTATTCCCTGAAGTCCTGCACTCTCTGTATTTGCTCAGTAAATATTCTGGTTATTTCTGTCTAAACTATATCTCTCCTTCCTAAATTGCGAACCTCTACACTCTACACTGTACACCTAAACACTGTGTTATTGTAAGGGTGTAGGAGAACAGTCCTAAAATGAGCCAGATGCCATCACTTTACTGTGTGCGTAAAGGGTTAAATCTTAGAAATGTGTTTTTCTTTTTTTTTTTTTTAAAGATTTATTATATGGGGTGGAAGTATATTACAGTATATGGGGGTGGAAGTATATTACAGTATATGGGGGTGGAAGTATATTACGGTATATGGGGTAGAAGTATATTACAGTATATGGGGCTGGAAGTATATTACGTTATATGGGGATGGAAGTATATTACGGTATATGGGGCTGGAAGTATATTACGGTATACGGGGTGGAAGTATATTACAGTATATGGGGCTGGAAGTATATTACGGTATATGGGGGTAGAAATATATTACGGTATACGGGGTGGAAGTATATTACATTATACGGGACTGGAAGTATATTACGGTATATGAGACTGGAAGTATATTATGTTATATGGGACTGGAAGTATATTACGTTATATGGGGTAGAAGTATATTACAGTATATGGGGCTGGAAGTATATTACGTTATATGGGGATGGAAGTATATTACGGTATATGGGGCTGGATGTATATTACGGTATATCGGGGTAGAAGTATATTACAGTATATGGGGCTGGAAGTATATTACGTTATATGGGGATGGAAGTATATTACGGTATATGGGGGTGGAAGTATATTACGGTATACGGGGTGGAAGTATATTACGTTATATGGGACTGGAAGTATATTACGGTATACGGGACTGGAAGTATATTACATTATATGGGACTGGAAGTATATTACGGTATACGGGACTGGAAGTATATTACGTTATATGGGGACTGGAAGTATACTACGGTATATGGGGGTGCAAGTATATTACAGTATACGGGGTGGAAGTATACTATGTTATACGGGACTGGAAGTATATTACAGTATACGGGGCTGGAAGTATATTACAGTGTACAGGGTGGAAGTATATTACGGTATATGGGGGCTGGAAGTATATTATGGTATACGGGGACTGGAAGTATATTACGATATACAGGGACTGGAAGTATATTATGGTATACGGGGCTGGAAGTATATTACGGTATAGAGGACTGGAAGTATATTACGGTATAAAGGGCTGGAAGTATATTACGGTATACGGGGCTGGAAGTATATTACGGTATACGGGGGTGGAAGTATATTACGGTATAAAGGGCTGGAAGTATATTACAATATACGGGGACTGGAAGTATATTTCGATATACAGGGACTGGAAGTATATTATGGCATACGGGGCTGGAAGTATATTATGGTATACGGGGTGGAAGTGTATTACGGTATACTGGGCTGGAAGTATATTACAATATACTGGGACTGGAAGTATATTATGGTATACGGGCTGGATGTATATTATGATATACGGGGACTGGAAGTATATTACGGTATATGGGGCTGGAAGTATATTACGGTATACGGGGCTGGAAGTATATTACGGTATACGGGGCTGGAAGTATATTACGGTATACGGGGCTGGAAGTATATTACGGTATACAGGGCTGTTTTAAAGCAGCTGCCCTTTTCTACTGGAAAAGGAGTAGAGAACCTCAAAACTCTTTTAGCGTTGTGTGTATTGGTTAATCTAAGAATAAAGAGATGTGTGTTTTTGAAATATCCTCGGTGAGCGCGGTGCTGTTTTTACTCCTATACCTCACCTAGTGAGGTGGCGTACCTTCTGGTCTTCTAATCCTACTAACAACGTCCTCCACATAGAAACGTATAGGCCCCAGCTGCTTTGTAACACCCCATACAGAGATGTGCGTGTAAGGTTGTTGTGTCCAACACACAACCCCAGAAGGCAGAGGCATAGCTAGGGGTTCGGCACAGGGGGGGGCAAACATATCCAAGTGGGCCCCTACCTGAGTAAACCGATGTTATCACTGTACGGTGACCATATAGTGATAGATACTGGCTGTACACAGGGCTCTGCATACAGTTTAAGTAAATACAGTACAGGGAAATGTTACTTACAGGTGACGTCTCTGACTGTAATCTTTCCCATTTCTCATCTCTTCCATCTGGACCGCCATGACCACTTTTTCCATTCGCAACTTGTCTCTGTAAAGTTTGCAGCACAGACATCTTTGGCTCCTCACTTTTCCAGACACCTGACCCACATTTTCCTTGCCTATACAAAGTCCCCATCCTGCTGCTACTCCCTATTATAAAATAAATGATATAAAAATCTCCTGTAAACATATGATACCCCCATATGTATCTTAAATTAACAATGCCCCTTTGTGCTCCTTAATTAATTCCTCCTGTGTGCCCCCTTAAAGGGATTGTTCGGGATCAGAAATATTAATGCAGGCAGCAGGCCAGGGTTGTAAATAAAAATGCACTGACACTTACCTGCATCCCCCCCTCTGTCCCTGCTCTGGGCCAGCCATCACCTTCACTGCACTATTTGTATACGGTGCGGCTGCAGCACTGATGTCAAGTTGACGAGACCGCTGCAGCCAATCACCGCTCTCTACAGTACAGCAGTATATAGTGTTGGGCCGCTGCAGCCAATCACCGCTCTCTACAGTACAGCAGTATATAGTGTTGGGCCGCTGCGGCCAATCATCGCTCTCTACAGTACAGCAGTATATAGTGTTGGGCCGCTGCAGCCAATCACCGCTCTCTACAGTACAGCAGTACATAGTGTTGGGCCGCTGCAGCCAATCACCGCTCTCTACAGTACAGCAGTATATAGTGTTGGGCCGCTGCAGCCAATCACCGCTCTCTACAGTACAGCAGTGTATAGTGTTGGGCCGCTGCAGCCAATCACCACTCTCTACAGTACAGCAGTATATAGTGTTGGGCCGCTGCAGCCAATCACCGCTCTCTGCAGTACAGCAGTATATAGTGTTGGGCTGCTGCAGCCAATCACCGCTCTCTACAGTACAGCAGTGTATAGTGTTGGGCCGCCGCAGCCAATCGCCGCTCTCTACAGTACAGCAGTATATAGTGTTGGGCCGCTGCAGCCAATCACCGCTCTCTACAGTACAGCAGTATATAGTGTTGGGCCGCTGCAGCCAATCACCGCTCTCTACAGTACAGCATTATATAGTGTTGGGCCGCTGCAGCCAATCACCGCTCTCTACAGTACAGCATTATATAGTGTTGGGCCGCTGCAGCCAATCACCGCTCTCTACAGTCTAGCAGTATATAGTGTTGGGCCGCTGCAGCCAATCACCGCTCTCTACAGTACAGCAGTGTATAGTGTTGGGCCGCTGCAGCCAATCACCGCTCTCTACAGTACAGCAGTATATAGTGTTGGGCCGCTGCAGCCAATCACCGCTCTCTACAGTACAGCAGTATATAGCGTTGGGCCGCCGCGGCCAATCACCGCTCTCTACAGTACAGCAGTATATACTGTTGGGCTGCTGCAGCCAATCACCGCTCTCTACAGTACAGCATTATATAGTGTTGGGCCGCTGCGGCCAATCACCGCTCTCTACAGTACAGCAGTATATAGTGTTGGGCCGCCACAGCCAATCACCGCTCTCTACAGTACAGCAGTATATAGTGTTGGGCCGCTGCAGCCAATCACCGCTCTCTACAGTACAGCAGTATATAGTGTTGGGCCGCTGCAGCCAATCACCGCTCTCTACAGTACAGCAGTATATAGTGTTGGGCCGCTGCAGCCAATCACCGCTCTCTACAGTACAGCAGTATATAGTGTTGGGCCGCCGCAGCCAATCACCGCTCTCTACAGTACAGCAGTATATAGTGTTGGGCCGCCGCAGCCAATCACCGCTCTCTACAGTACAGCAATATATACTGTTGGGCCGCCGCAGCCAATCACCGCTCTCTACAGTACAGCAGTACATAGTGTTGGGCCGCTGCAGCCAATCACCGCTCTCTACAGTACAGCAGTATATAGTGTTGGGCCGCTGCAGCCAATCACCGCTCTCTACAGTACAGCAGTACATAGTGTTGGGCCGCTGCAGCCAATCACCGCTCTCTACAGTACAGCAGTATATAGTGTTGGGCCGCTGCAGCCAATCACCACTCTCTACAGTACAGCAGTATATAGTGTTGGGCCGCTGCAGCCAATCACCGCTCTCTACAGTACAGCAGTATATAGTGTTGGGCCGCTGCAGCCAATCACCGCTCTCTACAGTACAGCAGTATATAGTGTTGGGCTGCTGCGGTTCTGCTGTTGTGACATCTCGCTGCAGCCTCTCTGTATACAAGCAAAGGTGACAGACAGCCCAGTGCAGGTAAAGGGGGGAAAGTACATTATAATGCTCGCCTGCTGCCTGCTTTAAAATGTATGATAGTACAACCCTTTAAATTGTGTCCCTCAATTAATAATGCCCCTGTGCCCCCCAATTAATAATACTCCTGTATGCCCCCTTAAATCAATATTGTCCCCTGTGCCCCCCCAAAAAAATACTCCTGTATGCCTGCAAATGCCTCAGCTAATAATGCCCCTTAGTTAATAGTTCTCCTGTATATTCCCTTAAAGGGGTTGTCCAGGAAATGCAGAAGTGGGGTAGGAGGCCGGGGAAGGTGAAATATAAAAAAAAAACAAAAAAAAACATAATCTCCAGTCCCCGGCACTTTGGTGTCCCCCATTGCTGTCAGGTCCAGCGTTCGACCAGACAATGGTGGGGAACATCGGAGCGCTGGAGACAATTGAATATGCTGTTTTTTTTATGTTTCACCTTCCCCGGCCTCCTGCCTAATTACTGTAATTCCTGGACAACCCCTTTAAAATCAAAAATGCCCACCTTAAATTAGTATAGCCCAATACCCTTTTACACCGTTACATAAATCCTGCCTCCCAATAGCCCCCTTATATTAATAATGTCCCTGCTTGCCCTAATGACCCCTTATGGTTATTGACCCTTAATATTTTTAAGGCCTCCCACCTCCCCAAAAAAAAACAAAAAACAAAAAAACAACAATACTACTCACCTGCCTCCAATCCCCTTGCTTGGACTCGCCACTGCTGACTCTCCTTGCTGTATCCTGCAGGCTACAAGATGCCGTTACCACAGGACGTCTGTGTCCCAGCACAGGCGGCGTTATGTAGTGATGTCATTACGCCCGCCTGTGCCAGGACACTGACATCTTAATTGTCGCTAGGGGATCTGTGTTAGGGTGGGTTCACACTTGTGCCGGAGTCCGTCTGCCGCGAATCCGACTGAAAATCTTGGGAAACTGTATAGGGACTGGATAGTGAAAGGTTTTTAAAGGGTTTTTAAAGCAACGCGTGGGTGTGCGCTTGCACCCTCTGCGCCGCGAATCCAGATTTTTCGCTGGAAACAAAGTCGGACATGCAGGACTTTGTTTCCAGTGAAAAAAACTGGATTTGCGGCGCAGAGAGTGTAAGCGCACACCCACACATTGCTTTAAAAACCCATTCAAGTGAATGGGTTTTTAAGCAATGCGTCGCAAACCTTCCCCTATCCAGTCCTTATACAGTTTCCCGAGATTTTCAGTCGGATTTGCGGCGAACGGACTCCGGCGCAAGTGTGAACCCACCCTAAGCCGCAATCCACTATAAGCCTGTGGCCCCCAACCTTTTTCGCATCAAGGACCACCCCACATCTAATAGTGCCCCTCTCCACGGGTAATAGCCTCCTCACATAAGTAATGCTATTACCTGTGGGGGGCACTATTACTATAAGAGTGCTCTAATAGCACCCCCAAAGGTAATAGTTCCCTCCTCCACATAATTAATGATGTTACGTATGGGGGGCACTATTACAGTAATAGTGCCCCCCACAGGTAATCCCCCACCCACATAAGTAATACTGTTACCGTGGGGGGCACTATTACTGTAATAGTGAGCTAAGAGTAACCCCCTCCCCCCCCCCCCATACACACACACAGGTTATAGTCCCCCTCCCCCACATACCATTCCACATACTGTTGCTCTGTATAGCTTTAATGTACTTACAGAGCAGTGATGGGGTGGGCGGGGCCTCCTCTCGCACACAGCCTGTGCGCATCTACTATTTTCTTCCCACTGGAAACGTAGAATAGCTGTCAAGGTTCCGGGCGGGACCTCCTTGTGCACACAGCCTGTGCACATCTTCTACTTTCCTCCAGGAACCTTGACCCCCTATTCTATGGTACCACTAGAAAGAAAATAGTATATGCGCACAGGCTGTGTACAGGAGGAGGTCCTGCTCACCCCATCACATCACTGCTCTGTAAGTACAGGTTATAGAATGGCAGAACTGAAAGCTAATAGCTTTCTGCTCTGTCATGTATTTCAACTGCATCGGTGTACTGTGCCAATACAGTTAAAATTTTTAGGTGCACTTGCGGCCCCTTGCCGCCGCCCCCGCCCCCGCTAGCTACGCCTCTGCCAGAAGATGAGAACCCATCCATACTCTCTCTCAATTGAATAATTTCTCTATCACAAAATTACACGATGCACTGCTCGGTGCTGTTATATTTTCTTGTTTAAACCACATAAGCAGCATCTTGTAGGCTAGCTGTGGGGGGAGAGGGGGTAGAAGGTTTCAGGCCCAATGTGGAAACCATTGCGGCAGCTAGGTAGGCCATGGAGCATTGGCCAAGATGGCCGCCGGACATGCGCAGAGCCGCTCGGAATAGAGTCAAGATGGCTGCCGGACATGTGCAGAAACAGTCTTGTATGGGATATTATCAAGCTGGCCGCGGGACATGCGCAGAGACGCTTGGAATAGAGTCAAGATGGCCGCTGGACATGCGCAGAAATGGTCTTGTATGGTATATAATCAAGATGGCCGCTGGACATGCGCATATATAAAGAGGAGGAAGAAAGAACGTGTCATTCTACATGACTGTATCAGGATGAAGCAGGTCATCATCTTATGTGCTGGGCTCATGAGCCTCATCCATTTCTGCTGGGCTGATGCTGTCTGCCGTAAGTTTAATAGGATAAAGAACCTGGAGATCATTGGACCATCTGTGGTCTCATTGCAAGACCATATAACAGATCTGTTCTTTCTGCAGAGGCGTCTGATACACAGAAGCCCTATGTCATCAGCTTGGCTATTAACATGGCGAGAAGTGTGGGACCATGTGTCACTCCTGACCCCAGTGTCCTCCTGGCACTGAACTTAGGACAGATCAAAGACGTCTATGCTCAGGACTTGCTGGTTGAACAGCTGAAAGACGATGCAGCTCAGAAGATCAACAACAGTGAGTCTATGTCTAAGGGATCCATATACTTAAATGAATGTCTGTGATGTCCCCACAATGTGAGGGATACGTCTTTAATATACAGTATCAGACTAAATTTTATACATAAAGATATGAACACGGTTACTAAGCATAATGTGATAAAATACTATGCAGTGCATAGTCATGATGTATAATAATATATGTTTTACAGTTTTACTATTATTTATTTTACTGCAGCTACTAATATAATTTTTACTAATTTATTTTTATAGTGAGCTCACCTTAATTTTATTTTTTCTTCACAAAAAATATTAAATAAATAATAATCAAACAGTCCTTGGAGAGGACCTTTCACCACCTACAACAAGTCCAGCTCTTTGCATCATTTAATAGTCGCTGCTCCACTGATTCCGGCACAGTTGGAATTTTTTCTCTAGCCCCCACCATTCCCGAGCAATCAATGCTGTTATCTTTGGTGCCTGATATGCTATTTAGACTCTGTACTGTCAGGGGGGCGGTGCCAGGCAGGAGCAGACAAGGGGTGTGACTCTGAGCTCTGACACTGTCTGCTTCTGATTGGAGTTCTGAATCACTCCTCCCTGCCTGACACCGCCCACCTGACATTACAGAGCTTAAATAGCACATCAGACACCAAAACTAACTGTGCTTGTTGTTCTGGAATGGAGGGGGCTAGAGTAAAAATTTCAACTGTGCTGGAATCAGTGGAGGGTGACTATTAACAGATGTTAAGAACTAGAATTGATGGTGGTGATGAAAGTCCTCTTTAATATAAAATTAAAATTTTAATAATTTACATATATATATAAGTATCAGTCAATGGATCCAAGCAATTTATATGATTAACCTAACTTCAAAGGAAGATATAAAATAAGTAAAAATTTCATTTGTCATATGTAATTTAAATAATTTATTATTATTATTATTAATAATAATAATAATAATAACTTTATTTATATAGCGCCATAGTCCGCAGCACTTTACAAATCAGAGGACACATGAACAGACAATATGAGACATTACAATGTGACAAAGAAATAAACATATCAAACAATAGGAGTGAGGGCCCTGCTCGCAAGAGCTTACATGCTATGAGGAGATAGGGGGACACAAGAGGTCAGAGGGCTTGTTTGCTACCATGGTCTGCTGCTGTAGTTGTGGATTAATCGAATTGTCTGGGGTAAAGCATTCCAGAGCACCGGTGCAGCTTGAGAAAAGTCTTGGAGACGGGAGTGGGATGGTCAGATAACAGAGGATGCAAGTCTAAGGTCATTGGCAGAACAGAGAGGACAGTTAGGGCGGTAGACAGTGATGCGAGAGGAGATATAGGGGGGCGTGACACTATGGATGGATTTGTGGGTCAGTGTGATAATTTTATATTGTATTCTGTGATGGATGGGCAACCAATACAGCGACTGACACAAGATAGATGCGTCTGTGTACCGGTTTGATAGAAAGATGAGTCTGGCGGCCGCATTCAGGACAGATTGTAGTGGGGAGAGTTTAGTAAGAGGAAGCCCAATTAGAAGAGAATTGCAAATTAAAATACATTAATACATTTAATATCAGTATATATTTATTTATAATTTATTGTATTTATATTTATTTCCTTAAATATATATATATATATATATATATATATATATATATATATAATGCTTTCATATACAACAGCACCAACACTTGCAGAGCATCGAGTACAGATATGATATGTGAAATGCCACACCCATAGGACAGCAGATTATTTTGGCAGTGCAGTCTTTGCTTTTATAGGGTGTGGATTATCCAGTTTCACAGAGTTTTACTGTAAAGTCTAAGGAAGTGTAGGAGGAACATAGAAAATAAATTCCACAGGCTGTACTGTACCAAATTACGAAAGGGAAGAGCATGTGGTAGGATTGCACATAGGCAGGTGACTGTCTCGTAATACATTTAACCCTTTCACTGCTTGTTCATTTTGGATTATTTGAAATATTAGATTGGGGGATGTTATTCAATTCTGTGGTTTTTAAGGGGGTTGTTCAGTCATGTAATTTTTTTTTTTTTTTATAAAAAAAAACAATTAGAATATTATGAGATAATAAATGAAGTTACTGGTCACCTTACTGATCCCCTGCCACTCCTGTTCTGGTACTTTCTAGTCTTGTGATCTACTTATATTATTTTACATCCTTCTAAGTAGTTTTAATAAAACTGACATAGCGGGACATCCCCTTAAGATTAATTTTACACACTTTGACATCTGTTGTCACTTCTACTGATTTTTGTCTCCCTATCTTTGTAGATGAAGCCTTCTCTTCAGGAAAAGTCGCCCTTTATGTCCTCGCCCTGCAGTCCTCATGTGCTGACCCCACTGTACTTCCTAATTGTAATACTGACCTTGTCCAGCTTCTCGAGAACAAAACTCAGGAAGAACTCAACAGCGTTAGTAAGTTTTGAGATTTACATGATCCAACTCATGACTAAGAAGGAAAAGGAAGCAATGTGTACCATAGCTGTCATTACAACAATCACAATCGCGGTAGAAGGGTATATGTTGTATAGAGACTTGAATCTTGTGTGTAACCTGTATATTGAAGGCCTTTATCTTTCTTCTTCATCATTTTTGTAAATGTGTTTTTTAGATCTCTACTGAAGTGGTGGGCTCTTCCATGGTAGAGCAGTCTCTCTCCTGCTGCCCCCTCACAATATTTGGTCTACCTCACAGACAGCTTCATCCCCTTTTCCCCCACCTCTCCTCATGGTACTGTGTTACTGGAGACCTATTGAAACCTTTCACCACCTCCACCATCTCCAGCTCTTTACATCCTTTAATAGGTGCCACTCCACTGATTCCGGCGCAGTATGTTCTCTATTCCCCACCATTATCAGTGCACAATTTCATAGCCTGATATGCTTATTAGGCTCTCTACAAGGCTATCAAGTGGGTGGTCTCACTCAGGAGCTGGCAAGGGGGTGTGATTCAGAGCTCTCTGATACTGTCCAGCCAGAGGCAGGCAGTGTCAAAATCACACCCTTGCCCAAGACCATACATGTGACTATAGAGAGCCAAATGAGCAGACACCAAAACTACCTGCACTGATCTCTCAGGAATGGTGAGGCCTAAGAGAAAAAAAAAATCCAAATTCAAAATGTGCCAAATTCATTGGAGCGGAGCCTCTTAAAGGATGAAAAAAACTAGAGTTGGTGGAAGAAGCAAAAGGTCCTCTGTAATGAATAAAGGAGGTTTCCAGACATTTATAGAGACCCTGGCAGGTAAGCTGCTGCAAGGAAGGTTCTACTTAGTCCAAATTTCTTAGAGTTTCTTCTATTCTAATGTACTTTTAAACTAAGCAAAGAAATGATAACAACAAGTACATTATAACCTCCAAATCCAGTCTCTGGCTTTATGATTTTTACCTTTTTATTACAGCTATGGCATAATGTATTGTAATATAACACTAATGTGAGTCCGGCCTAGATTATTGACTGGCAATATACAGTTAATAAAGTCAGCAGAAGAGGTGGTATAATTAAATTATTAACTGTACAGATCTTTGAAATGGTAAGGATGCAGCATTTTTCTTTCTTTTTTTTCCTCATTCTGTAAGCCATGTTTATTTTTTATTTTTCTGTCGATGCCGATATACAGTATAAAAGCTTGTTTTGTGCAGGTTAATTGTAATTTTTCACTGCCATCATTATGTCGTACATATAAGTTATTGATGAACTTTTAATACTGTTGGGAACGTATTTTTGTCTGTGAATAACTGAAGTTGACATGTGATGGAAATCATCTATGACTTTATTACAGAAAGCAGTGGTTCTCCTCTTACTACCTGGTACCAAGTCGGCCTCGATGTGCTAACGCTGTGTGTGATGTCCCAACCTTCAGCTATTACGGCGGCAGATGCTGTTGCGAAAGCTATTCCTACAAACCCATCTGGGCACACATTTTCTGTAGGTGAGTTGTTGAATAAATATTACACATATTTTAGGACACCTCAGTCCAAAAACTGGTGTTAAAAAGTTTAAAAAAAAAGTTGTGATATAAAAATGTTTCATTATGATGGGCAATTTATCTTAGACTGTCCAACTTTACTTAGAGTGGCATGAAAAACACCAATCTTGGTGACTGTCGACCTTGGACCTAGGTATAGGCAAGTGTGTACATACCATAAGGACAGCCCACATGGTCCCATGGGGCCTTTGGAGAGACTTTCCCAGACTGCCTACAGAGAAATTGCATTCTCAGAAAAGAAAAGGATGAAGAACTAGTCCAAGGGTCATGGAAAAGATATGGAAACAAACACTGTGCCCTTCTGACCTGGGTGGCACAACCTGGAGAAATGTAGTTCTTTGTAGTGGTGCCCGCTTTCTTCTGTGTATGCCATTGAGTATAGTTATAAGATATAGTTAGCACATAGTGATAAGGTTATGACACCCTTTGTGGGCCAGATGACCAGGTTCCCCAGGTAACTGTCGTTGTCCTAACTGATATGAGCTAAGTGCTAGTGACGAGGGATAGACACCAGACACAGAATGTTGTTATATGTTCCTCTTTCTTAGCCGAATACAAGGGCACTCTGACATACTTTATTAAAGCAACATAAGTTCATATAGCAGCAAGCATAGGAAAGGGTTAACATAGCAACGTAAGTCCTTATGTTCAATCCTAATTGGTGTAGTATATCTTTAATGCATAGATAACAGTTATAAGCAGTTCCGTATATGGTCAGCCATCTCCTGTCTTGCCCTGTGATTCAGGGAGGTGTCTTCTGGCAGCAAGCCAAGCACATGTCGTCTTGGACACAAAGGATTCTCACTTTGGTATGCAGACCAAATCTGGTAGTGCAACATTAAATCACACTCAGTTTCAAGCATAAACAACTACATCTAATATTCAACTTTAAGGATAACAATGTTTTTTACACACACTACACGTTAAGCAGATATGAAAATATAAAACAGATATAAAAGTATAAAATTATAAAAAGTTCATTATGATCCTTCACAATAGCAGATGAGATTGGATGAAGACACAGGTCCATCAAGTTCAACCTATACCCCTACAGTTTTGATCCAGAGGAAGGCAAAAACCCCATGAGGCTGATGCCAATTGCTCCATATCAGGGGAAAAAAATTCCTTCCCTACTCCGGCAATCAGTTTAAAACCCTGAATCAACTTGTCCTTACTAAAATCTAGAACCCATAACCTGTAATATTTTTCTGTTTGAGAAAGACATCCAGGCCCTCTTTGAACTTGCACAATGAATCCACCATCACCACTTCCTGGGGCAGAGAGTTCCATAGTCTCACTGCTCTTACAGTAAGGAATCCCCGTCTTTGTTGCTGGTGAAATGTTCGTTCCTTTAGGCATAGAAGTTGTACCCTTATCACTGTCATTGACCAAGTATAATACATTTGGAACTAAAACCCAGTAAACCAAATGAACGACCACTTCTCTTTTTAGATACGGCGGCTGTGGCAGTGATGGGATTTACTTGTGTGCTTGAGATGGAAGAAGTGCCCCAAAATACTTTGGCCACTGTGAAGTACACCCTTGGAGCTCTGGTGGACATGATCTTGGATGCTCAGAATGATGGGTTAATTGGTAATATCTACAGTACTGGGCCGGCTGGACAGGTAATGATATCCACAAGATACTTTAAAGGGGTTCTCTAGGAATAAGTAAAAAATTAGAAACTAAAAAACAATGTCAGGGTACCTACCTTAAATCCTGCTTGGTATCTTCTTATCAAGATCCAGAAAATAGTTTTGGCTCTTGGGTTAAAAAAAAAATGGCTCTTATCTATCTAAAACTGCACCTAGATGGGTTCCCTGCTGGTGGAAGGGAGGGGGCAGAGTCAGAGGTTGGGCTGGATGGAGTCATGACGGGTCCGTCCTAATGCTGTGCTTTTTTGTTGAGGTTGTATATAGTTGGCATGGGAGCAAGTGGGCCACGTATGCAGAGCACCTCCTTACATGTGTATGGTGTGGGGAAGACGCTGCCCCAGGAGCTGAGTCTGTACAATCAGCATGGGGTGTCAGCTAAAGCATACAGCTGACACCCTGTTGCAATGGATGACTCTCACCCCAGTTTTTTAGCTCCGTAGATACCATGGCCAACACCTACCATGCCTCCTAGACAATTAGAGGATGGGGGCTCTCCATGTCACCCCCTCTACAGTGTGAGGGCTTAAAGCTATGTTCACATGGAAGATTTTTCTGTCTGGAATTTACAGCAGAAATCCATGACTAACCCTTGGATTTGAGCCATTGATTTGCAGGGTGGTGTACTGCCGATCCACATGCATTGTAGCCCCATTCAGTTTGTAGTTCCTAAATATTTTTGTAAATAAAAGATTATTATGTTTTAAGTATTTTATTCTATAATATTATATTACACTTCTGGTTGAATTCAGATATAAAGAATACAGATGAAGTCATTTTTATTGATAATGGAATATTTTTAACTCTTCTAGGCCCTAACAGCTGCAAAGTCTTTCTATTCTACACAACGCTGGGACTGTTCTCAAACCTTAAAGAAGATGATAGATCTGATACCAGAAAAGAAATTCTCCCTGCCAATCTCCGCTGCTCAGCTTCTACCTTTCTTGTGGGTTAAAGGTATAGCTCTGTGAAAGACATCTCATGCTCAAGCAATGAAGGTGAGTGAATTTCTTCCAGGTACATAGTAAATGGCCATGATGATGACCCTGTTCTTCTTGTTTCAAACTCTGCTGGCTCGGTCCCAAGATTCATTTTGGTCCGATTAAATTTGTGCCAAATCTATGGTATAGAGGCCCAAAAGAACGGTCACTCGAAATGAATGTCAAAAATTTCAGTTTTTTTGGAAACTGAAACATTTGAGAAATTTGAGATGAATCTGGTTTGTACACAGGAGACAATGTCAATATGGCCATGAGTTTCAACTTCACCAGGCTGGAGTGAGTACTGCCAACTTACCTGTGTTTTCCTGTAAGGTTGTAAGAGAGTTCACAGTAATATTACCAAGCCAAGATTACGTAAAAAGGAAACTGTGGTAAATATATATGAGCCAGTAGATTCCATCTAGTACATACTGCTCAGTACAGGACTACACAATGTTCACACTGGAAAGTTTCCAAAAAAGCCTGATTATTGCTATGCCGACTGTTTACTTAATGTGGAGGATGAGATAAGAAATAATAGGACATTCGCACTTTTACTGCCAGGGAAAGTACCATGTGTATCATGGCAGCACTGCTATAGTGACCATTCATGTATCTAATGCTCCATGACCTTCTTTCTTTAAGGAGGTGGTCACATAGGAATTTGACACTGAATTTGTCAAGAAGAAAATTTCTGCTTCAGGAAGAAACCTACGGCGATTTTGACACTGAATGAGTGACACTGTATTTTGTGTTTATCGGGCAGGGCCAAATTCCACACGCAGAATTTTGATAAATTCCATGTCAAATTCTGCATCCAATTCTGCATCGATGGAAAAGGTGTATTTTCTGCCTCCTATTCATTTCAATAGGAGATAGAGATAAGCGAACCAATTTGGATAGCACCAGAAACTTTGGGGTTTACCACCCTCAAAACACTATTATATTCTGGTGTCTGAACAGTGTGCTATACCTGTGCTGAACAGGTTTGACCCAAAATGAACCGGAAGGCAGAACCTCATGAATATTCATCAAAACGAATCTCGTTAGGTTTGCCCATCTCTACACACAAGCCTAAGATCACCATGCTCAATGCCAAGCGTCAGAAGGAGTGAACACTGAACTCTGCACAGTATTCTCTTGAGTGATGAATTACTTCTAACTATCTGACAGTCTGATGGATTAATCTGGGTTTGGAAGATGCCTGGAGAATGCATCTGCCAAAATGAACAATGCCTACTGTAACATTTAGTGGTTTGATGAGTTTGGTGTGAAGGAACATGAGTGGCTGCACAGAGTTCTGAGCATCAAACACCTTTGGGATGAAATGGAACAATGGAACCTTCTTTCAGAATATCACTGCCTGATCTGACAAAAGCTTTTGGCTGAATAGGCACAAATTTCACAGATTCTCCAAAATTTATTGAAAAGTCTTCCTGGAAGAGCAGAGGCTATTATAGCTGCAAAAAGGGTGTCCAACTCCATATTAAAGCCAATGGTTTTGAAATAGGATGTCTAGTAAGCTCATGATGGTCAGGTGTTTTGAGTGTCTGTCATATGTACTACTCCACCAAGTTCTATAACCTGAACTTTTTGACTCTATACTTGTTGAGATCTCCATGCTTGTATAAAAGGGGCCCATTAACCAACACTGAACATATTAATGAACAGCGCTGAACCAGCAACACAGCCCCTATAATGTAGTTTCCATTAGCTTAAAGGAACAGGCCCAAGAACATTGTGGGACCCGTTCTTTGCATTATGTGGGCCTTATTAGACTGGAGTAACAGAGACTAACCCTTCTCCTCCAGACCACTGTGGGCTGAATACATGTAATGTAGTGGTTTCTATACATATCTATACAGTGGTCTGAATATAGAGTTGTTTCTTGGCATTCATCCACCTAGGACAAAGATTCAGTTCTTGCCCTGTCCTAAATATCATGGCCAATACAGAGTGGCCTGTTGGCACCACCACTGGCACACACAGAAATTGGAGTATGTGATTCTTCAGCTTTCCCCTAGTTATGCCCATGCAGTACAGTGCTAGCCTACGTTCACATTTTCGCAGAGTCCATAAAACAAATCCTTAAATATTAGCATAGCGTGCAGCACTATTGTTTAGTAAAATGATAGATGCCATATGGGACCATTTTAGTCATTGTGCAGTGGGCTCCACCTCTTAAAAGGGGGGTGAGAACTTGTTCCAAGACATGTCAAAAATAGCAAAAATTCATCATCACATTAGCGCCATTTACCCATTCAGTTTGGTCATTTGAACATATGCTGTGTAACGGGATTAGCTCAGGGATCGTCGTCTCCTCAGATAGACGAGCACTTTTTGGCACAACAGTCAGAGTCCAGTCCAGTATGGTGCAACTGGCCGCAACCAGTTTTATTAGTGGTTGAAGAAAAACAAACAATAAAGTACAAAATAAACTCCTAGCCGTCCGGCCACTACCTACAATACACAATGCAGATGACTAACTAGTGAGAGCTGGGACTATTGCACAGCTCCCTAAATACAAAACACAGCAGTTTTACTCACAGGGGATTTCCAGGAGCAGAGAGAGCCAAATACATGTGTGCTGTCTGTCCTTATATGCGCACACTTCAGGAACCAAGGATTTAACCCCCAGTCATCCCAAAACCTGAAGTGGCTGAATGGAGTGGAGCCACACCATTCTGCTTACTTCAGAAGCCAGACCTTTTACCAGGGTTTAGATAAAACCCTCCAGGAAGGATCACCTTTTCCAGGTGCTTTTTAGAAGGTATATGACAGGAACCTGGGAGAAATGTATACTCCTTCTACCACTTTGCCCCTGGTCCTGTCACAGCTGTATTATGGCTTTAATGTGGTCCAAAACACTTGCCTTGATGTTTTCTGGAAACAGATAAAATATGTTCCATATGGAACAGTCACCTAGAGAGCCTAGAAAAAGATCCAACTTATTTTCTGAGTGACTGCTATAGCTGCAATACTAAGGACCATAGGACTCCTATGCTCACACAGTATAATGGAGAGGGCTCCCAGACTCACGCAGTATAATGGAGAGGGCTCCTAGGCTCACACAGTATATAATGGAGAGGGCTCCCAGGCTCACACAGTATAATGGAGAGGGCTCCCAGGCTCACTCAGTATAATGGAGAGGGCTCCTAGGCTCACACAGTATAATGGAGAGGGCTCCTAGGCTCACACAGTATATAATGGAGAGGGCTCCCAGGCTCTCACAGTATATAATGGAGAGGGCTCCCAGGCTCACACAGTATAAAGGAGAGCGCTGCTAGGTTCACACAGTATATATTGGAGAAGGCTCCGAGGCTCACACAGTATAATGGAGAGGGCTCCTAGGCTCACACAGTATATAATGGAGAGGGCTCCCAAGCTCACACAGTATAATGGAGAGGGCTCCTAGGCTCACACAGTATATAATGGAGAGGGCTCCTAGGCTCACACAGTATATAATGGAGAGGGCTCCTAGGCTCACACAGTATAATGGAGAGGGCTCCTAGGCTCACACAGTATATAATGGAGAGGGCTCCTAGGTTCACACAGTATATATTGGAGAAGGCTCCTAGGCTCACACAGTATAATGGAGAAGGCTCTTAGGCTCACACAGTATATAATGGAGAGGGCTCCTAGGCTCACACAGTATAATGGAGAGGGTTCCTATTCTTACACAGTATATAATGGAAAGGGCTCCCAGGGTCACACAGTATAAAATGCAAAGGGCTCCCAGGCTCACGCAGTATATAATGGAGAGGGCTCCCAGGCGCACGCAGTATATAATGGAGAGGGCTCCCAGGCTCACACAGTATAAATGAGAGGGCTCCCAGGCTCAAGCAGTACTGTATATAATAGAGAGGGCTCCCAGGCTCACGCAGTATGTAATGGAGAGGGTTCCTCGGCTTAAACAGTATATAATGGAGAGGGCTCCTAGGCTCACACAGTATAGAAAGGAGAGTACTCCAGAACTCTTTCATTCTGCACCTTGGGGAATGACACATTCGAAATCATTGTCTCTTAATAATACTTACTAATACTATTCCCCTCTCTAGTTTTAAGACAGAAACTTTTTCATTTGGAGCTCTGGTGACAACCATTAACAATCTTGGAGGAAATTAAAATGACAAGACATACTGGCAATTTTGGAGTGGTGAAAACCAATTAAGTGAAGGTCAGTAAAGGAAAAATGTATCTATTTATTATGATGTGCTTTCAGATATATTTACTTTACACTCCCTGCATCAATATCTAGGGAGTGGTTTAGTTATTTCACTGACCTTTTACCATCTGGATTAACTGGGAATACTATCTACCCCTGTTATCCTGTTAGGGTGAATAAACACAATATTTATCCCTTGTGCATATATACTATTGTATTTTTGTTCGGGTCGAACTTCTTTTAAGGAATTTATTAAAAGTTTTTTTTTTTTTTTTTTTTTTGTGCTCTTCAATATATTGTTATTGTCATATAATTGTCTCTCGGAGCATTGAAATTACCCTCTTTTTATGAGTCTATTATCCAGGTGTGTAACAAGGAAAGACTGGGCCCCCACCCCAGGACAATCAGAAATTACACACCAGTCCTCAAGATATGGGGACTTTACTGTCCCCCACACAATATACGACCCCCTTTATTGCTCTCAACAGAGTATATTGCCCCTCTACTGACTACCACACAGAATGTTTCCCCTTTACTGACCCCCAAGCAGTATACTGCCCCTTTTATTGGCCCCCATACAGTAACTGCTCACTTTATTGGCCCCCCACACTATACTTCTGCCTTTACTGGTCCTCGAACAATACCTGCCCCCTTTATTGACCCCCACACAATATACTTCCCTCTATATTGGCCCCCACAGAGTAACACATTAGGCCGCTACCTACTGGATTATTCCATTAGTTAATGGCCGATATACACAACTCCACTTTGGCTTCAACCTCTCACTCCACATTACATCCCAACGCTGACCAACATAGGGACACAAAGTCCAGATGTTGTCCAGCATTGGGATGTAATGTGCAGCACCCCCTGTAGCTGAAGCAAAGGTGGTCCTGGGCAGGAGCAAAGATCGGTGGGTGAATATCGGCTGTTACCTGCTTCAATAATCCAGTAAATAAGGTCTATTTAAATAAAAAGCAAATGATAATGTGGTTGAATCTTCTTTCTTTCTTTCTTTCTTTCTTTCTTTCTTTCTTTCTTTCTTTCTTTCTTCACAATGTAATTTGATGTCACGTTTCTCTTGCAGGTGTCAGCTCATACAAGCCTCATAACCATGAGCATATTCTGGCTACCTTCAGTAAATACTGATGATTTCCTTTCCTATTCGTTTCCATTTCAATTATTATTTTTGTTAATGTATGAATTAACAGTGGCATTGTAAGAGACAGCCAATGTTGTCCTAAGCTTCATTTGTCTGTATAAACTGTTAATGTTGAATGTATTTCTGTGATTCTGTTCCTTTAAGACAGCAGCCATTGTAATTGTGACATGATGCTGGAGTGAGACCCCCCCCTTTTATGTCAGCCTGTCTGTTCTGCAGACAGAGTGTGAGCAGAGAAGCAGGAAGTGACGAGACAGAGAGCAGCAGCCATCTTGGCAAGAGAGAAGACAGGTGTCTGTGTTGTGTTGACCTGGTGTGGAGATTTTTCTGTACAGCTAAGCTGTATCTTGGTCCAGAGACAAACAGAGTGTAAAGAGACAACAGGACTAGTGAGTCCACGTGAAAGGAACTGTGCTCAGTGGCTGATCAGTGAGACTGACATTGTGACTGTGTATATGGATACCACAGATAGAGACTCGCAGTGCTGTTGATGTACTGGACAGCACCTGCTAAATCCCGGCTTACATCCCAGCTCAGTGTATGGATTCGGCAGGACTGTCAGTGTGCTGAGTGGAAACTGCTGTTGGATTACATTGCATTCATTTGGTTTCCCTGTTAAAGAGGACTTCATTTCTCCCGAGATCCTGATAACCGTGAGGAGAGGACGCTTCACTATAAAAGAAAGGACCAACTTTGGGCCCCACCGCGCGCTTCTACGGGCTGTACGCGGTCCACCTGGACCACTGGGGAAAAGGGGGTGCACCCAAATGTGAAGTCAGGGTCAGTTAGGGATAGTTTTGAGTATATTGTTCATTCAGTGTCCATACTGCAGAAGTGGACAGAGTGAAAGTAGAAACCATTGCAGAATTTGCCTTGAAATTGTTCATGCTATATTGTATATTTTGCTTGTCTTTATCCCTGTCACTTTACCTTTAACTAGCCTTTATTAACTTAGAGTAAATATATATTTTTTTTCTTGAACTACCGCGTGTGCGTTCATTTCAGGTTGCGGAGTCCAAACCACCTGCCTTGCTCTCGGTTCACAAATTGGCGTAGTCGGCAGGATCCGCTTACCAGAATGGACGGTGACGCACCCGTTCGGGAGAATGGTGCTGGAGGAAGAATGCCAGCAGGGGCTATAATGAGTCAGTTAGCTAAATTTGATGGCAATAATATGTCAGTGAGTATGTGGGTGGAACAGATACGAATGATACAGCGAATGTACCAGACCGCACCAGAAGTACTAGTAGAGCTAGCAATATTGACATTACAAGGGGATGCTAAGACCACGGTGATACTGAGGCCATTTGAACAAAGGCAGACATTTGAGCAAGTAGTCCAGATTCTAGAAACCATCTATGGAGAAACTGCATTGCTGGGGTCTCTGCAGGCTCGGTTCTTCCAGAGGGTACAACAGGAGAATGAAAGCCTTCCCAATATGCAAATGCCCTACCAGAACTGCTCCGAGATATTCAAGTGAAGGAAAGAGGGGGCTCGCCAGCGTTCTGTAACCCCGGACTCTCCGTGACCAGTTTGTGCTAGGGATACGTGACGGCAGTTTAACTGTGACTATGCAGGATTTTATATGACGAGAGGCTGATGCTAAATTCCATGATGTACAGGTAGAGGCCATCTCCCGTGCCAATAGTATGGTCCCGAGGCCCCAGACCGCAGTTGGAGTTACTTTGTCACAGGGGGCTAGTTCTGGCTCAGAGACAGTAGAAAAAGGGACGGTTAAAGAAATTCTCACAGTAATGCAGAAACTGCAAGAGCAAATGGAATGCTTGCACACCCGTTGTGATGAGCATTCTATGAAAATTGCAGACTTCCAGAAGACTGGAGATGAAAGGGTGAGCCATCCACACCCAGCAAGTCAGAATCACCCACCACCCCGCTGGAGGGATGAGGATAGGACCTACCGAAGGGGTCCAAATCATTTAGTGCAGTGCTCTGGGGAAATCGGGCGAAGGGGCCCAAACAGATGGCCAGAACGACGGGGGATACGCTGCTGGGAGTGTGGACGGATGGGCCACGTTGCTGCTAGATGTCCAGAGCAGCGACAAACTTATGAGAGACCGCCGTTAAACTGAAGTCCCCTGCTGCTGTAGGGCGTGTAGTAGGGGAGACTGACAAGGAGACTATGCCGCCGCCCCGGGGTGGGGGTATTCCAGTTACCGGGATGATTGACACGGGTTCCCAAGTATCGACCTTGAGTAGAGACTGTTATGAACGGTACTTCCAGCAACATGTGAAATATGATCCCCATACATTCGTACGAGTGGTCGCAGCTAACCAGTTACCAGTTCCGGTCGTGGGAGTGGCCTGGATGAATGTCTGGGTATGTGGCCAAGATCTAGGTAGGAAAGGCATTGTGGTGGTACAGGAGTCACATGAAGTAAAGGTCCCTGTCATTTTGGGGATGAATGTGTTAAAAGAATTAGATCAGATCCTCTTTGAAAAGAAAGGTCACGGTTATTGGAAAGAAACCACCACCCATCGGCCTACTCAAACAGCTTTCCAGCGGCTGATCCGGACATGTGGCTTACAGAAAAGTTCGGATGCACAGCATCCTCTGGCTCGAATTTCAGTTCCTTTGCATACAAAAGTTACACTGCCACCCAGTCGGGAGACAATAGTGTCCATGCCCGTAGGCACCTGTCGAAAACTAGAGGGCATAGCTGTGTTGGTAGAACCACTGCAGGCAGCCGAAGGAGGTGTTGATCCGCTAGTGGCCCGTTCCTTGGCAATAGTTCGCAATGGAAGAGTACCACTTCGATGTGTAAACACTCAGGACCAAAGTGTGGACCTGACCCCAGGGAGTCTGCTGGCTAACATCTATGTGACTCCGGAGGAAGTAAGGAAAGTAACTCCAATGCAGCTGAAGCCGACTGAAAGGGATGAGTGGACCGTAACTGTGTCCATGGGAGAAGATGAGGAACCCACCTCTGAATGGAATGGCCGTGCAATTCGAGAACAGATGAAGATGGATGCAAGTTCATGTTCTCTGGAATGGGTGCAGAAGGTAGATGAGCTGTTGTGGGAGAACCGAGCCACCTTTGCACGGTATGCTGAAGATTTTGGATGTACCACAGGGATCCACCATGAGATTCCCACAGGAGACACCCCTCCAATTAGAGAGCGCTACCGACAAATTCCTCCACATTTGTATCAGGAAGTGAAAGAACTGTTAGCTAAGATGCTACAGGGTGGGATCATCCAAGAAAGCCAGAGTCCCTGGGCGGCTCCTGTGGTGTTAGTAAGAAAAAAAGATGGGTCCATCCGATTTTGCGTAGACTATCGGAAGTTAAACGCTTGCACCGTACGAGATTCCTACCCCTTGCCACGGATTGAGGAGTCCCTCTCAGCGCTAGGGAGAGCCCGGTACTTCTCCTCACTAGATCTGGCTAGTGGGTATTGGCAAGTGCCGATGGCCACAAAAGACAAGGAGAAGACTGCATTCATCTTGCCCATGGGACTATACGAATTTAACCGGATGCCCTTCGGGTTGACAAATGCACCCGGAACGTTTCAGCGGTTGATGGAGAAATGTCTCAGTGACTTCAACTTTGAGTTCACTCTCATCTACTTGGATGACATTATAGTGTATTCTGCGACCTTTGAAGACCATCTCCACCAGTTGGGGCAAGTATTTCAAAGATTGCGGGAACATGGGCTCAAATTGAAACCCAGTAAATGTCGGTTATTCCAATCTGAAATTGATTACTTGGGTCACCGCGTATCAGGAGAAGGGGTGAGACCATCAAGAGACAAGATAGCGGCTGTTCAAGATTGGCCGATACCGACTACCCTGCAAGAAGTGAGGGCGTTCCTTGGAGTAGCCGGTTACTATCAACGGTTTATTAAGGATTTCGCCAAGGTAGCAGCACCACTTAATGCTCTCCTACGAGGCACATCCGGTGGTCCAAAGAACCGGTCCGTGAAGTGGGGACCTGAACAGGAACAAGCCTTCCAGGCATTGAAGGATGCACTGGCAACAGCCCCAATCTTGGCATATGCTGATTACCACTTGCCGTTCCAGCTATATACAGATGCAAGCCTGTATGGTCTTGGAGCAGTGCTTTCCCAGCTTCAGGATGGCCAGGAGAGGGTCATAGCGTACGGCAGCCGGTCTTTGAGAGATTCTGAAAGAAACCCCGAGAATTATAGTTCATTTAAGTTGGAGCTGTTGGCACTGGTATGGGCCATGACCGAGAAATTCTCTGAATATTTGACTGGTGCTGAAGTTTTAGTACTGACTGACAACAACCCACTAGCTCACCTGGAAAATGCCAAGCTTGGGGCGTTAGAGCAGAGGTGGATAGCCCGAATGTCTACGTTCAATTACCGCATTAAGTATCGGTCCAAGACAGAGAACCAGAATGCTGACGGACTTTCTAGGGTAACTGCCCAGACCCCCACAGAAGACGTCGATCATGAGTTGGAGCATGTGGACTTGGTGCCCGACTTCAGCAGATTTTCACAGGCCTTGGCTGCCGCTAATCAGTTTGAGATGGAGGGGACTGAAATGGCTCCTTTCTTTGGTCCCTCACGACAGGAATAGGCACAGATACAACAGACCCATGAGGGGCTGGCGCAGATGATCAAGTGTGTTGAGAAAGGCCAGAAGCCCTGTAGAGAGGAAAGAGAACGACTGACACGTGAGATATTATCTGTTCTGAATCAGTGGGAAAAGTTGGAGATGAAAAATGGAGTGCTATGCAGAAAGGTCTATTTACCTTCTGAGATCGACATTTGATACCAAATTGTGGTGCCTAGTGAACTGGCTCGCTCGTTAGCAGTTGAGGCTCATAATAAGAATGGACATTTTGGTCATGAGAAGACCTTTCATTGGTTACAGCGACTGATTTACTGCCCTGGTCTTCGTCAAATGGTCGAAGAAGTATGCCGCAGCTGTCGAACTTGTGAGATCCATAAGGCAATAGAACAGAGAGCTCCCCTGCAAACCATCGTGACCCAGGAACCTTTAGAAATCGTCATGATAGACTATCTAATGGTGGGCCCATCCAATAGCGGACACCAGTATTGCCTCGTAATGGTGGATCACTTCACCAAATTTGCAGTGGTAACCGCCACCAAGGACCAGACAGCTGAGTCAGCAGCTCGTGCTCTGTGCCAAGATTTCATTCGAGTATATGGGTGCCCCCAACGCATCCACTCCGACCAGGGCGCCTGCTTTGAGGGACACGTAATGAAAGAAGTTCAACGTATCTACGGGATAAAGAAGTCGCACACGACTCCATACCACCCTCAGGGAAATAGGGCCTGTGAAAGATTCAACAGAACTCTGATACAGATGCTGCGGACTCTGGAGGAAGACAAGAAGTTACAGTGGCCTCAGTTCTTGTCTGAAATGGTGTGGGCCTATAACAATCAGGTCCATTCTACAACGGGGTACTCTCCTTATACACTTCTCTTTGGGCGGTCTGGGCGAAGTATAGGAGAATTACAGTTGAATGATGTGGATGGGTTCCCTCCGAGGGATCCAACCTCTTGGGTGCGGGCGCACCGGCAGAGACTTGAGACGATCCATCGATTGGTGCGGCAGCGCCTGCAAGAACATCCCCATCCTGATAAGACCCCAGTGCAAGAAGCACCATTGCAACCAGGCGACCTGGTGCTAGTTCATGTCAAGAAACCCCAAGGGAAATTGGAAAGCAGATGGGAGGCTTTGCCGTATCGTGTTGTTGGCCGCAAGTATGCGAATGGGCCAGTGTACCAGGTCCAGAAAGAAGGAACTGATTGTGTTCGAGTACTTCACCGAAATATGTTGCGCCTGTGTCATTCTGAAGGGACAAATCATGATGGGCCTGCCAATGTGAATGAGCTCCCACAGTCAGAGAATGGAGGTGCGGAATGGGCCTCCGACGAGGAGGATGATTGTTGGCCGATCCCTGCTCCTGGGGATGTTCCACCTGTGACTACTGTATCTCTGGCCTGTGCCCCCTCTGGTGCGGAATCCGCTGGTCCTTCTCAGCCCATAGCTGCAGCACCCCATAATATACCACCGGTCCTCAGACGGACCACTAGGCCAAATGCTGGTATTCCCCCTGTTCGGTATGCGCAGGATGAGTTTGTTTGGCCTGCCATACATCGGTATACTACCACTCTGTGCATAAAAGTACAACCCTCTGGATATACAGTCATAGGCAGGGACTGCCAATCTTAAAGTGGGGGGGAATATGTAAGAGACAGCCAATGTTGTCCTAAGCTTCATTTGTCTGTATAAACTGTTAATGTTGAATGTATTTCTGTGATTCTGTTCCTTTAAGACAGCAGCCATTGTAATTGTGACATGATGCTGGAGTGAGACCCCCCCCTTTTATGTCAGCCTGTCTGTTCTGCAGACAGAGTGTGAGCAGAGAAGCAGGAAGTGACGAGACAGAGAGCAGCAGCCATCTTGGCAAGAGAGAAGACAGGTGTCTGTGTTGTGTTGACCTGGTGTGGAGATTTTTCTGTACAGCTAAGCTGTATCTTGGTCCAGAGACAAACAGAGTGTAAAGAGACAACAGGACTAGTGAGTCCACGTGAAAGGAACTGTGCTCAGTGGCTGATCAGTGAGACTGACATTGTGACTGTGTATATGGATACCACAGATAGAGACTCGCGGTGCTGTTGACGTACTGGACAGTAACTGCTAAATCCCGGCTCACATCCCAGCTCAGTGTATGGATTCGGCAGGACTGTCAGTGTGCTGAGTGGAAACTGCAGTGGGATTTCATTGCATTCATTTGGTTTCCCTGTTAAAGAGGACTTCATTTCTCCCGAGATCCTGATAACCGTGAGGAGAGGACGCTTCACTATAAAAGAAAGGACCAACTTTGGGCCCCACCGCGCGCTTCTACGGACTGTACGCGGTCCACCTGGACCACTGGGGAAAAGGGGGTGCACCCAAATGTGAAGTCAGGGTCAGTTAGGGATAGTTTTGAGTATATTGTTCATTCAGTGTCCATACTGCAGAAGTGGACAGAGTGAAAGTAGAAACCATTGCAGAATTTGCCTTGAAATTGTTCATGCTATATTGTATATTTTGCTTGTCTTTATCCCTGTCATTTTACCTTTAACTAGCCTTTATTAACTTAGAGTAAATATATTTTTTTTTCTTGAACTACCGCGTGCGTTCATTTCTGGTTGTGGAGTCCAAACCACCTGCCTTGCTCTCGGTTCACAGCATTGCCAAACCATTTGGGCTCCGGAGCGCCTCCCAGAGGTCACATGATTTCTTAAATGAATGAGACTTTTAGCAGTATGTTCGCTATATTCAGTAGAATCAGTATATCCAGTATTCGTGTTGTGAACCATGAGAAATATGACTGGAAGTACAATAAATAGACTATTAAAAGTGTCTACAAATATTAAAGTACGTGTCCAGGTAGAACCGTGAGAATCTCTTGTGTCTTCACTATGTAGTGCTTATTACTATGATACATTTCAGGGAATAGGGGCATTATAGAGGGGTTGAGTTAAGGAACCCACATCTTTTAGGCTGCCCATACACTTTAGCTGTTGGTAGTTATTCCTCCCATTGTCCCTATACACATGCATGCTTAGCTAAGTGTGCACATGTTCTGAATAGGGACAGATCTCTACCAGTAGCTTAGCTCCCCTAAGAACAAAAGACTTGCATTGACTAGCCAACCGCCAGGCTGGTCTTGATGACACTACAAAGCCATAATACAGAGACTGAACCTGGTTTACCTTTTCTTTCCTCTTGTTTTTGCTCGGACATATATATCTGAAGGACACCAACAAGCCACTTTGCCTTGGCCAAGGAATTCACAGGACTAGGGAAAAAATGTGAAGAGACACACAATGTCTCGCTTCTTACATAACAATTCATGGAAGTTGTACATGACAAAACATTTTGAGGTTTCATTTAAAGTGTCTTCTCAATCTTGTGCCAATTTTCACACTAAATGGCACCCACTGTGCTGATAATATCTATAGACAATGAAACTGAGGTGACCACAGAAAATTGCAGCGAAAAATGTTTTGTCTAGGGAATGGTGGTCTTCTCAAAGAAGTAGCCAAAACTCTGGTCTAGATGGGTGGTGGTTCTCTCCAATGAGTGGTCCTTTAGAGAGATTTTACCGTATATTGTACATCCTTGTGCTGCAATATCATAAGAAGGTCCTCTCCATAGACTCTGGGTGAGGGAAACTGACTTTCATTGCATCTGTTCTTCTCATGTTGGATGTTATACTTAACCAACTAAATTGTAATCACGATTTATGTCCTTTGTGGTCTCCACGATTAGATGCAGTCAGCCACGGTTCAGATTATGCAGTATAAATATGAGGCAGGGATGCCAATGGAGAATGAAACGTGTTCATCTTATGTGAAGCTGTCCATGCATGTAAATTAGACAAAAACTCAGGAAAATTTCTTCTGTGGACCTCTGAAAGGACATGTATATGGAAACACTGACCAGGTTCAGCTGATAATTTTCCGCTAGAAACATGCAAACTTTGTTTCAGGTTTGCCCGTTCAGACTAAAAGTTTAATTTAGTCTGAACCGGTTTGTTCTGAACCAAAGGTGTAACTTGCCTTAACAGTTGTGTATGACACTGTCAGAGCTCCTAGGACTCGATCTATAAAACATAGTGTATGACACAGTCAGGGCTCCTAGGACTCTGTCTATAAAACATAGTGTATGACACTGTCAGGACTCCTAGGACTCTATCTATAAAACATAGAGTATGACACTGTCGGGGCTCCTAGGAACCTATCTATAAAACATAGTGTATGACACTGTCGGGGGCCCGGGGGCTCGATCTATAAAACATAGTGTATGACACAGTCAGGGCTCCTAGGACCCTATCTATAAAACATAGTGTATGACACTGTCGGGGCTCCTAGGACTCGATCTATAAAACATAGTGTATGACACAGTCAGGGCTCCTAGGACTCTGTCTATAAAACATAGTGTATGACACTGTCGGGGCTCCTAGGACTCGATCTATAAAACATAGAGTATGACACAGTCGGGGCTCCTAGGACTCTATCTATAAAACATAGTGTATGACACTGTCGGGACTCCTAGGACTCTATCTATAAAACATAGTGTATGACACAGTCAGGGCTCCTAGGACTCTGTCTATAAAACATAGTGTATGAAACTGTCGGGGCTCCTAGGACTCGATCTATAAAACATAGTGTATGACACTGTCGGGGCTCCTAGGACTCTGTCTATAAAACATAGTGTAAAACACTGTCAGGGCTCCTAGGACTCTATCTATAAAACATAGAGTATGACACTGTCGGGGCTCCTAGGAACCGATCTATAAAACATAGTGAATGTCACAGTCAGGGCTCCTAGGACTCTGTCTATAAAACATAGTGTATGACACAGTCAGGGCTCCTAGGACTCTGTCTATAAAACATAGTGTAAAACACTGTCAGGGCTCCTAGGAACCTTTCTATAAAACATAGTGTATGACACTGTCGTGGCTCCTAGGACTCTATCTATAAAAATTAGTGTATGACACAGTCAGGGCTCCTAGGACTCTATCTAATACCTTTTTAGGTCTTTAATGCAAAAACAGATTTAGTCATGTCAAAGTGACAGCAGCAGTTATGGGTAAACAGATGACAGGGCATAGGGTATCCATTCTCTTACATTACCTTGTCTCTTATATTACCCTTTGCAACCCTGACATTTATGAGACTTTTTTTTATTCAAGCACTTTTATGCAACAAAAATGGCAGAGGAACTAGTGTGGTGTATATAACTTCACTGGGATATGTTTGTTGTTTGACATGAAAAAAACAGGCCAATTTTTACTGTACCACTTTTAGGGTTAAAAAAAAAAAAAAAACAGATTAAAGAGGTAGTGCATATAACTTTGCTGGGTTTGCACCTTAGTCACGACTCTCCTTCTCTGCAACCTGCTGACTGTTTTCCACTTACCCCAGTGATGGGTGGGGCTGTGGGAGCATCTTGCTCTGCAGCTCTGATCTCTTCTCCCAGACTGGTCGACAACTGGATCAAGACTATTACAGCCAGCAGTGTAAGTGAACATGACCCTAATCCTATGTATCTTATGTTTACACTCTCTATCAGTGCTTTTATTTGCATACTTTTGATCACTACAATCAGTATGTGCCTATACCTTACACCACCCCTCCCACTTCATTAAGGGGGCAGTTTTGTTATTCACATGAGGTGTTTTTGTTGCCATTTTAGTTGTGGAAAAGACTTTGGAGGAAATGCATCACGTTTTTTTCCACAGTGTTTTTCACAGAAGGTTCACAAAGTTTTCCTCTGCGGACTTTCTGCTTCTATTATACCTAGAGATGAGTGAATTTCTCAAAAGTTCGATTCGGCAGTTCGATTCGAAGTTCCAAAAAAAAATTTGCTTCGATCCGAATTACTTTGCGGCGAATAAACAGCTATTTCCGGTCTTCAGAGAGCCGGGGTGGTTGGCAAAATGGCGGAAGCCCTTGGATGCCGCGGTCATGTCTCTCTCTCTCTCTCTACAGCACGGACAACTTTTATTCATGTGAAAGGATCTGCTAACAAGCAAAGACACGCCTACCCAATCACATCACTAGAGAACATCATGTGACCGTCTGATGTCACAAAGGTCCTTACTAAATATTCGTTACCACAAAGCATCAGGAAATCCGGAATTCTGGTGAATCGAAGATTTCCTGAAATTCCGATCGAATTCCACCTGTGCAGAATCGATTCACTCATCTCTAATTATACCTATACAAAAAATGCCAGCGTTTCTGTAGGTATTATTGACATGCTGAGATTTCCAAAAACTCGAGAGTTTTTGAAATTGCCGCATTTGCGCTGCAGATTTTTTTCTGCAATGTGTGGATGGAATTAGCCAGAATCCCATCCACTTTGCAGGTAATGTAAAATGCAACATTTTTGCAACGTAGGGCCCTGACCTATATATGAGTCCTATACTATGTGTTCTGCATCTGCTATCTGTTGATTTGACAAATGGGTCTGTGTACCCCGAAATACGTTCCTACCATCACAATTAAGATCATCAAATAGCATTGTCCGCTATTATTACGAGGCTGTCCAGGTTGTCGCCTTCAGCGACATCCTGGAAATCATCCCGCTGGCCTTTATTTGTTGGGTTTTGGTATTTGGAATGGAAAAAAAATCTTCAAATTATACCAGATATCTACAAAAAGGGTGCCATGGGGTAAGTTTAAATTGTCTGTTCTTGGTCTTGGACACAGCACAGATTGTATCTGAATACTTTGACTCTAAGAATTGTGCTGCAGCTGCTGGTCTAACAGTGTAAAAGACACACAGAGTAACTCCATCTAATATCTCTCTCTAGCAAATCAAAATCTTCTCTTGTCCTTCCAGAGACTGCACTTTCCCACAATTGTATTATCTTTATTTCCTATCTTTCTCAGTCTGACTGTCTGAGATGTGCCTATCTGTCTAATCTCTCCCCACAAACTGGACACCTGCTCTTTCAGCCTGGTATTTTTATACTGTCTATCCGTCATCAGTGATCTCAGACCTCATGATGTCATGTGATCCTTCTTCTCTTTTTCCATTCTTTCATGCAAATTGACCCGTAAAAAAATTTGGATCTGTTTGAATCCAAAGATTTAGCAAAAACCTGGTTTGTTACAATCTAGTTTGTTCATCTCTACTCATAACTTATCAGGGGTTCATTTTGCTGATTTGTTCTTCCTGCATGCTTTACACTGCAGCTATGATTGTATGCTATGTGTAAACACAAGCTCAGCCAGAAGTCAGTTGGTGCACAGCATACACATTATAAATGTTCTATTGACTAAGGCTCTATGGCCTTGATTGGTCGGGATAAAACTTTAGGATTTGCAGACAGATGCAGTTTGTACTTAGCCTAACACATACTTTAGGGAAAACTCCCAGTGTAAAGTATGACTTATTTCTATAGGCTCTATTCCCTAGACAGAGGGTTAAATAGCATCACCATACTGTTTTTTGCAACTGTATAGGCAAGAGCAGCACAATGTACTATTGTATACCGAGGATGGACCACCAAATATGTATACTGTACCTCCATCAGATGTATATGTCCTGAGTGTATAGGCCCAATGACAAGCTGACATGCAGTATTAACAGAGCCATATGGCAATGATTATGCAAATTCAGTGTTTATCTATGGGGAAAATGTCTTCCTCATAGGTTAATATAGAGGTATGGCAGCTGAACAGTGGGGAGACACTGACGTACTACAACTATGTCCCTCAAAAGTGGTCCACAAATAGGGCTATTTATAGAGATCCTGCATGTAAATGGTTTTCACTGAATATGCGGGGCACTAGCAAGGGTATGTGGAGCAGCAATCAATATGGGGCCTCCTAGTGGACAAGACAGGAATCTGAACAATCTGAACAAGCAGTGCTTCAGTGTAAAGCATGGGGCAGAGCAAGACAGGAGGTGGATTCCAGAATCCCAATTTCAGGAAATATTCGATTCGCAACGAATCCGAATTTCCTCACACTTCGTGGTAACGAATTGCATTTTGTTCAAAATGGCTGCTGTACATGTTAGGACATGGGGCAATGCCATGCGTGCAGCGAATCAGCAGCCAGCCCTGTGATGTCACAGCCCTTTAACCCCTTCGCGAGCGCCCACGGCATGTTTGACCGCTGCATCCAAGGTGTAAAAATCCCCAATTGGTTATAACCGCGGAATCCAAGGGGTTCCGCCATTTTGTCACCCACCCCAGCTCTCTGCAGCCAATAAATAGCTGTTTTTTTAACACGATTCGCCACGATTTAATTCAGATCGAATCATATTGGAAAATTCATCTAATTTGCCGAATCGAATTTTTGAATACTTCGCTCATCTCTAATCATTACCTAAGAAGGCTGGGTGACAAATAAAAATGGCTGCCATCACAGTCCACAAATCCAGCTTTCCCAGATCCCTAAATGCCTTATCTGCCTGGTTAAGTAGTAATACAGGACTAATGGATGTATCACTACATAACTTAGCAGATCTACTAATAATGGAAACCTTGATAACCTCTAGCCATATAATGACGGTATTATTAGTTAGAAGTATAAGTTTATAGCAAGGGCTGGACTGGACCTGAAAGAAGCGGCATGTCACTTTCAGTCTAACCCTATGACCTCCATTAGTCTGCCTTGCCAGTATAGCATTACACTGAAGCCACAATAGGCCTGAGGAAGAGCGGATCGGCCTGAAACTTTGCTCTATAATCGCTAAATAAATACGGCTGGATGTCTATTGCTTTGTGGCTCCTATTGCCATATGTGGATCTTAGTACTATTCCTAAAATAAAGTGTTTAGCCAGCTTAAAATAAGCTTTTTGAGTCCTGTCCTATTTTTCTAGCAAGTTATTGTGCTTATGGGGAGCCTAGCCAGCCTCCTCAAGAAATTGCACCCTCCACTGCCTGTGTGTGCTGCCTGTTCATTGGGCATTATTTGTTGTCACTCAGCTTTCCCAGAAACCGCAGGTGCGTTGCTTCCTCATTCACTGTCTATGGGACAGATATTCAGGCACTGTTCTTGGTTATCATTAGCAGTCCCATAGAGAATGAATGGAGCAAAAACATAGAAGATGGGTATCAGCGCTGCCCCATGGATTCAGTGGGCATAGCTCCCAACCGTCCTGTATCCGGCGGGATAGTCCTGATTTTACACTGCTGTCCCGCCGTCCCGGATAGCTTACGGTTTGTCCCGCTATGCCCCTGAAGTGTTTTGCTGTTAACAAACTTTGCCCCAATCCACCGGCTCTTATCTCAGGGTAGGGTAAAGGCTAAATGGTTGATGCTAAATCCTAGAGGGCTAAAGGACCTTTGATGACGTCATGACCATGTGATCAGATTCTTGTGTGGGCGGAGCTATTCTGGATACTACAGGACATTACACAAAAAGAGGAAGCTGCTGGGAACGGAGACTGATGGAAGGTGAGGAGAGAAGAGACAGCATGTGTGAGCAAGAGGGGGGAACTGGGGACAGATGTAGGGGCAATTAAACTGAAGGCAGATGAAGGGAGCAATTAAACTGGGGGCAGATGAAGGGGGCAATTAAACTGGGGGCAGATAAAGGGGGACATTAAACTGTTGGCAGATGAAGGGGACATTAAAGTGGTGGCAGATCAAGGGGGGACATTAAACTGGAGGCAGATGTAGGTGGGCAATTAAACTGGGGGCAGATGAAGGGGGGCATTAAGCTGGTGACAGATGAAAGGGGGACATTAAATTGGTGGCAGATGGAGGGGGACATTAAAATGTGAACAGATGGAGGAGGGACATCAAACTGGGGGCAGATCGAGGAGTGGAGACATTAAACTGGGGGGGCCGATGGAGAGTGACATTAAACTGGGGGGGCAGATGGAGGGTGACATTAAACTGGGGGCAAATGGAGGAGGACATTAAACTGTGGGGGGTAGCTGGAGGGGGACATGTCTGCCTCTAATTGCCCCCAGTTTAATGTCACCCTCCATCTGCCCCCCCAGTTTAATGTCACCCTCCATCTGCCCCAGTTTAATGTCCCCCTCTAGTTTTCACCAGTTTAAACTGGGGCACGAGGAGAGGGACTTCATACTGTGGGGCAATTGGAGTGGAACATTATAATGTGGGGGCATATAATGTTAGGGTGACTGTAGGAGCATTATACTGCGTGGAGGCACATGGAAAAATGGATGAGAATGGGTGGAGTCAACGCAGAAGTGGGTGGAGCTAAATTTGCAGCAGCGCACATAACGCACCGCACATTTTATTCCTCTTTCTGTCCTTTGAGAGTTGGGAGGGATGGGTGGGACAGTGCAGCAATACCTACACTCACCGCTACTGTGTATACAGTAAGTGAGCAGCACAGCTAATGGTATGCAAACAATACCAAGAGCGACGCTATCTGGGTACCAGTGATATGTGGGACCCCCAAAGTTAGGCCACCAATGATACCAGATAACCCCATTAAATCCACTTCACTGATCCTGCCATATGCTGTACAGTGTGTGCTCAGCAGAATATTTGACTGGTATACAGGTCTGAACAAGCCCAAACAGTAATATTGCCTGTGTTGCACAGAAACCAATCAGAGCTCAGCTAACAAGAATTAGTTGCCCACAATGACCAATCATAGCTCAACTAAGAAGAAAGCCACAACCAATCTACTGTGAGGTCGTGGTGTGATGTCATAATGCCACAACTTGTACAACTTGTATTCCACACACAGAGGGCTCTGCTGCTGTCTTGTTCTGTCACAAAGAGATGCGCACCTTTCAGCTGTAGCTCCTGTGAAGCATCCCAATATATATCCAGGGGAGTCTAGATACCTCCAGATGTACTAAGGCAGGCAAGGTAAGTAAACTAAAGGTTATGAAATAGGTCAAGGGGTTGTCAAGGGGTGTAGGTACGTGGCACACGCAGTTTATGTGCTCAGGGTATTGGGTGCCAGGGAAATGGTGGGAAAGGCAGCAGTCCCTTGGTCAGACTATGTAGAGGTTTAGGAGGTGGAATTCATCTTTAGTCCAGGTGAAGGAAAGCTTAGATACATCTCTACAACCACTTCCTCCCAACCGGCCATCAGTTGAGCCCTACAGACCCGACCACTGAACATTCACCTGGACCATATGGATCTTGGGTGACCTGAGGGCTCATTTTCTACTGAATATATAATCCTACAAATTTCTCTACACTAGCAATAAATTAGCGATGGATAACCACTCTAATAACAAAATATCCTATCTGGTATCAACGCTCAATAAATAATAAATAATATACCAAAACAAAATTACAATTGTACAATAAAGTTTTATTAATGAAAAAAGGAAAAAACAAAATATTAAAATCATCTAAAAAATATTTTTCTTGAAAGTGGAGGTCGCAGGGCAGTCCACAAAGCATGCCAACAGGATTAGTAATACATATAATGTAAAATCAATCAATAAATAAGGATGTAATACATATCACACCTGATATCAATGCAGCAGTTAAGAGACATGCACATATCACCATATACCGCACATATAATGCTCAAGATACAAGAGCAATCAAAATCAGTACATATCGCTATGTTAAACAAGGTATAAGAGCAATCAATGTAGGTACATGTCACTGTGTAAAGCACAAATAGTGCACATAAATTAGAAACAGTAAATGCCAGTTTACCTACTAGCAATGCAAATGGGAAAACACTGCGACCTCCACTTTAAGCCCCAACGTACGTTTCGCACCCCGCTTTGTTAGGGGGAGGTCGGGTGGCCACATTTTATAGCATATCTATACCTGGACCCAATCATTTCATCAGTGGCGCCATTGAAACATCCCCTGCAGTGCTCCCGCAATAAAATATCGCGAGACGCGCACAAGATGATGTCATATTGTTAGGCTTGAATGTTAAAGCCCAAACGAGCAGGAAATACCGCGAGATCAACTCTAAAACATTGTGAATGCGCACTAGAATAAAAATCCAAAAATCAAATCACAGCCCTAAGTATATACATACAAAATGTCTGTATCGCGTTAGCGTTACTATGCACATGCGCAATGTATTAGAGTGAATAAATGATGTGAAACAAGAAAGTCACAAAAAAATAGTGAATATTTGAATAAAATAAATTAGGTGAAAATATATAATGCCAATGTCAATAGAAATAAAAACCTGTAAGATGGCAAAAAAGTGAAAAAATAAAAAATTAAAACACACATACAGTATATATATAACATATAAACACAATATAGTCTATTAGTTATTTTTATAAATGCTGATAACCGCATAAAGAAATATTATATAAAATTTTCTTCTCTCCTCCTGTAATATTCATGTAATATCCATGTTGTCATACATCGATACCATATCCCATTAGTCTAGTGTTGTAGTGAGGATGCAGGTCACCTGGAATAAGTCCACTATGCGATAAAGACTGTTATGGATCAGAACTCTTTATTCCATGCTTCCTTCAAGGCTCCCTGTCTAGCATCTCCCCCTCCTAGCTCAGCTCCTGCTCCCTTACTACCTCACTGTTGCTAGGCAGACAAAGCAAAATGAGTAAGCAACAAAGAACATACAGAATATACTTATAACAACATCACAATTAGGAGGTGTTCTAAAGATACAAAACATAAAAATATATATATGTAAACATACTACATCCCCCTATGTATAACCCAGGTATGTATATTCAAAAAAACACCCGAAAAACAACTCCTACCTATCCGATCAGCCAACAAGTGAGTGTTTATTCTTTTGCTGGCTAGTCAGTGCTCTGTTTACACAGGCCAATATTCGGGAATGAGTGCTCATATGAACACTTCTTTGCTGATCCTTGGCCTCTGTAAAAGGGTCTTATTATTGAGAAAGTTCATTCTCAATAATCTCTAGTAAAGGTGACATTGCCTGCAATAAGACAGCTACTATTTTCTTTCTACATCCTCTTAATGCCTATAGGGAAGGGTAGTCGGTCAGCCATGGTTCCCCAGAGGTTTCCTCCACAGGGGGTTTTTCCTCTCCTGAGTGCTGGTGGATGACTCTTTGTGAGTTGAGGGTTATTATATTTCTGGTCTTTTTAGGACCTGATCTAATAATTGGCCTTACAATTACAATTATTACAAATTAATCAGTTTTTATGGAATAAAGTCTGTGTCTGCTTCATGAATATCACGTTATAAGCAGGGGCTTAAATACCGGGGTAGCAGCGGTAGCGGCTGCCACAGGGCCTGGCACATTAAGGGGCCCGGAGCCCTGTGGCAGCCACTACCGCGAACCCCACAAACACTGCTATCATTATACTCCGGGGTCCCAGGGGAGGTGAGCGAACATAAAAAACAACGTTACTTACCTCTCCTACGCTCTGACAGGCTTCAGATCTGTTTGGTGACGTCCCAGACGTCAGCCAACGTCATTATGCATCTCGATGCCGGCCTGGATCATGCGAGATCTGATTCAACATTGAAGATGGCCAAAGTAGTGCACAGGAGTTCATTGGAGCCAAGGATAGGTAAGCAACATTGTTTTTTATGTTTGAATCCTCCCCTGTTTCTCCGATCATTATACTTCACTGGTCCAGCAGTCACATCTTGGAGGGTGATGAATAGATGACCGTAGCACCATGTACGACATGTGCTACAACTCCACTTTTATTCAATCCACTGGTCTTAACTGGTTGGGAATATTTACCTTGGTGTACATAAGAAAACTGTGTAGCTGGGGTGTACGTCCTCATCTTCAATGAAAAACTGAGCATGACCAGATATGAGTCCAATGAGACTCATCGGATTCATCTCTAGGTAAGTGTAAAAGTTTATTTTTTTTCCAATGCAGGTGGTTTAGTGTCCCAAATTGACCTGACAAGTTCCCTTTAGTTCCTGCTCCTTTTCTATGACAGATTGTACAAGGTTTTGTAGCTTGTGAAAGGCTAGGTGGTCATTCACGTAACAAAGGTCATCATACACGTAACAAAGGTCATCATACATGTAACAAAGGTCATCATACATGTTACAACTTTGTTAAAGCGATTGACAAGATGAAATGTTGAGATGTTTTGAAAATGTAATAAAACTAACTTTAACTGCACCAATGTACCAGTTTCAGACCCCTTTAGCTAATAAACTGGGGTACATCATCAACCCCCTTTAAGCATGGCACCAACACAAAGAGCTAAAGGAAGCTTTCTGACAGTGTCATAAGGCAGTGAAAATGTAGCTTCCAAGACTACGACAGGTTGACTTAACTTGAAAGAGCAACAGCTAAGAACCATTATCATGTACATGTTATTTTTTACCAATTGTCCAATGGCTAGCTTCTTTTTGTCTGTATGTGGTGATAGTAGACCTACACTATCTCTTCTGACCTTCCACAAACATGCACTCTTGTGGCCAAGCATGTATGTATATAAGCATGTACAGTACAGACCAAAAGTTTGGACACACCTTCTCATTCCAAGAGTTTTCTGTATTTTCATGACTATTCTAGGTTCTTCAAAGTAGCCACCTTTTGCTTTGATTACTGCTTTGCACACTCTTGGCATTCTCTTGATGAGCTTCAAGAGGTAGTCACCTGAAATGGTCTTCCAACAGTCTTGAAGGAGTTCCCAGAGATGCTTAGCACTTGTTGACCCTTTTGCCTTCACTCTGAGGTCCAGCTCACCCCAAACCATCTCGATTGGGTTCAGGTCTGGTGACTGTGGAGGCCAGGTCATCTGGCGTAGCACCCCATCACTCTCCTTTTTGGTCAAATAGCCCTTACACAGTCTGGAGGTGTGTTTGGGGTCATTGTCCTGTTGAAAAATAAATGATGGTCCAACTAAACGCAAACCAGATGGAATAGCATGCCGCTGCAAGATGCTGTGGTAACCATGCTGGTTCAGTATTCCTTCAATTTTGAATAAATCCCCAACAGTGTCACCAGCAAAGCACCCCCACACCATCACACCTCCTCCTCCATGCTTCACAGTGGGAACCAGGCATGTAGAGTCCATTCGTTCACCTTTTCTGCATCGCACAAAGACACGGTGGTTGGAACCAAAGATCTCAAATTTGGACTCATCAGACCAAAGCACAGATTTCCACAGGTCTAATGTCCATTCCTTGTGTTCTTTAGCCCAAACAAGTCTCTTCTGCTTGTTGCCTGTCCTTAGCAGTGGTTTCCTAGCAGCTATTTTACCATGACGGCCTGTTGCACACAGTCTCCTCTTAACAGTTGTTGTAGAGATGTGTCTGCTGCTAGAACTCTGTGTGGCATTGACCTGGTCTCTAATCTGAGCTGCTGTTAACCTGCGATTTCTGAGGCTGGTGACTCGGATGAACTTATCCTCCGCAGCAGAGATGGCTCTTGGTCTTCCTTTCCTGTGGCGGTCCTCATGTGAGCCAGTTTCTTTGTAGCGCTTGATGGTTTTGGCCACTGCACTTGGGGACACTTTCAAAGTTTTCCCAATTTTTCGGACTGACTGACCTTCATTTCTTAAAGTAATGATGGCCACTCGTTTTTCTTTACTTAGCTGCTTTTTTCTTGCCATAATACAAATTCTAACACTCCATTCAGTAGGACTATCAGCTGTGTATCCACCTGACTTCTGAACAACAGAACTGATGGTCCCAACCCCATTTATAAGGCAAGAAATCCCACTTATTAAACCTGACAGGGCACACCTGTGAAGTGAAAACCATTTCAGGTGACTACCTCTTGAAGCTCATCAAGAGAATGCCAAGAGTGTGCAAAGCAGTAATCCAAGCAAAAGGTGGCTACTTTGAAGAACCTAGAATATAAGACATATTTTCAGTTGTTTCACACTTTTTTGTTAAGTATATAATTCCACATGTGTAAATTCATAGTTTTGATGCCTTCAGTGTGAATCTACAATTTTTATAGTTATGAAAATACAGAAAACTCTTGGAATGAGAAGGTGTGTCCAAACTTTTGGTCTGTACTGTATATATATATAAATATATATATATATATATATATATATATATATATATATAAAAATATATATATAGCTCCAAAGATATAGACTGTAGACTTCATTTTATGAGGAAACTGTATATATATATATATACAGTGTATATATATATATATATATATATATAATTTTATCCTCCTCCTCTGAATTTCAACCAGATCTCATACAGCCCTCTACTGACTTTTGAATACGGAAATCTCAGGTTTGCCACATAAAGACTTATTTTGGAGCATGGTGTCATCCAGCTTAGTTTACATGCACATGTGGACAAAACTGTTGGTACCCCTCCCCTCGTTTAATAAAAGAAAAACCCACAATGGTCACAGAAATAACTTGAATCTGACAAAAATGGAATTTGCCAAACTACATGTTGACAAGCCACAAAACTTCTGGGAGAATGTCCTATGGACAGATGAGACAAAAATCAAAATTTTTGGCAAGGCACATCAGCTCTATGTTCACAGACGGAAAAATGAAGCATATCTTGAAAAGAACACTGTCCCTACTGTGAAACATGGAGGAGGCTCTGTTATGTTCTGGGGCTGCTTTGCTGCATCTGGCACAGTCTTGAATCTGTGCAGGGTACAATGAAATCTCAAGACTATCAAGGGATTCTAGAGAGAAATGTGCTGCCCAGTGTCAGAAAGCTTGGTCTCAGTAGCAGGTCATGGGTCTTGCAACAGGATAATGACCCAAAACACACAGCTAAAAACACCCAAGAATGGCTAAAAGGAAAACATTGGACTATTCTGAAGTGGCCTTCTATGAGCCCTGACCTAAATCCTATTGAGCATCTTTGGAAGGAGCTGAAACATGCCGTCTGGAAAAGGCACCCTTCAAACCCGAGACAACTGGAGCAGTTTGCTCATGAGGAGAATTTTTAAAATTCTTTTGAAGCATGGTTGAAAAGCAATGTCTGACTTTCATTTGTTCATTTTCATAGAATTTTTATTTATTATTACTTTTGTCAGATTCAAGTTATTTCTGTGACCATTGTGGGTTTTTCTTTCATTAAACGAGGGGTACCAACAATTTTGTCTAAATGTGTATATGGTATCGCCGAAATCGTAATGACCCGCCAGACAAAGTTACCATGTCATTACTATTGCAGAGTGAACGACATGAAAACAAAATGCAAAAAATAACTGGAGATTTGTAGGTTTGTTTCACATTGATCCCAAAAAATGTTAATAAAAGCTAAATAAAACATTATATGTGCCAAAAAAAATGGCACATGGTGCCAACTAAAAGTACAACTCATTGCGCAAAGAATAATCCCTCATATAGCTATGTCAATAGAAAAATAAAAAGTTATTAATTTTGGAAGGCGGAGATAGAAAATATAAAAAAAAACCGGTAAAACCAATTTAATATTTGTAAATAGACAATAAACAGAATAATACTGTCATCTATTGGGGAACAGCATATTATCAGGTGTATATTGATAGTGATAACGGATGGGTGGACCAGATTGTTTAGAACCGCATTCGACCCTAAATTTCCAAACATTTTGGGTTAATCACCATTGAAATACTATTAGATTCTGGGTGTGAAGAGGCTCAGGGGAGGTGAGGGAAGATGACTTATACTCCCCTTGCCTCACCTTTGCCTTGGCGTCCTGTTCAGGTCTCTTCCGACCTCCAGCTGATGTCACATGCCCCAGGGTCACCACTGAGGCCTGTGATTGGGCCTTAGCAGTCATGTGGGGTGCATCTACTTCATGCTCAGGAGGGGTGAGGCAAGTGTTTGTTATTTTTACACCTCCCCTGGGCCTCCACTTTGGGGTCTAAGGAGACAGTGCACAGATTGATAACTTATGTTTGGGGTAGACTAATATGGAAGAAATGGAGTGATTTCCTATTTCTTCCAAATTGGTCTATTACTGGGGATTTGGTCAGTTCCCTTCAGGAATGTGCACCCATCTGTGGTGTCTATTGTGTGCTGCCTGGTATCTGTTAACTGTTCGATTGGTTATCCGGTCTTCGTATGTCTTCAGGTCTCAGAGACATCACATGGGTTACATCGGCGTCATTATGTGTCATGACACTGATGTGACTGCTGAGGCCCAATCACAAACCTCAGTTGTTTCTGGCATCATTCATGATGTCTCTTAGACATGAAGAGGCCCAAGGACTGGCCATGGAGCCCAGGGGAAGGGAGTAACACTGTTTATTATGTTTGATCACTTCCCCTGGGCCTCTGCACATTATACTCTATGGTCTTAAGAGACTCCAGGGGCTCTTGAGATTGGAGCCTAACCCAAAATATTTGGAAAATTCATAACGAAAACCATAGGGCCACTATGGGATGTTATACTTTGTGGAGGGGCCACTAAAGGATATCAAGCATGGAAAGAAACATAATTGGCCGTGTGTAAAGGGTATCTCCTGATTGTTATTGTAATAGTATGAGCAGGTAGATGTCTTCTAGCCCTCCTCATACACAGGACCAATTTCTAATACACCAACAGGTAATGTACTGGACTAGGACAATGAATTTGATACTAGGAGGAAATTTCCTTCAGTCTGGAGCAGCTGTGTCCACATTGTGGAGAACATGATGGACAGAATCATGATTACAAGTTAGTTGGTTAAATATTAAATCTAACCTCAAGATAGGCAATAGGCAATATCTATAGACTCGCCATATAGGTCTAATTATCAGGCAAAGTGACTATGAAACAGAAGAAGAATGGACACAATGAAAGTGAGTAGAGATGAGCGAATTTTTCAAAAATTCGATTCGACCGCTTCGCCAAATTTTCCAAAACGATTCGATCTGATTTAATTTGTAGCAAATCTCTCTCTCTCCCTCCGTCTCTCTCTCTCTGACCTTCCCTCCCTCTCTCTCTCTCTCCCAGATCCAACTTTTCCTCATATGAAAGGATCTTCTACCAACCAGATACACGCTTTCCCAATCACGTCACTAGAGAATATTATGTGACCGTCTGATGTTAGAAAGGTCCTTACTAAGTATAGCAAACCATATTAGCAAAAAAAAAAAAATACAATTCTTTACCAAGAAGCGTCAGGAAATCTGGAATTGAGGCGAATCGAATATTTCCTCAAATTCTGATCGAATTCCACTTCATAAGCTTCGATTTGCTCATCTCTAAAAGTGAGCCTCACTCACCCAAGGACTATAGAGAGGACCTTCTTGAGATGTTGCAACACTGTGTAAGATGGGGAAACAGCCCTCATGTTATGAATGTAACTGTTTCTGTAGATAAGCTTATTTTTTTTTATAAACTGACCTCAGGCCACTGTTACCTCAGAAATAGAAGAGACTGTAATTCTGTAATTCCCTGGAGTAGTGACGTGGAGACCCTGTTCTGCAGAGGAGGAACAAGAAGAGAGTGTGTGTGTCTGGCAGCCATCTTAACTGTGTGTGCTTCTGAGCTTTTAGAAGAAGAAGGGCTGAAGTGAGAGGAAGAGAAATTCTTAATGGATTACAGACAAGGGTTTGCTGAAGCAGAGACTGTTTGCTCAGACAGCATCCTAAGGTGAAGATTACTATCAAGGACCGGCTGAGAGGTGGCCCAGTCAGTGAGACTGCATGTTTGGATGAGCCCTGCTTTCAGAGGTTCCAGAGAGAAACTGCAAGGTACCCCACAATACTGAATCAGTAAAAGAAGTAATCGTGCACGCACCGCAGTAGATTTTTGGCGCAAATTGCTTGGGACTGAATAAGGGTCTGTAGTTAGATTAGTTAGGTATCCTCAGCTTCACAGGCCACACTACTGGTGAATTATCTACCTATTCGGTAGTAAGGACTCAGAGAATTCTATTGAGTTGTAACTCCCAGAGAGGAGCTTCTGAGGAAGTCTAGAAGTGACATTTTATACGTTGTCATATTTCTTTGGCTTGCAAGCTGACCTACTATGATACAGTATTTACTCAGTTATACTTTGTTTGTGGGGAATAGGGTATTTGATAAGTTTGTAAGCTCTTGTGTTGTACCGCCGGTGCCCCTATCACACTCATTGAATTGTTCCTGTGACTAGGGTGATAAGAAGGTAACAAGCGGCTGGTTAGTAGCCTGCAGATAGGTAAAAGCTTGGAGTATATTGCAGTACACATGAGAAGGCACCGCGCTGTACAACACCAGGGTCTCAGCTTACTGGCTGAGTGTATGTAAATAGTTGGGAGTGTTTTTACGGTAAATAGGTGTTACTGCACAAAGTAAAATCTTGTATTTTTACTCAATTGATTTGGAGTTGCTTCCTTTGTTCGTGACTTCGCTGTATCCTGGGGAGCCCACTCCGGTACACGGCTTACAACTGGGATGTACAATATACAGTGAAATATCTCCAAAATGCCTACTCTTTGAGAAGACCACCACACATCTAGACCAGGTTTTGTGACTAATTTTCCAATCCCCTATGTTGGTCTCCTCTTTGAGAGGATCACCTGTCGATGCAGTTTTGGGTGGTCATCTCAATTTCATTTTTCTATAGATCTAGACACAGGGGTTGGCATTTAGTGTGAGAACTGACATACAATTGTGAAGACACTTTATCTGCAACCACAAAATGATTTGTCATATGCAGCTTCCATCAATTCATATGAGAAGAAGACGTACATTCCTCCACCTGGGTCAAAGTTTTGATCTGCTGCCCTAGCTCTGTATCTAAATTCCCTGGCCAATACAGAGTATCTTATTGGTATCTTTCAGATATACATGCCCGAGAAAAAAATCTGAGAAAAGAAAAGTAAAAACTTTGGTTTCCGTACCATCAAGACCAGCCTGGCGGCCAACTAGTCAATGCTGGTCCAGTTTCTGAAAGCCCTGGGGGGCGTTTCAGTTGGTCATACATTCAAATGAATGGTCCACCACATAATAGGTAGCTGGTCTCTGTGCTGTCTAATGCACGCCATACACAGTAGATTAATGTTTCAACCGGCCGACCATCTAATGTATATGGTGCGTCTCAACTATCCTTCAACAGCAGATGTTGGGGGGCAAGAAGGATCAGACTGTTGGATTTCAACACACCTGAACCTTTGTTCTCAGGGGAAGAAGATGTAAATATGTCCTCCTTGGGAGAAAAGTGGAACTTAACCTTTTGGAAGGTAGCTACCTATAGATCAATGCCTGGTTTTTCTGAAACCTAGTGGCATTATCCGGCAATAAAGCCTAGCCAGAATATCTCTCCCAAAAGGTAGAGGGCCACTTCGCATACAGCTGTTTCAAGATTATTGCCACTCATCTCTGAGAAGCAGGATACTAGCTGGCTGGGTGAAAAGTCATAACCATATTTCAGAAGGCACATTATGTCTCCTTAAGGAGACATCACCTCACGGTGTACAGTGACTTATTAGACCATGCATGTCCTGCTAAAAATTCTGGAAAAGGAATCTGCAAATAAGTTCTTCTTGGGAGAATAGAGGAACCTGCTCTAGCACCACCTTTTGGAAGGTAGTACCCTATAGATTAATGCCTGGTGTTCCTGAGACCTAGTTACGTAATGTGGGAATAAAGCCAAGCCAAAAAAGTGGACCTATCTTTAATGTCGCTATGGCCTGAGATGTATATCTTGTGCAGTAATGTGTTACATTGCTGGCTGCATATTTTGTTCCGGTGTGATGCCAGTGTGCTGGGTGTGAATGGGTCAGTGTATCACCTAGCTGGAGTATAAAGCAATGACCCTTCATCAAGTGAATCTTATTGATTTGTATAGGTGTTTAGTCCCAGACTGCCATAACATACACTGTACTGATTTTAGCATAACTCTAGAGGAGTAAAGAGCAGAGGGTAGGGTCTATGCATTTCTCTGAAGCCTGAGTGACTATCTGACAATATTATAGCTCCATAGCAGCTAAAAATGGCTGCTGTAACAGTACTATAGAAAAGGCACCACCTTACCAAATGGTCCCCTAAGTTATCAGCTCTGTCTCTGCTGTTGCACTTAGATTCGACATACACTCATTCACAAAAAAATGGCACACCAAGAAGGAGTTGTCCTGTCCTGAAGCTTTCTCAGTGTGAATGTAATGATGATATATGTAAGTGATTACTATATTACAGCGAAAAGGGAACTTTATTGGGGAAAACTGTACAATTGAGTAGGAGCACTAGGAACCCATTCGGCCGCCTCTAGCCTTGATACGACATGAGATAGGGTTGGGCACGGAAGTATACAGGTTCTGTATGGTATCCTGCTGCACAAAGGTTGTAGCTGGGCCTGTAGATCCTTTACAATCCTAGGATGCCAAAGTTGGTGTGCCAGGTAGTCTCAAAAATAGCTTGATTGGGGATAAATCTGGAGCCCAAGCAAGCCAAGGAAATGGAGTAAGGAAAAGGTGTAACTTAAAGCTACTGGGCCCCATGCTTCATTTAGAATAGTGGTATATTCTATGGAGCAGATGGGCCATTGGGGTCTCCTCAGCATTCAGGGCCTGCACTGAACTCCTTATAGCTACACACCTACTTTCTGTGTGTGGGTGAGCATTATCCTGCTGAAAAATGTCAGTTGTCTGTGCTACCATGAGAGACAACACATGTGGCGCCAGGATGTCCTGCACATATCACTGAGCTGTTAGTGTCCCTTCTATCACTACTAGGGATGACTGACTGTTGTATGTGATGGCTCCCCAGATCATCACACCAGCAGTTTGGACAGTGCGTTCCTCTGCAGCAAAGGCAGGATTGAAGCGCTCACCATGAGGCCTCCATACAGAAACCCAATTGTCGTCAGATCTCGTATAGAACCTGGATTTATTGCTAAAGATGATATGGTTCCAGTCCGTAGAAGCCCAGGTCTCTCATTCACAACAGCACTGCAAACAACGGTGACAATGACTGGCTGTTAATGGCAGGACACATAGTTTGCTCCATGACACCAAATTTCCTTTTGCTGAGTGCCTGGAAATGGTCCGGGCAGAGACAGGTTTGTGGAAAGAAGTGGCTACTTGTGTCTGGATGGTGGACAAGGAAACTGTGATTTGCTCATGCTTATTAGCAGATAAAATGATCCTCTCTGCTGGTGGTCTTTCTGGACTGTTTGGAGCCTGTCTGCTGTGTGAGTGTCCTCATGTAACCATTACTCCCAACACCTCCTAACAGCCACATCAGAACAGTCTAGATGGTGAGCAATTCAAAATGACCATCCCAATACAGTATTCTCAGTCTAATGCTGTGCCCTGTTTTAAAGTCTGTCAACCTGACAAAATGTCTTTGACTGCATGATAGAGGCATGTCCATCAATGATTTCTCACCAAGAGGTGTACTACCCAAAAGCATCCTCTGAGAGCCTATTTTATAGGGTAGATGGGGAAGCACTTTTACGCCTTCTTGTGGCAAGGCCACATCTATAATCATTACATATCTGCCTGAAACATAACAGCTGAATTTTGAGGCAATCCGGCATTTCTATCTGGGTGTGGTATTTTTGGCCAATGAGTGTGTTACTATTCCTTTGTTATGTGATCAGTGCAAGTATAATAAGTTTACGAATCCATCTGTACTGTATAGTGACAACTGTCCTATAGTGAAGACACAGATTTTCACGGTTCTACTTGGATATGTACTTTAATATTTGTAGACCCTTACAACAGTCCATTTATTTTCCTTACAGTCATATTTCTCATGGTTCACTCTGACTACATTGAGTATAGCGGACATACTGATCATTCATTTCAGAAATCATGAAACCTCTGGGAGTCCAATGGTTTGGCAATACTATAGTCACAAATAAGTGAAATGGAGGTAACTAGGAAAGGAAATCCTCAGTAATTGCTAAAGACAGCCAGAATATGCTCATTGTTATGAGGCTTGTATGAGCTGACACCTGCAAGAGAAACGTGACATCAAATTACATTGTGTTCCATCCAGAAAGAAAGAAAGAAAGAAAGAAAGAAAGAAAGAAAGAAAGATAGACCAATGTATGAATGGATAGATAGACAGAAAGTCCGATGGATGGATGGATGAATAGATAGATAGATAGATAGATAGATAGATGACAGATAGATAGATAGATAGATAGATAGATAGATAGATAGACCAAATAGACCAATGTATAAATGGATAGATAGATAGATAGATAGATAGATAGATAGATAGATAGATAGACCAATGTATGAATGGATAGATAGACAGAAAGTCCGATGGATGGATAGATGGATGGATAGATGGATGAAGATAGATAGATAGATAGATAGATAGATAGATAGATAGACCAAATAGACCAATGTATAAATGGATAGATAGATAGATAGATAGATAGATAGATAGATAGATAGACCAATGTATGAATGGATAGATAGACAGAAAGTCCGATGGATGGATGGATGGATGGATGGATGAATAGATAGATAGATAGATAGATAGATGATAGATAGATAGATAGATAGATAGATAGACCAAATAGACCAATGTATGAATGGATAGATAGATAGATAGATAGATAGATAGATAGATAGATAGATAGATAGATAGATAGACCAATGTATGAATGGATAGATAGACAGAAAGTCCGATGGATGGATAGATGGCAGATAGATAGATAGATAGATAGATAGATAGATAGACCAAATAGACCAATGTATAAATGGAAGAAAAAAAAGATAGATAGATAGATAGATAGACCAAATAGACCAATGTATAAATGGGATAGATAGATAGATAGATAGATAGATAGATAGATAGATAGATAGATAGATAGATAGACCAATGTATGAATGGATAGATAGACAGAAAGTCCGATGGATGGATAGATGGATGGATAGATAGATAGATAGATAGATAGATAGATAGATAGACCAAATAGACCAATGTATAAATGGAAAGATAGATAGATAGATAGATAGATAGATAGATAGATAGATAGACTATGGCCTAGAAAGACATTTTTCCTTTACTGACCTTCACTTAATTGTGTGGTATCACTAAAAAACTGCCAGTACGTCTTGTCATTTGCACTTCCTTGAAGATTGTTAATGGTTGTTACAAAAGCTCCCCAAGAAGAGGACTCTGTCTTAAAACTGGAGAAAGGAATAGTATTAGTTTTCTGGAGACAGTAAATAACTTTAGAGACATTGATTTGGTATTTGTCAGTTTTATTGTTCTGCATTATACACAGCGTAAGTCTAGAACACCTCTCTATTATATAATGTGTGAGTCTAGAAGTCCTCTCCATTAAATACTGTGTGAGCCTGGGAGCTCTCTCCATTATACTGTATGAGACTAGGAGCTCTCTCCATTATATTCTATTTGAACCTAGGAACTTTCTCTATTATATACTGTGTGAGCCTAGGAGTCCTCTCCATTATATACTGTGTGAGCCTAGAAAACCTCTTCATTATATACTGTGTGAGCCTAGAAAACCTCTTCATTATATACTGTGTGAGCCTAGAAAACCTCTTCATTATATACTGTGTGAGCCTAGAAAACCTCTTCATTATATACTATGTGAGCCGGGGAGCCCTCTCCTTTATATACTGTGTGAGCTTAGGAGCCCTCAACTTTATATACTGTGTGAGCTTAGGAGCCCTCTCCTTTATATACTGTGTGAGCCTAGAAGACCTCTCCATTATATACTGTGTGAGCCTAGGAGCCCCACATATTCAGACACTTGCAAGCTCTTGCCACCTGCACCTCAAAAACATCTCTAGAATTCACCCTTTTCTCACAGTGGAAATATCAAAACCCCTCATTGTCGCTCCGATTCTCTCTCGTCTTCATTATTGCAATTCTCTTCTAATTGGGCTTACTCTTACTAAACTCTCCCTTCTACAATCTGTCCTGAATGCTCAGACTCATCTTTCTGTCAAACCGTTACACAGACGCATCTACCTTGTGTCAGTCGCTGTATTGGTTGCCCATCCATCACAGAATACAATATAAAATTATCACACTGACCCACAAATCCATCCATAGCGCTGCGCCCCCCTATATCTCCTCTCTCATCACTGACTACCGCCCTAACTGTCCTCTCCATTCTGCCAATGACCTTAGACTTGCATCCCCTGTTATCCAATCATTCCGCTCCCATCTCCAAGACTTTTCTCGAGCTGCACCGGTGCTCTGGAATGCTTTACCCAAGACAATCCGATTAATCCCCAAATACAGCAGCTTCAAAACTGCCCTAAAATCACATCTGTATGGTCAGGCTTATCACGTGACCTGATCACAGTGTAGTGTGCGGAGGTGCAGAACAATAACACCTTTTATCCTTCCTCCTCTGTTCCTCAGATCCTGGCCCCTCTATCTAGAAGTTACACTGCATTCCTTGCACTTAGTATCTGTTTATTCAGAGATAGCGGTTGGTGACAGGTTCATACAGCTTCAGTTACACAACCTTTGCTATTAAAAGATGGCTGCTGGACCATGGTAGCACACAAGCCCTCTGACCTCTTGTGTCCCCCTATCTCCTCATAGAATGTAAGCTCTTGCGAGCAGGGCCCTCACTCCTATTGTTTGATATGTTCATTTCTTTGTCACATTGTAATGTCTCATATTGTCTGTTCATGTGTCCTCTGATTTGTAAAGTGCTGTGGAATATGTTGACGCTTTATAAAGTTATTATTATTATGGAAGACATTATCTTGTATGGAGGACACTATATTGGGGACATTATCCTGGATGGGGGTCACTGTATGGGAGAAAAGTATCCTTTATGAGGGTCACTGTATGGGGCCATTATACTGTATGGAGGCATTATACTGTATGAGGGCCAATATATGGTATTATGGGAAAAGGAGTAGGGAAGCTCATACGCCCTCTGTTGGATGTAACAGATCCTCAATTTGCTTTTTGACTCACCGAGTCTTGAGACAGCAAATAGGATTTTAGCCAAGCCAATTTCACTTGGCTTGGCTTGGCTAAAATCCCATTTGCTGTCTCAAGACTCGGTGAGTCAAAAAGCAAATTGAGGATCTGTTATATCCAACAGAGGGCGTATGAGCTTCCCTGCTCCTTTTCCCATAATGCCTTGTGATAAGTAGATGCTTAGTAGAGGGCAAAAGGCAATTCAAAACTCTACACACCTTCACTGGTGCTCTCCTCAATGTGAGAGATTCCTGTCCCTAGGCCAATATATGGGTCTGCAGAGTTCTGTGTAGGGCTCTGAGTATCTACTACAATGTGTTCACTGTATGGGGGTAATATTGGTATAGTGAGTAGGGGGGCTCACTCAGATTTGCTTTGGCCTCCTTCCAGTCCTGAACCCCTATTTATGCCTCTAATTATGATTTTGATCATTTAAAGAGCCTATTCTTGTCCAGAAACAGCGCCACTCTTGTCTAGGGACTGTCTGTGGTATTGCAGTTATATCAATTATGCAGAAAAGGAGAAGTTGGGTCCTTTTCTAGGTGCTAAGCTGCACTTGGACTTGGACCAGGTTAAATAAATGATACAGCATACGTTAAAACTACAAACTTGAAAGGGTAAATGGCGCCAGTGTTATCTGCAGCATGGGTGTTTGATCTCATCTTTCACATGACTTGGTACAAGTTTTACCCCCATTTTAAAGGTGTAAAGCCACTGGTCACTTTCCTACCACATGATTCAGGCTCATATGTGCACTTGTGTCCTCATTTGCTGTTCCGTCAAAGGAACAGAAAACCAAAAATAATGTCAGCGACTCATCCGTTAAACAATGGACATAATGGCGCCTGACGGATTCTACTGACTATAATGGGGACTGTCCGGTTTTTTGTCATGGCATCTGTTATTTTACTGGAAAAAAAAATTGTGCTGCATGCTGAGCTATGTCTTGGGGATTTTTTTTTTTTTTTTTTTACAGAATCTGTGACAACTTAAACCTAGGCTATCAATGTGCTATCTGGGGCAAAGGAGCGCCAAGTTATAGCTCCTAATGCACACATCTGATAAAAGGGATGTGAACACATCTGGTCCATTCTCGAAAACCTCTCCAGTTGTGCTACATCTCACCTGAAGTGTTTAGGATTGAGCTCGGCTGCCTTCTGCATAACTTGGAGAAGAGTGGATCCGTCTTTCACGGTCATAATGATGGAGTACTTAAAGTGCTCTTCAATCAAGTCATTGATGATGGTGAATTCCACTGAAATCATCGGTACTTTCAGGAATAAAAGACAAAGAAAATGGAGGTCAAGAACAGATGGACTATAGTCCTTATCAAGGTACAGATCCCATGACATACTCACCTGAGCCCTCCAGTGCCCCCCCCTCTGGTACACAGAAGGCATGCCAGGGATAAATTTACACCTTTAGAACTTTAGACTCTTCTGCCTTGACTATGTAAGACATGAAATTGCAGGGAGGACTTTGTAGAGCGATGGGAGATACCAGGTAGAAGGAACCCTTTGGGGGAATGAGGGTAACACTAAGCGACAGGGGCTTTGTGGCAGGACAAGGTGGCAAATAGGAATAAAAAAACACCTTTCTTGAACATTCCTTTTCAAAACCATGGGAATTAATATGGGGACACCTTTTGCAGCTATAACAGTCTCCACTTATCTTTGAAGATGTTTTGTAACATTTTGGAGTCTCTTTGAGAATTTGAGTCCATTGAACCAAAAGATCATTAGTGAGGTCAGGCTGTGATGTTGGGGTAAGGTCTGACTTGCAACCAGCGTTCCATATTATTCCCGAGGTGTTTGATGGGGTTGAGGTCAGATCTCAGTGCAGTCACTCATGTTCCTTAACACAAAATTTATCAAACCACCAAATGTTATCGAAGGCATTGCGCAGGTTGGCAGATAAAGCATTCTCCAACCATCGTTATTGATCATTGTAGAAACCCTTACATATTTTACCCATCATTTGACAATATAGTACTTTCCTATGGCAACCATCAGAAATTAACCTATTATGAGCTCTGAATCAGAGGAAAATAGTTTGTCTTGATGCCTTGAATGTTGTAAGTTCCAGCAAACAGAAGTATCATAAAAGGCGAGAGAAATCAGCTCTGCTGTTTGACCCTTTTATGGGGTAATACATTGAAAAATGCCTGAGCTTCCCATAAAATAGGGTGCTAAACACTCTTCGTGATGCAACAATGACTGATCTCAGGATACTCTAACTAAAAAAGTGCCGTAGTTTATCTCATACACATGGCGGGTCTATTTGCCTCCATTGATCAGGTGCTACAGTATTTGAAGACAGATGTCTACACACCCCAAAACTACCTTTGGCATAAATGGAACGAGAGAGATTATGAGGTCAATAATAAAGAATGAAGGTCATAATGTATAAGGGGCATGAATGGTCACTATTTCAGTGCTGCCATGACGCACATGGTAAATTGATGGTAGTAAAGGTGTTAATGTCCTCTGACACTGTGTCCTATTACATCTTATCAAGTCTTTCTCATAGAGTAAACATAGCAAAACACAAGATAACTGGACGCATTACAGTGTGAACATTGTGTAGTCCTCTATTTGGCTGTGAGTACTACAAAAGACCTATTAGCTCATATATATATTTATCACAGTTTCCTCTTACATAATCTTGGGTTGGTAATACTTCTGTGAACTCTCTTACAACCTTACAGGAAAACACAGATAAGTTGGCAGTACTGGTAAAGTTGAAACTCATGGAAATATTAGGCCTATATTTCCCAAGACAAAAAGTTCGGCACCACACCTCAGTTATCTCAAGTTCTGTCTCTAGAACCACTGGTGGAACTGGGCCATAGCTATAGGGATCACAGCAGTTGCAATTGAGACCAGGTCCATAACTAAACTAGGAGAGCCCTCTCACCACACTAAGGCAGATTTGTACTTCTTTGATATCCTCTGATGTCTGGCAGCTTATGTATCATAAATCCTTCTCCTCTGCACTGAGGCTACCCAATATGTCCCTCCCTTCCTTGTAAGAAGATCACTAACCATTTAATGTCGAAAAAGCAGTAGGTCAGTATGTAATAAGGAAGGGAGGCTAGGCAGAAAAATACAGATGAGGTGGCTACATGGTTTACAGTATTCTCATAGCAGTAGCACATGACTGTATGGAAGAGACTGCTGAGCTGTACAGGAGATATAACTTTATTTCCACCACTATGAATTGAGAAGACATCACCAGATGTAAGTGCACTGGAATCATTTCTTATTATTTAGAACTGGTATCTGTGACTGCATTACAATGGTATACTACTAGAGATGAGCACATTGGTTCCTAATTATTATATGCTAGGGTCTCTTCTTTGACTCAAGTGACATAAGGTCAGTAATGTATGTCACCAAAGAGGGTGGAAGAAACAAGAAGAGGACTGGAAATGCTTGCAAGGGAACACCAGACGCCACAGGGGAGCTCAGGACAGGTGAAGGAAGTTGAGTATGATTGAATATTATTTTCCCACACTTCCCCTGGGTCTCTGCTTATTATACTATGGGGTCTGAAGAGACCCTAAATTATAATAAAAGCACTTCTGGTTCGGGCCAAACATTTGGGCCATGACACCCGGCATCCCCATTGATCTCTGTGGCTTCTTCACTACTTACCAAGCACAGTATGATACACTGCATAGTGGCTTTGTTTGGTATCTGCAGGATAGGTCATCAGTATATAATATATGGGGCTCCGATACTGACTACATGCCTAAGACGCAGCTATATTGTGAAACATGCCTTAAGATGTCCATACAACATCAATAATTGTTAGTCAATGCTTGCTGATGGCTATTCCTTTCAACACCGCGATACACAGAGAGAAGAGGCAGGTGTTCTGAATGGGAAACGGGGGGGGTAAGCTGCAGTCAGATACTCCTGTTGGTGACTTAACTCCCATGATGGCAAAAGGATTGGGCAGTGAAATTCATCTTGCCAGTTTCTTTTTTTTCCCCAGCATCATCTGTCGGACTGTCAGCCAAACCCACCAAACCCATCAGTGGATAGCCAGTTTTGCTTTATTGTGAATGGGGACCTTTACTATAATACCTGTAAAAAATTCACTCACCTTCATTGCTTGGGCATGAGATGTCTTTCACAGAGACATAACTTTTACCCCACAAGAAAGGTAGAAGCTGAGCAGCGGAGATTGGCAGGGAGAATTTCTTTTCTGGTATCAGATCTATCATCTTCTTGAAGGTTTGAGGACAGTCCCAGCGTTGTGTAGAATAGAAAGACTTTGCAGCTGTTAGGGCCTAGAAGGGTTAAAAATATTCCATTATCAATAAAAATGACTTCATCTGTATTCTTTATATCTGAATTCAACCAGAAGTGTAATATAATATTACAGAATAAAATACTTAAAAAATAATAATCTTTTATTTACAAAAATATTTAGGAACTAGAAACTGAATGGGGCTACAATGCATGTGGATCGGCAGTACACCACCCTGCAAATCAATGGCTCAAATTCAAGGGTTAGTCATGGATTTCTGCTGTAAATTCCAGACAGAAAAATCTTCCATGTGGCCCTCACATTGTAGAGGGGGCGACATGGGGAGACGCCACCCTCTAATTGTCTAGGAGGCATGGTAGGTGTTGACCATGGTATCTACGGAGCTAAAAAACTGGGGTGAGAGTCATCCATTGCAGCAGGGTGTCAGCTGTATGCTTTAGCTGACACCCCCTGCTGATTGTACGGACTTAGCTCCTGGGGCAGCGTCTTCCCCACACCATACACATGTAAGGAGGTGCTCTGCACACATGGCCCACTTTCTGTCATGTCAACTATATACATGACCTGAACAGAAACAACAGCATTAGTTCCTGCCATGACGCCATCCAGCCCCACCTCTGAATTTGCTCCCTCCTTTCCACCAGCAGGGAACATGTCCAGGTCGGGTTTTAGATAGAGAAGAGCAATGGTGGCCATTTTTTTCACAACCTTAACCCTAGAGCCAAAACGATCTCCTGGATTATGATAAGAAGATGTCAAGTAGGATTTAAAGTAGGCACCCTGACATTGTTCTTTAGTTTTTAATTTTTTACTTATTTCCAGAAAACCCCTTTTAAGTATGTTGTGGATATCATTACCTGTCCTGCCAGCCCAGTACTGTAGATATTACCAATTAACCCATCATTTTGAGCATCCAAGATCATGTCCACCAGAGCTCCAAGGGTGTGCTTCACAGTGGCCAAAGTATTTTGGGGCACTTCTTCCATCTCAAGCACACAAGTAAATCCCATCACTGCCACAGCCGCCATATCTAAAAAGAGAAGTGGTCGTTCATTTGGTTTACTGGGTTTCAGTAAAATGTATTATACTAGGCTGGTGACAAGGGGACATCCTCTAGGCCTAAAGGAAAGAACATTTCACTGGCAACATAGACGGGAATTCTTTACTGTAAGAACAGCAAGGCTATGGAAGTCATTCCCCCAGGAAGTGGTGATGGTGGATCCATTGTGCAAGTTCAAAGAGGACCTGGATGTCTTTCTCAAGCAGAAAAATATTACAGGATACAGGTTTCTAGATTTTGTTAAGGACAAGTTGATTCAGGGTTTTATATTGATTGTCGGCTTTGGAGTCAGGAAGGATTTTTTTTCTCCAGACATGGGGCATCAGCCTCATGGTTTTTTTTTGCCTTCCTCTGGATCAACACTTTAGGGGTATAGGTTGGACTTGATGGACCTGTGTCTTCATCCAATCTCATCTACTACAGTATGTACTAACTATATCTTACAACTATACCCAATGGCATACACAGAAGAGAGCGGGCACCACTACAAAGAACTAAAGAACTACATTGTTCCAGGTTGTGCCACCCAGGTCAAAAGGGCACAGTGTTTGTTTCCATATCTTTTCCATGACCCTTGGACTAGTTCTTCGTCCTTCTCTTTTCTGAGAATGCAATTTCTCTGTAGGCAATCCAGGAAAGTCTCTCCACGGGCCCCATGGGACATGTGGGCTGTCCTTATGGTATGTACACACTTGCCTATACCTAGGTCCAAGGCCCACAGTCACCAAGATTGGTGTTTTTCATGCCACTCTAAGTAAAGTTGGACAGTCTGAGATAAATTGCCCATCATGATGAAACATTTTTATACCACAACTTTTTTTTTAACTTTTTAAAACCAGTTTTTGGACTGAGGTGTCATAAAATATGTGTAATATTTATTCAACAACTCACCTACAGAAAATGTGTGCCCAGATGGGTTTGTAGGAATAGCTTTCGCAACAGCATCTGCTGCCGTAATAGCTGAAGGTTGAGACATCACACACAGCGTTAGCACATCGAGGCCCACTTGGTACCAGGTAGTAAGAGGAGAACCACTGCTTTCTGTAATAAAGTCATAGATGATTTCCATCACATGTCAACTTCAGTTATTCACAGACAAAAATATGTTCCCTATGGTATATAGTTTTTCCTAAATTTAGATGATCTACCAACAGAAACATGGCTCTAATTATAGGATTAAAATCTCTGGCCATTAGGTTTTCATGGCAGCTGGGGCCTAACCAAAGACCCGAGGTCTGCCATCTTGGTACGCCTAATAAGCCTTTCTACCCATTAAAATATAAAAATAATGAAAAGTACACATCATTGGTCTGTAACTGAGAAAATCTTAAATTTTTTTTATTTCTCCCACTCCGTGTGAACACAGGAAAACAAAAAAAATGAAAATAAAAAATTACTGCAATTATTATTTTTTAAATACAAAGGGATCGAAAGTTAGAATTCTTTTGTTTTATTTTTTATTGTGTTAGAGTAATAAGCCATGTTATTCATTTTGTACAGTGAATGCTGCAAGATTTAAAACATAAAAAATATAATGCTGATATTGGTGTTTTTTTTCCATACCTACCTGAAAAAGTTTGCAAAAATTAATCAATAACTTACATGTAATCCAAAATTATGACATTGAATAACTCAAACTGTAAAAAACAAGCTGTGTCATGGAAAAATTTAAGTTACAGCTTACAGAATGGGGAGATGAAAAACAAACCAACAAAAAAGTTGCATCCTTAAAGGGGTTGTCAGGGAGTTTGATTTGACTTACTCCTGTAGATCTGTTCAACCTGGACCTGGGGATTCTGGGCTGGTGCCGACCCTGGGTCATGTGATTGGAACCAGTCTGACCACTGGTCGCTCCGCCTCTTCCTTTTTTTCTCCCATTTTCACCCCTAGTTACCTGTGCTATGGGGGTTGGCTTTACTATATTCTGCCAGCCCGCATAGCACAGGTAACTAACTACCCGTGAAAATGGGAAAGAAGGGAAGTAAGCAGGAGTATGCTAAATTGAACTCCCTGGACAACTCCTTTAAGACCTGATATAAGTTGTACCCTTAATAATTTGATTATGCCAATTCTTCTTACAATATTACCAACTGTAATCTAGGCTGGGCTCAGGTTATTGCAACTTTACAATATTTTATAACATAACTGTTACAATAAGGTGGAAATCATAAAGCCAGGGGACTTATGATTTGGTGGCACATGGGTATACGAGCTACTTTAAGATATCTTATTTGAGGTAAATCGAGTCTGCTTGTCTGCAGGGTCTCTGTAAATGTCTAGAAACCTACTCAGTTATGAATCAGATCTACAGTAACACAGTACCTAAACACATAAGGAAAGGTGGGGGGAAAGGGGGATGAATCTGCCTGAAAGGCAGATTAATGCTGTGAGAGGGGAACAGGAAAGAGATATTTAATAAGTCAAAGCAGAAGAGCAGAGATCAAAGCTGTGGCTCCACACATGGAAAAGCCCAACCATGCCAGTAGAGAGAGAATGTCCACATTTACAAAAATGATGGAGAAGAAGGCAAAGGTCCTTAAAATATAGGTTAAATATATATATCTGTTCTACGCCATGTACAGTGATTGTGATTAATGACAGATATGCTGTAAATTGTCTCCTAATCCTTCTTAGATTTTTGTTTTACATCTTAAAACTTACTAATGCTGTTGAGTTCTTCCTGAGTCTTGGACTTGAGAAGCTGGACAAGGTCAGTATTACAATTAGGAAGTACAGTGGGGTCAGTACATGAGGACCGCAGGGCGAGGACATAAAGGGCGACTTTTCCTGAAGAGAAGGCTTCATCTACAAAGAACACGGACACAAATATCAGTAGAAGTGACAAGAGATGTTCTGCTTAGAAACAAAGATGTAAAATCAATGTTAAAGGGGAAGTCCAGCCATTTTATTAAAAATACTTAGAAGGTTGTAAAATAATAGAAGTAGGTCACGGGAGCAGAAAGTATCAGAACAGGAGCGGCATGTATTATCTTATAATATTCTAATATTTTTTTATTACATTTCTGCCATTAAAAGGAATACATTTATTTATTAAACCCAGTTAGTGAACTATATCACCTTTTTCAAATCTGTTTTAATTTTCTGATTTATAATTTTTTTTAATTACATGATTAAGGTGACGGCCATATGGTCTGAACTTCACCTCTTTCCTGTTAACAGCATCTAGTGTTATGTTTTACATCATAACCATGGCCACAGGCAGCTGCAGACAGTAATAGATGCAATGATGGATTTTATGTGATGTTATCTATAGAGGTGTTATCTTCTATTTTTATGCTATCTGTGGTAACTACTGTAAAGAAAACTCCTAAAGAATTGACAAGTGTCTGTTTATTATTAGGCTTAGTGATCAGAGTGAAAACTGCAGGATATAGTACTTACTTTTAAAAAGGTCCTTTCACCACCTCCACCAATTCAAGTTCTTAGCCTATGTTAATATACGATGCTCCACTGAATCCTCCTGACAGTACAGAGCCTAAATAACATATCAGGCATCAGAACTAACTGCATTGATTGCTCGAGAATGGTGGGGACTAGAGAAAAAAAATTCAAGCCAGTGGAGCATCAACTATAAACAGATGCTAAGAACTGGAGTTGGTCCTCTTTAAATACATATACTGAAATAGAAAATAATTTTATATATATATATATATATATATATATATATATATAAAATTCTTAAAAATATGTTAAACATACAAATGTAGTTTCTAAACTAGTGACACTTTCCCTTTAAGGAAGATGATCCAAATCCACAACCATGCCTAGTATCCATCTGGGTTTGTTCCTCTAGTATCCATTAGCAAACATACCAGTACTGCTATATCTATCAAACGGAAAATATATTGGGGAGGGTCAGAATTCAATGACATCCCCCTCCTTGAAATATAATATTTTAAATAATACACAATGCTTAAAAAAAAGAGAAAATGTATATGTAACATGAACGAGCAGTGAAAGGGTTAATGCATTTTGAGACAATCAGCTGCCTATGTGCAACCCTACCACATACGCTTCCCTTTCGTAATTCTGTACAGTACAGCCATGGAATTTATTTTCTATGTTCCTTCTATATGGCTGTGGGGTCTCACATATAATATCTGCACAATATACACTGCCTGGATGGGTGCTGATTATAAAAACATACAATACACAAAAACAATAAGGATATAGAAGAATAGATATAAATAATAATAGATAAGAAAGTATAATAAAAATTAGGGAATAAAAAAATTCTCCATTTACTAATAATTCTAGTTATGTAAATTATACAAAAATGTCATTTTATTTTATGGACTGTTTTTGTGGAGAAAAAAAAGTGTCATTATGGTGACATATAAAAATAAATGAGTAAAAATTCTACATACATTTTTCTACATACATTTTTATTACTTTTATTATTACTATTATTCATAATTGTTCATTGCACAGTATTTTTTTACATTACGCTAAATAACTGTTAGTTCCTTCATATAAAAATTTTAGTCTAATATTAATTTATATGCAATTTTATATTAAGAACTGTTCAATTTTTTTTTTCTTATATTACAGTATTTTGCAAAGAAAAAAAAATACATTAAGGTGAACTCAATGTATAATTATAAATTAGTAAAAATTCTACTAATAGCCTAATTATTATTATTATTTACCATAATTGTGCACTGCATAGTATTTTATCACATTATGCTAAGTAACCGTGTTCATATCTTTATGTATAAAATTTAGTCTGATACTGTATATTAAAGACGTATCCCTCACATTGTGGGGACATCACAGACATTCATTTAAGTATATGGATCCCTTAGACATAGACTCACTGTTGTTGATCTTCTGAGCTGCATCGTCTTTCAGCTGTTCAACCAGCAAGTCCTGAGCATAGACGTCTTTGATCTGTCCTAAGTTCAGTGCCAGGAGGACACTGGGGTCAGGAGTGACACATGGTCCCACACTTCTCGCCATGTTAATCGCCAAGCTGATGACATAGGGCTTCTGTGTATCAGACGCCTCTGCAGAAAGAACAGAAGATCTGTTATATGGTCTTGCAATGAGACCACAGATGGTCCAATGATCTCCAGGTTCTTTATCCTATTAAACTTACGGCAGACAGCATCAGCCCAGCAGAAATGGATGAGGCTCATGAGCCCAGCACATAAGATGATGACCTGCTTCATCCTGATACAGTCATGTAGAATGACACGTTCTTTCTTCCTCCTCTTTATATATGAGCTGTATTTGGCAATCACCCAGGACTCGAGTGTTTACATTCACTCTCCTCACCTGGCACCGCACATTGGCTGAAATACTTATCAGTATAACAAGGAATCTGCATAGGGCAAGGCACAGCTATGCTCATCCTGGTGCCAGAGTTGTGAAATTATTGTGTAACAAAATAAAACATTACATCTAGTGTCAATAATCTGATTTAACACAAAGACAATTATCATTATGTTCTAGACCCATATCGACCGTACTCTGGAATTCAGTCAATGTCATGTTGATACAAGCCCCAGCAGTGACATATGAAGAAGAAGGGAACTCTAAATACAAGCTCAAAAGTGGTCACCATTATTGTGTTGGGTGTCGCTACCCAGGAGAAAAGGACATGGTGTTTGTTTCTCCCTCTATAGGCCACCTAGTGTTTGTTTCCCCCTCTATTGGCCACTTCTTAACTGGTGGTTCCTCTAGAAAGGGAGGTCCTCCTCAGGTCCCTGTAACCAACAAACAAAGGAGGGAGAACCAGCCAGAACTAATTCTCTGTATGGTACCCATGGAGTCACTATGGAATGGATATCCTTGAGACACAGTTATAAGGTTTTGTTCATGGATTCCCCTTTAAAGAGCCATCACAAATTGGCTAAACAGAATACTTTCTTCTTGATTTAATAGTGATACACAAACTATTCTCATACAAGGCACAGGAGCTTGCAATATACTCTGGGTGTGGTTGTAATATAGGTGCCGAGACCTCAACCTAAGAGCCCTTTACAGGGTGATTCCTGATCGGCAGATCACGGTAAAAGTGGGAGTGGCCTTTTCAAGTGGCGTGGCCTTTATAAAAGTGGATAGCTACATATATTGAGACCCATATAATAATTGTAGACCCCAAAAGACATAAACATTTGTGCCATTTTAACCCCTTTAAGGATTGTGATGCAGACCATAGAGTAGAAGAAACAATTGTTTAAAATTTTTATTTAGGAAAAACTTAAAAACTGCTTATATACTCCTGACACCCCCATTGATCATCTGACTGGATTTACTTGTCTTGGCTAGAGATGGGCAAACATTACTAGATTTGTTTTGCAAATATTTGTGAGGGTTGTTCGCCAATTTCGTGAGTTTGGTCTGAACAAGAAGAGCTTTTATTATACCCTCGGGTCCATTAAGACACCAGAATATAATAAGCAAAGGTTCTGGGGAAGGTGTGGAAAAATAACAAACACTGGTACTCACCTCCCCTCACCTCTCCTGGGATCCCTTTTGGCGTCCACTGCTCCATCACAGTCCTCTTCTGTCATCTTCTAATCTCTTACAGTCTCTCTACAGCAAGACTATCATTCATTCAATGGGTGTGGACTGGCCTCTCCAAGACTCCTCTATACAGCAACTAAATTCATAATGTGGATGGGAAAGACCACACTGTAGTTGTAAAACACCACCAATAATAGTAGTAAAGCGTACATACTTCTTGTAAAAGTGACAGGTGCCCCGTCCCCTTATGTAACCCCTCCCCTTATGATAGTCCATCCCGCCCACATCCGGTCCTACCACATCCGGCCCCGCCCACATCAGGTCCTACTACACCCGGCCGCATCCCTACCACATCCGGCACCGCCCCACATCCGATCCTACTACATCCAGCCGCATCCCTACCACATCCGGTCACACCACTAACACATCCGGTCCCCTGCATCACATACGGCCCTATCACAGCTGGTCCCCCAACCCCTCCCCTGTATCATAAATCAGGCGTCACAATGATTTATGATACATGTTAATCCAACCATGCATTCAGGCATCCACCAACCCGCAGATTGATCCCGCCATACATTCTGATGGGCTCCATTCCTTCAGGCATGCCCAAAATCATAATATGATACAGATTAATCGACCATACATTCAGGCAACCCCAATCCACAGATTGATCCAACCACATATATTCAGGCGCACTCTCTATTATACGTCTGTTATTGCAGAGTTCGCTAAAAAATCACTAACCTTTTCCTTTTTGCTACACCAGATGATGTAGGTTATATTACAGCGGGTGTATCGCTCCATAGGCATATTGTGCGGCGATTAGAATGTAGCGCGGACTGTTTGCGCTTGCTAATGTGTTATGAAGACATGTCTGGCGTGCGTGTCTAAAAAAGCTCAGCATTATGTGAGTGTGAGACTAACAACAGAGCCTTCACGCAACAGGCTGGGATGTCTTGTGACAATTCACATTGTCCACACCCCCCTGGCCATACACACTTTCCCCGCCTCCTAGTCATTCACACTGCCCCCACCCCCTGGCCATTCACACTGCCCCCACCCCCCTGGCCATTCACACTGTCCACACCCCCCGGCCATTCAAACTGCCCCCACTCAGCAGCAGAGTTGATGTGATGTTATACAAAATTGAGCACAAACAAAAATGTAAAGTTTAAAAAGTTTATTCAGCCAATAAACAACGTACAGAAATTTGACAATGTTACATTACTGGTGTATAAAATAATAATAATAATAATAATAATAATAATAATAATAATAATAATAGTCCTTTAATAGTCCCACAGTGGGGAAATTCAGTGTGTTACAGCAGCAAAGATAAGATAAGATAAGCAGATACAAATACAAATACAACATGTACAGGAATGTTCCAAGGTGAGAGGCATTACATTAATAGCAGACAGACAGATAGGACGTAGGAGAGGGGGGGGGGGGGATTTAACAGGCAGAGAGATATTTCAGTTCTCTGTATGTAATGATCTCCGCTTAGGTCGGTGTTGGTTGTACAGCCTAACCGCGGTGGGGAGGAAAGACTTCCGATAGCGCTCCTTCTCACACCTAGGTTGGAGCAGTCGGTCACTGACAGTACTGCCCAGCGCAATCACAGTCTCATGCATGGGATGGGAGTTATTCTCCCGCATGGAGCTCACCACGGACAGTATCCTTCTGTCACCCACCACCTGCACTGGGTCCAGTGGGCTCCCCAGGACAGAGCTGGCCCTTCTAATCAGCTTGTCAAGTTTATTTCTGTCCCTGGTTGATATACTACTCCCCCAGCAGGCCACTCCAAAGAAGATGGCTGATGCCACTACTGAGTTGAAGAAAGTCCTAAGAAGTGCCCCCGGATTCCAAAGGCTCTCAGCTTCCTAAGCAGGTAGAGCCTGCTGTGGCCCTTCCTGTACAGGGCCTCCATATGATCTGCCCAGTCCAGCTTATTATTAAGGAGCAAACCCAGGTACTTATAGGTGTTCACAATCTCGATGCCCGTCCCCAGGATGTCCACTGGTTTTGGAGGGCATCTGCCTTTATGGAAGTCCACCACCATCTCCTTGGTCTTCCCCGCGTTAATCTTCAGGTGGTTCTGGTAGCACCAGTCCACAAAAACCGGTTCAGTTCTCTGTACTCCCTGTCATCATCGTCTGTGATGAGACCTACTATTACAGAGTCGTCAGAATACTTCTGTAAATTGACAAATAGGTTTAACAGAGTGAGAATAGTAATTAGCAAGCAATTTGATTTATAACAAATGACCCCCTGCCTTAATCTAATTAACTATCAGCTGACTGGCCCCTGATTGTCTACCTATTTCACAATGGAACAATAAACCTGATTGTTTACCTATTTACCTATTTAGACAATGGAGCAATAACTCTGATTGTTTTGCTGTTGAGCATTGATCTAATCATCCACACGTGTTGAATGACCCCTGATTATTTACCTATTCCATGATGGAACAATAACATGTGGTGATCTAATCAACCTTCTAAGACTTAACAATGAGTAGATGTTTTGATTTAATTACATTTCCAGCCAACAATAATGCAATGAGTAACTATTCACTTTCTAAATAGCTGAGCATTCACTTAAAACAAAGGGTCCTGTATAACACATTATACACTACAATGAGGACCACAAATTTGTTGATCAATGCACAATCAATTTTATAAAGATATTGCAACTAAAGTTATTATTATTCTCATTATACACCACAATGAGGTTGGCAAATTTGATGAAAAATACACCATGAAGAGCAACTGGACTTAAAATCGGGCAAGGAATTTTTTATAAATAATTCAACTAAGTTATCATTATCCTCACATTTTTTATTAAAGAAATCTAAAACATTCCTATAAGAGACTCCACGTGATAGGTGGTATAAAAAGAAAGGTATGTACACCCCACAAACAGAACTGTTCACGGATTGTAATTGCCTATTTTGATAGATATAACTCTCACAATTCCTTTTTATAAATTGAATAAAGGATCGCGGGTTCATTTCAAAAGTGGGTGATAAACCGTAAGAGTCAAAGAAAATAGCCTCCTTATCATACAGTATAATTAACACCCAATGTCGGCCCCCTTCACGCGAATCATCTGTATTCACAATAAATGCGCTAGGCCTCTCTAGTACTGGTTCGTTTGGGAGAAAATTGCACGGAAATACACCAGCGAATATGCGGCTCATATACGGATCAGATTTAGCGAGATTTGTAAATTGTAGATTATTAATTTCTCAATCTAGGAGTTCGCTTTAGCTAAAAGTCACACACCAGTTCTCTTCTATTGTTAATCTCCACTATATTTGTATTTATAGAGTAAACTATCATATTCACTGTGTTGGCAGTGCAGAGCTCTAAGATTCCCAGTTTTAATGAGTCCGCCTGGTTCTTGATCCGGTGACAAATCAAATGCAAAAAATGTGTAACCGATCATAAATTCGTCTCTGTCTATGGCTAACCCACTATCGGCTCTTTACTTTCCTGCTATATCAGAATGGCTGAGTACTCCCTCACTGCAGATTCTGTTTCAAAATCCAGTTGAAACGGTCTCGCTGGAATTTGTTGTCCATCCAGATATAGTGACGCCTGATTCACATTATAGTGGTGGAAACATAGCGGATTACGATTGTATGACCCGCTAAAGGCTTCATTTTCAACAAAGCCTATTATTACGGTTTTAGGAAGCTGGCCCAGAAACAGATTTTCCTGATTCGTAATTCACGTTCCAGCTGGGACGCTGTAGCCCTTGAGGCACACTCTATCGACGGGATATTTTGCTGTAGCTGATAGAAGGGCCTGACTGTGGCCTATTCTGACAGCTGAGACCTGGGCTCTTTTTACCTACAGAGCTGCTTGTAAGATTTGTACTTTAAACTGCTCCACATCTGCAGACAAAAAGCATCTTTATTTCTGGACAGTTTAATTTTCAGGTCCAGACCATTCAGTATGAGTTTCGGTTGATTAAATAGATCACCAAAAATGGGTCCCAAAAGCTCTACAGGTCTAGAGCGTGCTGTGGCCCTGGCCCTTTTGTTAAAGTCTAAATTACCGCCAAGAGCTCTTTCATGATGATGACCAGCAGTGTCTTTATAGAACAGGCCTGCCGTAAACCGCGACGACAGCGCGTGCGGACTGTAATTTAAAATAGTCTCTATGTACGCTCTAGCTATACAAATTATCTGAGCGTGAAATAAGTCTGTCGCCGAGCGTCACGTCCGCCTGAGAAATAAGCATTGCAATTGGATAATTAAAGAACCCAACACTAGCGTCCGCGGGGATAGCCGTATTGTCTGCCTTCACAATACGGCAACTGACATACAAGAGTGTGTTGTTCAGATCGCTCCCTGAAATGAAGAACTCCAGCAGTGCAGTGTCGACCAATGCAGCTATGGGCTGAACTTCTACAAAGAGCGATTTTTCAATACTCGTCTGCGTCGGGGGTAAAAAAAAATATCTAGCTCCGATTTGGTGCACTCCACAGATCCATTGTGCATGAAGGCCATGTTATTTCACTAAAAGATGTCGTCTCTGGTTCGTCTAGCAGGTTTCTGATGCCTCCGTCTTTTACGTGGGGGAGTTTTATTCTTGAGTAGGGGTGGGAACAGTGATGTGGATTTTCTTTTAGCAGATTTTTTTCACAACATAAACAAGGACCGAGCCTTTCTGATCTTTTGGGGGTTGATTTAATTTATCCATCACAGCTGATGATATACTCATGACGACGTCTTTAGCGATATTTCTGGCAGCAGTTTTTACATGCAGTTTCACAAGCTCGAGCCGCCTCCTGAAAAGACGTACAGCTCGTCTAAAAAGACTGCGAAACAATCCAGCAAGGCCAGACACGTACATACAGTGCCTTGCAAAAGTATTCATACCCCTTGAACTTTTTCACATTTTGTCACCTTACAACCACAAACATAGATGTATTTTATTGAGATTTTAAGTGATAGACCAACACAAAGTAGCAGATATTTGTGAATTGGAATGAAAATGATACATGGTTTTCAAAATTTTAATCAAATAAAAATCTGAAAATCGTTACATGCAAAATTATTCAGCCCCCTGTATTCTGATACCCCTAAATAAAATCCAGCACAATCAATCGCCTTCAGAAGTCTCTTAATTAGGTAATAGAGTCCAGATGTGCGTAATTTTGTCTCAGTATAAATACACCTGTTCTGTGAAGGCCTCAGTGGTTTGTTAGAGAACACTAGTGAACAAACAGCATCATGCAGACCAAGGAACTCACCAGACAGGTCAGAGATAAAGTTGTGGAGAAGTTTAAAGCAGGGTTAGGTTATAAAAGCATATCCCAAGCTTTGAACATCCCAAGGAGCATTTTTCAATCCATCAGCCAAAAATGGAAAAAGTATTCTGCAACTGCAAACCTACCAAGACATGGCCGTCCACCTAAACTGACAGATCTAGGAAGGAGAGCACTGGTCAGAGAAGCAGCCAAGAGACCCATGGTCACTCTGGAGAAGCTGCAGAAATCTGCAGCTCAGGTGAAAGAATCTGTCCACAGGACAACTATAAGTCGTGGACTCCACAAATCTGGCCTTTATGGAAGAGTGGCAAGAAGAAAACCATTGTTGAAAGAAAGACATAACAAGTGCCGTTTGCGGTTTGTCACAAGCCATATACTTGTAAGGGACACAGCAAACATGTGGAAGAAGGTGCTCTGGTCTGATGAGAGCAAAGTTGAACTTTTTGGCCTAAATGCAAAGCGCTATGTGTGGCGGAAAAATAACACTGCTCATCACCCTGAACACACCATCCCCACTGTGACACATGGCGGGGGGCAGCATCATGCTGGGGGGAGGCATTTAATCAGCAGGGACAGGGAAGCTGGTCAGAGTTGATGGGAAGATGGATGGAGCTAAATACACTGCAATCCTGGAAGAAAACCTGTTGGAGGCTGCAAAAGACTTGAGACTAGGAAGTAGATTCACCTTCCAGCAAGATAATGACCCTAAACATACAGCCAGAGCTGCAGTGGGATGGTTTAGATCCAAGAATATTCATGTGTTAGAATGGTCCAGTCACAGTCCAAACCTAAATCCCATTGGGCATCTGTGGCAAGACATGAAAATTGCTGTTCACAGACGCTCCATCCAATCTGGCTGAGCTTGAGCTATTTTGCAAAGAAGAATGGGCAAAATCTCAGTCTCTAGATGTGCAAAGCTGGTAGAGACAGACCCCAAAAGACTCGTAGCTGGAATTGCAGCGAAAGGTGGCTCTACAAGGTATTGATGTACTGTAGGGAGGCTGAAGACTTTTTCACGTCACACTTTTCAGATTTTTATTTGATTAAAATTTTGAAAACCATGTACCATTTTCCTTCCACTTCACAATTATCTGATACTTTATGTTGGTCTATCACTTAAAATCTCAATAAAATACATTTAAGTTTGTGGTTGTAAGGTGACAAAATGTGAAAAAGTTCAAAGGGTATGAATACTTTTACAAGGCACTGTATATGGAGAACCATGGAATCCTTCTAACCCCAGACCTGCCTGATTAACATAGTAACGAGCATACACACGGGGATCTCCGTACAGTCTCTGGGACAGCATTTTTAGCGTGTCACCTCCTTGCAGGGTCTGAAATGTAATAGCACTATGGTTTTACCGTACCTCAATTTAACAGCTCGAGATTGGTCCATTAGGATGGCTATTGAGATTGTATCGAAATTATGCTTGGATGCCGGAATATAGTCGGGTTGCATATACCTTAGGGTGACAATCTCGTTGTTTTTGCCGCTAATTTCAACTGTTTTTAAAAGTTGCGTGTACGAATTTCCAACAAGTGAATGCTGAACAATGTCTGAATAAACAAATAGCGTATAAAAACTAGTATGTATGTCCGCGTACATGCCTCTCCTCTCGGGCTGATTGTTTTCGATAGATCCCTCAATATAGCTGCGTAGTCCTAAAATAGGCGCTAGCTTTTCACCAGGCATAAAAATGTGTGTCGGCGATCGGGAGTATAAACAGCCCTTTTTATGGGTTCGTTTTTCAATCTAAAGGGATCACTCAAAATGTTTAAGTTTTCAATGGTATCATTAATAGCTTTTACAACTTCAGCGACCGAAGAATAAAAGCCCGATATTATGTGGTATTCAGTTAACACTTCACCTTTTTTACCTAAGAAGAAGGAGCCTTCTTGCGATCCGACGGTATACCAGCTATACGGATACTGGATTTCCGTCATAGCAACCTCATAAGGACCAGCCAAACGAACGGCTTTTGCTAGTTTTGTTGTGTAAACACCTAATGAATTTTCAGGGTAAATTTCGGATGAAGCATTACAAGGGAGCGATATATAAACGGACCCAGATTCCATGGCTTATATAGAAGTTAGTTGCTCGTCAGCGATCCAGCTATTGAATTTTGCGGGGTAGCCAAGCCACTTTACGAAAAAATGAGTTTTACCCCTCACACGTCTTTTTCTTAGTATGGTTTCAATCCTGTAGATACGGTCAGTATCAGCTGAGATCTTCTGCAGCTCTTCTTTGTAAAACGAACCTTCTATTAGCTCATTAGACAAATCAACGAGTTTATACATAGGTTTTTGAAATTTTGTGTTAACGCCGAGACGATGAAAATTTCCTCCGTGTAATACTGTTCATACCCTTTAGCGAAAGTTCCTTTATACTGACTAATTCTGACATGATCCCCAATTTTTAAAGTAGGCTTTGCCGGTTTAAGACTCATGCATTTGCCATAAACAGTACGCCATATTCTTAAAGAATTGCAGTTTATGCGCTCTGATAGCTGATGGTGATGTTGACGATGCTAGTTTATTGTTGCGGGCTAGACAGATACACACTGATTTGGGTATTTCTGATAATGAGTTGGTCAGTTTCAGAGATATAGATGCTTTTGAGAACCACCTTGACATTGTCATTGAGGTCGTGGCGATTGGCGCTATTTTGATACTGGGAAAGAACCTATGGGAAAAACTGTTTATATTCTGTATCATGACGGTCATTACTATGGTATCAAAAATGTGAAGTGTTTTATCGGTGAGACATACTTCTGTGAAAAGTGTAGTTCAGTGTTTCACCACAAAAACAACCACTCGTGTCAATATTTCTGCAGGGCTTGTCAAAGAGACGATTGTGGTGAAAGTGTTGGGCAGCAGCCGCGGTGCCCCACTTGTCATGTGTTTTGTCGTTCGAACGCTTGTTTAGATCAGCATAAACTGTTGGCTAGAGATAACCCTGAGTTTTGTCGGCTTAAAATGTTTTGTGATTGTTGTTGCCGCTTTGTGTACAATAGTGAGGAAGAGCACAAGTGTAATGGTTTGCGTTGCAGCATTTGTGGTGCACCCATGTATAAATTTGATGATCATCTTTGCTATATGCAGCGTTACAAATTAAGAAAGAGATGGATCTATATGTTTTTTATGACTTTGAATGCATGCAGGAGACGGGTACGCACATACCCAATTAAATTTATGCCACAACACTGTACGGTGCTAACTCATGGGAGTTTGAGGGCAAAACCTGCACATGTGAGTTTGTTAGCTTCTTTACCAGCGGTAAATTTGCAGAGTATACCTTGATAGCTCATAATGCCGGTAGGTATGATGCTTACTTTATTGTTAAGGAATTGATTAAGGAAAAGCTATGCGTAAAAATGATCACTCAGGGTGGGCGACTCTTGTGTGTGACGCTGCCTGACTTGAAATTAAGGTTCATAGACTCCCTTAACTTTCTGCCGATGAAATTAAGTCGTTTACCAGAAGCGTTAGGGTTCTCTGGTTCAAAGGGTCATTTCCCCCATTTCTTCAACACAGAAGAAAATCAAAACTATGTGGGACCCTTGCCGGGTGTTGAGTATTACGTTGTTGAATATATGATGCCTAGTGACAAAAAGGATTTCTTAGAGTGGTATGAGACGCAGAAAGGGTGTACTTTTGATTTTAAGACAAGAGTTAAGAGTTAAAATTGTACTGTAATTGTACGTTGATGTTTTGAGACAGGCCTGTGAGCATTACAGAGAGCGTGTGATGGAGATGACTAGCAAAAAGGTGAAAAAATACTGTAAGCGGAAAAAGAGAAATGTTGCAACTATCCAAAGCATCGATCCTTTTCAACACATCACTCTGGCCTCTGTATGTATGGCTATGTACAGGTTTAAGTTTCTCCCTGAAAATACCATAGCCATTTTACCAGCCGACAACTACTACAAAACTAAAAAAGCATTACTCATCACCTGCTATCCAGTGGCTCATGTATGTAGCGCACACTGAAAAAATTGACATTCAACACGCTTTGAGAGGCGGTGAAAAACAAGTTGGGAGATATTTTCTAGATGGATATGCCAGAGTTAATGGGGAACACATAGCATATGAATTTCAGGGTTGCTTTTACCACAGTTGCCCCATCTGATATAACGAAAATGACACCAACAGCGTTACAAACACCAGCTATGGTCAGCTGTACCACACATTCTTCATTAAAAAAAACTTTCTACAGAGTTGCTTTGGGAACATGAGTGGAATGAAATGGTAGAGAAAGATTCTAGTCTTCAAGCATTCCTCCTTAACATGCGCTTCCCAACCCCGCTAGAGCCTCGTGATGCGCTTTATGGCAATAGGACTAACGCCATAAAGCTCTATCACAAACAGGCTGAAGGGGAAACTATACATTACTACGATTTCACCAGTCTGTATCCCTTTGTTAACAAAACAAAAACGTATCCGATAGGGCACCCTGACATTATTTATGACAATTTTGGCTACATAAAAAATTACTTTGGTATTGCCAGAATTACGGTTTATCCACCGAGAGACTTGTTTTTCCCGGTCCTACCGGTGAAAATGAACGGCAAATTAATGTTCCCCCTTTGCAACACATGCGCCGCAACTTCCATGTCGGATGTCTGTATGCATAGCGATGAACAACGCTCTCTGACAGGTACTTGGTGTACAATAGAATTAGAGGTCGCTTTGGAAAAAGGGTACAGGATCGCCAAGATCTATGAGGTGTGGCATTTTCACGACACGACGGACAAACTGTTTGCCCCCTACATAGAACTTCATCTTAGGGACAAGCAGGAGGCATCGGGTTATCCGAGCTGGTGTATGGATTCTGATAAGAAAAGAGCATACATCGATGCCTTTCTTGAAAAAGAGGGTGTACAATTAGACCCCGAAAATGTTGAGGTGAACCCTGCAAAAAGGCAGATTCCAAACTTTTCTTAAATTCATTATGGGGAAAGTTTGCCCAGAGATCTAATTTACTGTGCACCAGCATCGTGAATGACCCTGATGAGCTCTTTAGTTGTGTCTTTCTCCCATACTATGATGTTTCTGAGCTAAATTTTATTGATGATGAAACGGCAACGGTTAATTGGATATACGCAAAAGGGCACCACACGATCAACAAAAACACAAACATTTCTATAGCGTGTTTTACAACAGCCTACGCCAGACTAGAGCTGTACTCCCTTCTGGACAGACTGCAGGAAAGGTGCCTTTACCACGACACGGATTCTGTCATTTTTGTTCATCGTGAAGGTGACTGCCTGCCTCCTTTAGGCAATTATCTAGGCGAATTAACCAGTGAAATACCAGATAGCACACACATCACAGAATTTGTATGTACGGATCCAAAATCCTACGGATACAAACTGAATACCGGTAAGACGGTTTTGAAAGTTAAGGGAATCACACTAAACGTTGCTAATGCATGGGATGTTAATTTTGACAGCCTAAAGGATTTAGTTTTGGATTACATACACAACCGTAATCTTGAAACCCAGAAATTTATATCTGTGGAGCAGCCAGATTTTGTTAGAAATAAGAAGTTGTGGCAGATTGGTGTTTATACACAAAGAGACGTCTGCAAGACGATTTTACCACACTACCTTTCGGCATCTAATACCGTTTTGACACAGTTACACAATTCTTTTTTCAGGTGTGTTAGTTGCTCCTTTTAAGAAGCTCCTGGATCCTGTTTTTGAAAGATGACCGTTGTGCGATTTTACAGTGAGGTCATTCGTATTTTAATACCATGGACACCCGCTTACAACACCCTTTTTCATGCATTTTAGCTGGTCCGTCCAACTACTAGAAAATACTGACACGCATTTATCACACAAACCCGATAATATTGTTTGGTTTTATGCTTGTTGGCAAAAACTTTATGACGAACTCTCTCTACGCTTTCCACACATCAGGTTTATTGAAGGCCTACTGCATACGTTTGTAGATGATGAGTTATTCCCACCCGACAAGGTAAATTTGACCATTGTTGATGATCTTATGTATACTGCTAGTGTAAACAGCGAGCTTGAAAAGGCATTCACCAAGTACGTGCATCATAGAAATCTAAGTATATTGTATTTGGTGCAGAACATATTTTGTCAGGGTAAAAAGAGTAGAACGATTAATTTAAACACCAAGTACATGGTTCTCTTTAATAATCCACATGATAAATTGCAAATTCTAACATTAGCGAGACAAATGTATCCTGGGAAAACACATTTCTTCTTGGAAGCCTTTGAGGACGCCACACGGGAGCCTTATGGCCACCTGTTAGTAGATTTAAGGGCTAATACACCTTCGTTTAAGGTCTGGTTTCTTACCACCGGCTCTACCCGCTGTGTATATTCTGAAGAAAAATAGTTTCAAAAAGTGAGATTTAGAAGGTTAAGTGCATCTAGGACTCTTACTTAGCAGCGACAAGATGTCGGAGAGATTACGACGTAATTGGGCTCTCTTAAAATCGCTTGTTAAAGCAACACCTTCTGCCAGAAAATCTATTTTGCGCCATGTGAGCGATGATTTAATAGCGGCCATAGGCGAAGTCGCTTTAAATATCCTAAAAGGGCGAATTCCACTAAAGGAACGCCAGAAAAAGATACTAAAGAAGTGTTGTAAAGCTATAAGGAGGATGTGTGATGAAACAATCCCCATAAAGAAAAAGAAGCGCTTAGTGAACCAGACTGGAGGATTCATAGGTCCTCTGTTGGGAATTTACAATTCCGTTAATAACGAGTTTGTTTTTTAACAAATAATGGATCATGCGGTGAAAATGTACTTGGTGACCAAACACGAGCTAACCAGGCTAAGCCAAGTCTTTACACAGCCGACAGACATGAGACAGAGCATAATACAACGCATGGATAATGAAATTAGCGGTATTTTACACAACCCTGACTTGTCGGTTGATGTGAAAATTAAAAGATACACCGATATAATGCAAAGATACTTGATTCTTGCTAAACAGGAGGCTAAAGAGCTAGCGACTTTAAACCTTGTTAACCAATCTGAACCTGGTCATCAACATTTGCCAAATACATCCGCTGATAAAAGCGATTCCATCCTTGAAATTGTAACACATGTCAACCCCCGTTTTAAGAAAAATGCTGAACTTTTGTTAAGTAGGATGAAGCAGAACGCTGGCGTTACAATGTGGAATGATAAAGGAGAATTTATTTACAAGGGCGATGTTATTCCTGGGTCTAATATGCTGGACCTTGTACGAAATGCCACACAGAGTCACAGACTCACAAGAAACAAAAGCCCTCCGGGGTGGGATGCATTTATGCATGCCATGGCTGACATTAATATGGCGTCTACTGTTGTGGGTAATTCATCTACTAGAGAGATTCTGGATGGTTTAAAAATGAACCTGATTGAGACATCTGTAAATGTCACCCCTAACCGCAGTCTCCTGACCAAAACCTCCACACCTACGGGTATACCACATGGTAGCCTGCTTCCTAAGAGAAGACCCCAACCGCTGCTACAGTCTTCTTGGTTAACCTTGTAAATAGCTATTTGAATATGTGTATATTATTAATGTATTGTAATGTATTTAAACCTATTTGTACAAAGTACTAGGAAGCTGGAAAAGATTCAGAATGGGGAAGAATTGGAGAAAAAGTGCATTTTTGCGACTTTCTTATGGGCTTCATTTTTATGGCGTTCACTGTGCAGCCAAAATGACATGTCACCTGTATTCTATGTTTCGGTACAATTCCGGGGATAACAAATTTATATAGTTTTATTTACATTTTAACCCTTTAACAAAAATCTAAAACTTTGAGACTTTGCAAAAAAAATTTTTTTTTTCTTCAAGTCGCCATATTCGGACAGCCAAAACTTTTTTTATATTTATGTGTATGGGGATGCATAGGGCGTCTTTTTTTGAGGGCCAGGTTTACTTTTTAGTTATACCATTTTGGGGAATTGCTATTGCTTTGATCACTTTTATTCAAATTTTATTTATCAAATTTAAATTTTTTTTTCCCACTGCAGTATTCACCGTATGATAACATATTTTTATAAGTTTGTAGACCGAGCGTTTTCGGACATAGGGATACCTGATGTGCATGTAATTTTTTAGTTTTATATACATGGTAGGGAAAGGGGGGTGGTTTTAACTTTTCCTTTTTTTTTTGCTTTTTGTATATTTTTTAAAACTTTTTTGTTATTTTTTTTCACTATTTTATTACCTCCCCCCCCCAGGATGCTTGAACTTGTAATTGTTTGATTGCAAGTCCCATAGACTGCAATACAACTGTATTGCAGTCTATGGGACTTTCGCTATGTTACTATTGAGGCTGGTCTATGACCAACCGCAATAGTAAAATCCCTATTGCAGGTCTGGAAGCCTTCTGAAGGCTCCAGGCTGTCCTGAGAACAGGTCGTCTCCCGTGATCTTGCCGCGTGGGACCCAGCCTGCAATGGGAAAGGTATTAGGCCGTTGGGGACCGGCCCCGGGGGAGGGGGGATCCTGGCCTGCAATGCCTGTGATCAGAGTGGACTCAGATCGCGGGCATTAGCTCTGGGTCTGCACTGTATATTACAGAAGAGACCCGGCAGCTATGGCATGTCGACTGAACTACAAGAGGGAAGAGGAAAATCCTTGGGACTGGGTCTGATATTTCCCACCAGTCCCGTTTTTTCCCTTGGGAAGAGGTGGATTTCATGAAAATGTTACAATTATATGGCAGAATTGGGGGCAGAATGGTATTAAATTTATTAATCTGCAGGGAAATCTGGATGTGTTACATGTGGATTTGTCGCAGAATTTATTGGAGCGTTGTGACAGAATTATTCCTATATATTCTAAAGCGTGAAAATCTGCAGCATAAATTGCCATGGTGCAGTATTAAAGTCAACAACACAAGATAATTTTCCTGCAGATTTTTCTGCGTTGTGTGAATGAAACTTAATCCACCTTACTGATCCTGTAATGGGCTGTATATTGTGTGCTGAGCAGAATATCTGCCTGGTATACAAGTCTGGACATGCCCAAATAGTAATATTACCTGTGTGGCACAGTGACCAACCTGATCTCAGCTAGTCACTCACAGTAACCAATCAGAGCACAGATCAGAAGAAAGCCACACCTCCATCTACTGTGAGGTCATGGTATTATGTCATAATACCACAACTTGTATTCCACATACACAGGGAACTGCTGCTGTCTTGTCCATGGCAGCCTAGATACCTCCAGGTATACTAAGGATGGCAAGGTAAGTAAACTAAAGGATATGAAATAGGTCAAGGGGTTGTCAAGGGGAGGCGTAGCTAGTGGGGGGGCGGCGGGGGCCCACTTACTTTATAGGGCCCACTTCGGGGCAGCGGCAAGTGCATACAAAAACATCAACTGTATCGGCATCTGCAGGACACTGATGCAGTTGAAATACATGGTAGATCAGGAAACAATAGCTTCCTGTTCTGCCATACTATAATTTGTACATGTAGCAGTGATGGGGGGGCCGCACCTCCTCCTGCATGCACCCTGTGCGCATCTACTATTTTCTTCCTAGTGGTACCATAGAATAAGAGGGGTCAGGCTCCAGGAGGAAAGTAGAAGATGCACACAGGTTGTGTGCAAGAGGAAGTCCCACCCGGAACCTTGAACCCTATTCTATGTTTCCAGTGGGAAGAAAATAGTAGATGCGCACAGGCTGTGTGCAAGAGGAGGCCTCGCCCAAAACATCACTGCTCTGTAAGTACAGTATAACTATACAGGGCAACAGAATATGGAATTGTATGCGGGGGGGACTATAACCTGTGGGGGGCACAATTACCTCACTATTACAGTAATAGCGCCCCCCACATGTAACAGCATTACTTATGTGTGAGGGGGAGATAACCAGTGGGGGGCAGTATTAGGCCACTATTACTGTAATAGTGCCCCCATAAGTAACAGCATTACTTTTGTGGGGGAAGGAACTATTACCTGTTGGGGGGTGTACTATTCTAGCATTATTACAGTAATAGTGCCCCCCACAGGTGAGGAGGCTATTATCCATGGAGGGGGGCACTATTACATGTGGGGTGGCCCTGCAACCCAAATCCCACCCCCAACCAGCACCGCCCTCCACCCCCCCACCGGGCCGCAGAAAAATTGTCTTCACTGAAATTGGTCCTTGGTGCAAAAAAGACTGGGGACCGCTGTAGACCACAGGCTTGTAGTGGCTTGTGGCTTACAGGTTCCCTAGGTACAGTTAAGACGTCAGCGTCCTGGCGAAGGCAGGTGCAATGACGCCGCTACATAGTGCCGCCTGAGCTGGGACATAGACGTGCCTGATACAGCAAGGAGAGTCGGCGGTGGCATGTCCGATCAAGGGAATCTTAGGCAGGGGAGTATTATTGTTGGTTTTTTTTGTTGGGGGAGGGGAGGCCTTAAAAATATTAAGGGTCTAATCCATAAGAGATCATTAGGGAAAGCAGGAGCATTATCAATATAAGGGCTATTATTAATATAAGGGGCCTATTGGCAGTCAGTATTTATGCAACGGTGTAAGAGGGTATTGGGCTCTATTAATTTAAGGTGGACATTATGGATTTAAAGGGGTTGTCCAGGGATTACAGTAATTGGGCAGTAGGCCAGGGAAGGTGAAACATTAAAAACCCAACATACTCACCTGTCTCCAGCACTCTGATGCCCCCCACCGCTGTCAAGTCGAACTTCGCCAACGGGCTTATTCTGATGGAAATCCTCGCCACACGTGACTGCTGGGGCCAATCAGTGGTCCTTAGCAGTCACAGAAAAAGGACCCAGGACATCACCAGTGACATATGCGAGTGACGTCCCAGGTCCTTTCATGTGACCGCTGAGGACACATGCAGCAATGACTTGTGCCAAAAGAAGCCCCTGGGCGACGCTGACCTGACAGCAATGGGGGGGGACACTGAGGCGCCGGGGACTGGAGAGTATGTTTTGCTTTTTGTTTTTTGTTTTTTTATGTTTCACCTTTCCCGGCCTCCTGCCCCAGTTCTGCATTTCCTGGACACCCCCTTTAAGGGAATATACAGGAGAATTATTAATTAGGGGGCATTATTAGCTGAGGTATTATTAATTTAAGCAGGCATACAGGAGTATTTTTGGGGGGACACAGGAGGCACTATTGATTTAAGGGGGCATACAGGAGTATTATTGGGGGGCACAGGGGGCATTATTGATTTAAGGGGACATACAGGAGTATTATTAATTGGGAGGCACAGGGGCATTATTAATTGAGGGGCACTATTAATTTAAAGGGATGTTTTATGATAAATTTTAAAGCAGGCAGCAGGCGAGCGTTAAAATGTACATTTCCCCCTTTACCTGCCCTGGGCTGTCTGTCACCTTTGCTTGTATACAGAGAGGCTGCAGAAAGATGTCACAACTGCGGGACCGCAGCAGCCCAACACTATATACTGCTATACTGTAGAGAGCGGTGATTGGCTGCAGCAGCCCAACACTATATACTGCTGTACTGTAGAGAGCGGTGATTGGCTGCAGCGGTCTTGTCAACTTGACATCAGTGTTGCAGCCGCTCCTTATACAAATAGTACGGTGAAGGTGATGGCTGGCCCAGGGCAGGGACAGAGGGGAGGATGCAGGTAAGTGTCAGTGCATTTTTATTTACAACCCTGTCCTGCTGCCTGCATTAATATTTCTGATCCCAAACAATCCCTTTAAGGGGCACAAAGGGGCATTGTTAATTACATACATAATGTGGGTATCAACCATTTACAGGGTGTGAAGAATCTCACCTTGCCAAGCCACTTGGCACACCTGCGACCAACCTTCTTTACCTCCCACTCACACACCGTGAGCGGACCGGGTCATAGGATAATATGAAACGAGCTTTTTAAATTTTATATATTTATTAACCCAAGTGGGCCAGTACTAAGCATTAGCATATACAGAAATATATATCAACTACCAAGAAAAATATGGATAAAAGTAAAATACAATACATCAAATAAAAAGGGAAATAACAGATAGAAAAATACCGGCACATGTTTGTAGTCAGTTTCTCTGAGCCCATGTGGTAGGCCTCAGGGTCCTTTCTTCAGCAAGTTAGAAAAGCATGTCTCTCCTACATGCTAGTCAGACTCAGAAGACAAAAGAGCCTCGCCTCTCCTTGGAGTATAAACCGAGTGTCCATCCCACCTTCCCCAGGCAGCCCTCCTTCTCCCCACACCCTGCAGGACCTAAGAAAAGGGGGACCATCCCACATGGTATGCTCACAACTTAAACACGGCATTCCTAAAAGTAGGTACAACTACTATGAATCAGCAATGATACACTTCAAAGGCAGATATGTAACTGAGGGTCTGTTCATCACATAGGGAATTTTTATATCATATATTTTTTAATAGGGGGTAGCAACAAGATGCGGACTTTGTATAGGCAAGGAAAATGTGAGTCACGTGTCAGGAAAAGTGAAGAGCCAAAGATGACTGTGTTGCAAACTTTACAGAGACAAGTTGCAGCTGGAAGAAGTAGTCTAGATGGAGGAGACGAGAAATGTGAAAGATTACAGTTAGAGATGTCACCTGTAAGTCACAACATTTCCTTGTACTGTATTTACTTCAACTGTATGCAGAGCCCTGTGTACAGCCAGTATCTATCACTATATGGTCACCGTATAGTGATAACATCGTATACTCAGGTAGGGGGCCCACTTGGATATGTTTCCCCCCCCCTGAGCCAAACCCCTAGCTACACCTCTGGGCATAGGTAAATTGGATAGGCAGTTTATGTGCCCAGGGTAGTGGGTGCCAGGGATATGGTGGGGCAAAGATCAGCAGTACCTTGGTCAGACTATGTAGAGGTTTCTACGGCTTCATTGATCTTTAGTCCAGGTGAAGGAAACCTTAGCTCTCAACCACTTCATCCAAACCGGCCATCAATGAAGCCGTAGAAACCCGACCACTGATCATTCTCCTGGCCATATGGATAGTGGTTGACCAGGGGGCTCAATTTCTACTGAAGTCTTTAGAAAATCTCATGGTTGGGCCCATAAGACAGTCATCTTATTGGCTCTACTGTCTATCCTTGTCTATGGCGTCAGATTCACCAGCGTCAATAATTCTGTAGTAAAGTGAAACATTTTCTACAGACGAGAAAAATTAAAAAACTGGTGTAAGACATGATGTCTGACTTTACACTTGAAAAAGAGGCACTAAAAGCCTCAAAACACGTTGTGTTTTGGCACTAATAAAGAAGATTCGTTTTTACAACCACTGGGTAAGCGCTGATAATTCCATCATTCCACCATCTGGGTTGGTTTTGGTCCTTTTGGTTTTCCTGCTTACTATATACAGTAGACTTGGGAAGGCAGACTTGGACAGTCACTACAAAGGCTTGGGAAGACTGTCTTGGACAGTCAATACATAGAAATGTGAAGGCTGTCTTGGACAGTCACTATATAGGCTTGGGAAGACTGTTTTAGACAGTTACTAAATACACATGGGAAGGCTGTCTTGAACAGTCACTACCACTACAAAGGCTTGGGAAGGCTGTATTGGACATTTACTACATAGACATTGTGAAGGCTGTCTTGGGCAGTCACTATATAGACTTAGGAAAGCTGTTTTGAACAGTCACTAAATAGACATCGGAAGAAAGTATTGGACAGGCACTCCATACACATGAGAAGGCTGTCTTGGAGAGTCACTAAATAGACATGGGAAGGCTGTCTCGGACAGACACTCCATACACACAAGAAGGCTGTCTTGGACAGTCATTACATAGATATTTGTCAAGGCTGGCTTGGACAGTCACGATATATAGGCTTGGGAAGACTGTCTTGGACAGGCACTCCATACACACAAGAAGGCTGTCTTGGACAGTCACTACATAGGCTTGGGAATACTGTCTTGGACAGTCACTAAATAGACATGGGAAGACTTTCTTGGACAGTCAGTACATATACATTTGTGAAAGTTGCCTTGGACAGTCACTAAATAAGCATAGGAAGGTTGTCTTGGACAAGCACTCCATAGACATATGAAAGCTGCCTTGGACAGTCACTACATCGATATTTGTGAAGTCTGTCTTGGACAGCCAATACATCTTGGACAGTCATTAAGTTAAATCAGCCAACAAGCGAGTGTTTATTCTTTTCCTGGCTGGTCGGTGCTCTGTTTATACAGGACAATATTCGGGCATGAGCGCTGACATGAACGCTCCTTTGCCGATCCTTGGCCTCTGTAAAAGGGTCTTCAGTACTGAGCTTATCCAAGTTCATGCTCAATAATCTCTAGTAAAGGCAACATTGCCTGCAATAAGACAGCTGCTATTTGTTTCTACAGCCTCTTAATGCACGGATGGAAGGGCAGTCCATCAGCCATGGTTCCCCAGAGGTTTCCTCCACATAGACTTTCCTCTCCTGAGTGCTGGTGGATGATTCTTCGGGAATCGGGGGTTGTTATATTTTTTAGGACTTTTTAGGACCTGATCTAACAATTGACCTTACAGTTACAATTACTACAAATTAATCAGTTTTTATGGAATAAAGTCTGTGTCTGCTTCATGAATATCATGTTATAAGTCTTATACAGTCTCCAAACACATCAGTATACTGCAAAAACCTTTATAGACATTCTACACATCCAGGGCAAACAGACAAAATATATCCATTTGTTTCCAGTTGAGATGGGACCCCCATTTATCAGTCAGTCAGGGGTCCAGCAGTCACATCTGGGAATGAATAGGTGGTTGCACATGTACATGGCTTTTTGTGCAAAAACCACCAAGAAAGTGAGAATCGACCAAAAGTCACTATTATAGTAATAATAATCTGCACAGTTATGTAGACATGGTATGGGGCAAAATGTGTAGACACTATCATGGGGTTATGCAGTAAGTGTATAGGTGTATATATACTCTATGAATCACTACATGGCAGTGTAATATCAGTAAATTCATTGGGGCCATTAATGAGAAAATACAGTAAAATTCTGAAAATCCAGCATGTGTGGGAACGCCAAGGGGTTGGCTTACTGGAGATTCAGGCCACCTAAAAATTCTGATGTAGACACAACGCCAACTCAGTTATCAATCTGATCCTGCCCATGACATCAAGATGACACCACTGATAAGCAGGGATGTACATGGAAGATGATGCCCCATCACTCTACTGCTGCCAGCTTGAAGATGGAGTCCTGTGGCTATTAGATAAATTCCTTGTAATTCATATAAACTAAATTTTCCAGATCACTGCAATGCTCTACAAGCGTGCCATTCAGAGATCACAATGACGCTCGTACAGTTAATTTTAAGCCCCATACATGTTAATAGACAAGACTTTTCCCTGCACTTGAGAAGCGATATAAGGCATTCCTTGCCAATATCCGCCATACAGCTCAGGTTTCAACCCTTTTACAAGCATGTTACCTTTTAAGTTGGTAACATAGGGACATTAACCACTTCCATACCAGATGCTTTACCCCCCTTCCAGATCAGACTCATTTTCGGTTTTTTTTTGTATGTGCAGTTTTGAGGGCTGTAACATTTTTATCATATGCGTTATTCAACTAATTTCTGCGTCTTTTTTCGGTGACACATAGGGCTTTATTTTTATGTTGTTATTATTTTTGGATGTATTTAAATTTTTTTTATATCCGGGAAAATCTAAACAAAAGAGGAGGGAAAACGGGTCCGTTTTTCACTTTTCATTTTTTTTTTATTTACTAACACAAACTGCTCCTAAAAAACTTTATAAAATAGTTTTTACTCTCCGTTACGGTAATTTTTATTTTGTATGGTGTTGTCGGGGTACGTCCTTGCAGAAATAGACAACCACCCCTGGGACATATATAGTCTATGGGCGGTACGGAAGTGGTTAAGTCCCGCACCCAAACCAAACCAAAAGTTTAAAGTGTAACTAAAGTTTTGAACAACTTGTGTTTTTCTGGCCGACATTTCATATGACACCTGAAGCATGGCTCTATGTTTGATAATGCCTGGGATATAAGTGTTTGAAGAGACCCCCCCAACCTCAGCTTTTCTGTATTACACCCCTGTACTCGCAGTTAGAAGCAGTGAGAATTTCTAATGCTAATAAACAGGGACAGCTCAGGATATCACAAAAAAGAGCCAAAATCTATTCATTACAAAATGTATTTATGGCATAAAAGCTGCAAAAAATTAAACCAGATGAAAAGTGAAGAAACAAGCGACGAAAAACAACCATCTATATAATAGCAATGTCGCCATCTACTGGAAAAATACATATTTCTCTGACAACCTATGTGATTAAGGGAGCGCCAACTTAAAAACACATGACGACACCATGAAATTAAGATGACGAGATGTTAACTGCAGACACAAATAGATTAGATGCAGAACAAATGTAGCATTAACCCCGTAACGCTCTGTCCAGTACTATTACATTGCACTGAGCATATAGTTAATGCTATTATGGCGTTGTAATGCCGCAGGCACAGGAGCTGTGTCTGCAGCATCACTTCCTGCACTCAGGTGTGTTCCTCTGACTCCGGCGGATTAACCCCATGGATGCCATGATCAATAGCGATCACAGCATCCATGGGGTCCGGGGGCAAGATCGCCCCTTCCTGGATCGCTCTCGATAAGATCACTGGTTCTGAGGGGTTGCCATGGTAGCCAGGAGGCTGGGCAACAGCCTCCTGACTGTCTATGCTCATTCCCCATAGGAATCCTATGTGCAATGTTCTGCAATATTATGTATCACAGTACATTGCACTGGGGATCAGGGATCCCAGGATCAAGTCCCCTTGTGGGACAGGAAAAACTAAAAAAAAAAAGTTTAAAAGTTAAAAATAAAAAAAAATTTAAAAAACACATAACATACGAAAACAAACACGTTAGGTATCTCCATGCATGTATAAGTCCACACTATCCAAAAATAGCATTACCTATCCTTAAAGTGAACATTGTAAAAAAACAAAACAAACCGCAATGTACAAATAAACGTATTTTGGTCAACTCGCTTTTCCTCCAATAATAGCAATAAAAAATGATCAGAAAGACATACATACCTAACATTGGAACCAATAAAAATTACAACTTGTTCCGCAAATAAAGATCCCTGACATATCTCCATCAACAGTACAGTAAAAAAGTTATAGGTGTCAGAATACGGTGACCCCAGGAAAATCATTTTCAAAAAGTGATGTTTTATTTGTAAAGGCTGTAAAACATAATAAAACCAATATAAATCTGGTATCACCGTAATCGTAATGCCCCACCGGACAAAGCTGCCATGTCATTATTAATGCAGAGTGAACGCCGTAAAAACAAAATGTAAAAAATTATGATAAAATTATGTGTTATTTCACATGGACCCCCCAAAAATGTTAATAAATGCTGATCAAATCATTGTATGTACGCAAAGAATAAGCCCTCACTTGGCATGTCGACAGAAAAATATAAAAGCTATGAATTTTGGAAGGTGAGGAAGGAAAAGTCCATCGTGAGTGGGCGACATTGTAGTACATGGTTGTGCACACTTCTCCAGCGAGAGACCATGTGACTGACCAGGAGAGGCCACAAACCTTTCCCTGAACTCCGCAGCAGCTCCAAAAGAATGTTTAGCAAAACATGGGCAAAATATTTTGGCTGAAATACACCTAAGGGGTCCATGAGCGATCAAGGCACAACACTGTTGAGTCAGACTTTCTTACTGAAAATGGAGACTGGGCCTATTGCACCATTATTCATTGGCCAAGCTTTCTTGGCTAACACCTCTCCACCACACCACCGCTAGTGCTCCCCCATAAGTTGGATATCAGACCACACAGCTTGTGGCTCTCACATTGCAGCCCACTAAAAACCAACCAACAGCCTGCAGTAGAATATAGCGTTGCAATTGGAAATATTGTGGTTCAGGTAAACTTCTCCACATCCTGGAGATGTGTCAGATCTGAGTCAGTGCAGCACTTTGCAGATATCGTGGTCCCATATAGGGCTCACAATCTAAATTCTCTATCAATATAGCTTTGGAGTGTTGGAGGAAACTGGAGTACCCGGCAGAAACCTATGCAATCACTGGGAGTACACACAAACTCCTTGCAGATGCTGTCCTTGGCTAAATTCCTGCCTGTGATCTTTTTGAGATGATTGCTCAGAAGTGATCTCTACAGAGCAGGAAGTGTGGACATTGTAAAAACTGCAAGATTTCAGGAACTTTTGTAATGTAGGCATGAAAGATCAGAAAAAATGTTTAACACAGAAACTGGATTTAAACAGGTCATTTTCGGACGACACATTCCCTATAAAGGAAACCTTTTCTCTTATCCCCAGCTATGGCATTACACAGGATGGTAAAAACCTAAAAGTAAAGTAGGCCTTGGCACATACAGTCATGGCCATAAGTGTTGGCACAACCACAAAAGCAGAAAAAAATGCTAAGAGCAAAAATGTACTATCAATTCAAATAAATGTATTCATATATCACAGCAATAAATAATGGCGACAACAGTAAGATAAGAGACAAATATAAAATATACGTATACAGTCTCCACTACAACGAAGAAAACACACAAAGGATGGATAGGGGGGACAGCCACCACATAATAATCTCCCTGTGGAAGATATAATAAAACCACATAAGGGGAATACAATATGGGTAAAGAAACAAAAACCACTAAGGGTGGGTTCACACTTGCGCCGACACTCCGTCTGCCGCGAATCTGACCTAAATGTCGGAAAACTGGATAGGCATTGGGTAGGGAAAGGTTTGCGACGGTTTGCTTAAAACCCCATTCACTTGAATGGGTTTTTAAAGCAATGCGCGGGTGTGCGCTTACATCTTCTGCGCTGTGAAGGCAGTTTTTTTCATCGGAAACAAAGTCGGACATGCAGGACTTTATCTCCAATGAAAAAAAACAGCTTCGCAGCGCAGAGGGTGTAAGCGTACAACAATCAATATCATATGTGAAAGACAATAGCACAACAATGTCAGCAAATCACTGTCTACAATGTATGAAAGACAAATAACACTATAATAGCAGCAAATAACATATCTTAGATAGCAGCTTACCCATATTGATAATATAAATAACGTGGCTGACCCCCCTCACACACACCGCTTCTGGTACCCCGACGCACGTTTTGTCTTGCTTAAGACTTCGTCAGGAGGTAATGACAGTTTAAAACACAGGCTATATATAGGGGTGCTAAAGATTATAAAGCACCTCATTAATTAAGTACATACCGGTAGTGAAACCACGCCATAAGGAGTATAACGGCGTCTAGCGCCAATAACATCACAATACAGGTACCATATACACCCCACCTACACGTATAGGCATAGATAACAAGTCCTCTCCAAAATGGAGAACAAGTTTCAAACTATATTATGCACACGCACGTGACACATCTTGCCTGCGATATCTAAATTCACGCATGCGCACACAAAGAGTTTATCCTAAAATGGAGAAACATTTATAGGATAAAGTGCGCACGTAAACATCATGCGTACGTGCACCCTAAACTACTGCATATGTATAGCAGAAGAGCGTGGAAGCAGACATACCATATAAGACTAAGTTCATAGTTGAACAGATAGTGTTATACACATACAGTGCTGGCCAAAAGTATTGGCACCCCTGCAATTCTGTCAGATAATACTCAATTTCTTCCAGAAAATGATTGCAATCACAAATGCTTTGGTAATAATATCTTCATTTATTTTGTCGTCAATGGAAAACCACAAAAAGAATGGTCAAAAAGCCAAATTGGATATAATTCCACACCAAACATAAAAAAGGGGGTGGACAAAAGTATTGGCACCCTTTGAAAAATCATGTGATGCTTCTCTAATTTGTGTAATTAAGAGCACCTGTTACTTACCTGTGGCACATAACAGGTGGTGGCAATAACTAAATCACACTTGCAGCCAGTTGAAATGGATTAAAGTTGACTCAACCTCTGTCCTGTGTCCTTGTGTGTACCACATTGAGCATGGAGAAAAGAAAGAAGACCAAAGAACTGTATGAGGACTTGAGAAGCAAAATTGTGAGGAAGCATGAGCAATCTCAAGGCTACAAGTCCATCTCCAAAGACCTGAATGTTCCTGTGTCTACCGTGCGCAGTGTCATCAAGAAGTTTAAAGCCCATGGCACTGTGGCTAACCTCCCTAGATGTGGACGGAAAAGAAAAATTGACGAGAGATTTCAACTAAAGATTGTGCGGATGGTGGCTAAAGAACCTCGACTAACATCCAAACAAGTTCTAGCTGCCCTGCAGTCCGAGGGTACAACAGTGTCAACCCGTACTATCCGTCGGTGTCTGAATGAAAAGGGACTCTATGGTAAGATACCCAGGAAGGCCCCACTTCTGACCCAGAGACATAAAAAAGCCAGGCTGGAGTTTGCCAAAACTTACCTGAGAAAGCCAAAAATTTTTTGGAAGAATGCTCTCTAGTCAGATGAGACAAAAAGTAGAGCTTTTTGGGAAAAGGCATCAACAGAGTTTACAGGAAAAAAAAAGAGGCCTTCAAAGAAAAGAACACGGTCCCTACAGTCAAATATGGTGGAGGTTCCCTGATGTTTTGGGGTTGCTTTGCTGCCTCTGGCACTGGACTGCTTGACCGTGTGCATGGCATTATGAAGTCTGAAGACTACCAACAAATTTTGCAGCATAATGTAGGGCCCAGTGTGAGAAAACTGGGTCTCCCTCAGAGGTCATGGGTCTTCCAGCAGGACAATGACCCAAAACACACTTCAAAAAGCACTAGAAAATGGTTTGAGAGAAAGCACTGGAGACTTCTAAAGTGGCCAGCAATGAGTCCAGACCTGAATCCCATAGAACACCTGTGGAGAGATCTCAAAATGGCAGTTTGGAGAAGGCACCCTTCAAATCTCAGGGACCTGGAGAAATTTGCCAAAGAAGAATGGTCTAAAATTCCAGCAGAGCATTGTAAGAAACTCATTGATGGTTACCGGAAGCGGTTGTTCGCAGTTATTTTGTCTAAAGGTTATGCTACCAAGTATTAGGCTGAGGGTGCCAATACTTTTGTCCGGCCCATTTTTGGAGTTTTGTGTAAAATGATCAATGATTTGACTTTTTTTTCATTCTCTTTTGTGTTTTTTCATTGCAAGCAAAATAAATGAAGATATTATTACCAAAGCATTTGTGATTGCAATCATTTTCTGGAAGAAATTGAGTATTATCTGACAGAATTGCAGGGGTGCCAATACTTTTGGCCAGCACTGTACATAGAACATATTTAGTAAGCATAAAATTAATATTAAAGAATATGCCTAAATGATGGGAAATGTATATACCCATAAATTAATGCCCTAAAATCAAAAATTTTTTTTAATAAATTATTATATATAAATAAATAAGTGTTATACGTGTTGGAACCCCTGAATTTTTTTCAGAAAATGAAGTAATTCTCCCAGAAAATTATTGCAATTACACATGTTTTGTTATACACATTTTTATTTCCTTTGTGTTCATTGGAACAACACAAAAAAAACTGGAAATTGGACATAATTTCACACACAACTCCAAAAATGAAAACCTTTTCAAAATTGTTGGTAAATAACTTTGTTTCAAGCATGTGATGCTCTTTCAAACTCACTTGTGGCAAGTAACAGGTGTGAGCACCTGAAACCAGATCAAAAGGAGAGAAGGTGACTCAAACTTTGCATTGTGTTGTCTGTGTGTGCCACACTAGTAGTATAATGTTGTACCGTGTTAGCCATAGAAAGTAGTGGAAGAGTGAAGAAATCAGGCGATACTTTTTAGAAGCTAACTGAGTATATTTATAAGTAAGCTTTCAGAAGTCTAGCTCCCTTCATCAGACATAGTGTTATACAAGAACCTGAAAATTCACATTATTTATACATACACAAGGCATGGATCTTCAAAAGGATTCTTGGACTAACAAAATGCAATATACGTAGAATAGTTATTTATAACAGGTCAGGAAATAAACAGTCTAAAATTTGTGGTGCGTGACAGAGGGATCTGTTCTCTATCTGTAATGAGGTGGTGATTTGTGACCCTCATAGGTCATACATAGTGTGACATGAAGCTGGCATGAATATTAAGTCCAAGTCATACATATTTCCTGACCTGTTATAAATAACTTCTCTACGTACAGTATATTGCATTTTGTTAGTCCAAGAATCCTTTTGAAGATCCATACCTTGTGTATGTATAAACAATGTGAATTTTCAGGTTCTTGTATAACACCATGTCTGATGAAGGGAGCTAGACTTCCGAAAGCTTACTTATAAATATACTCAGTTAGCCTCTAAAAGGTATCGCCCGATTTCTTCACTGTGCCACACTAGGCATGGAGAACAGAAAGAGGAGAAGAGAACTGTTGGAGGACTTGAGAACCTAAATTGTGGAAAAATATCAACAATCTCAAAGATACAAGTCCATCTCCAGAGATCTTGATGTTCCTTTGTCCACGGTGCACAACATAATCAAGAAGTTTACAACCCATGGCACTGTAGCTAATCTCCCTGGACATGGACAGAAAAGAATAATTGATGAAAAGTTGTAACGCAGGATAGTCCGGATGGTGGATAAGCAGCCCAAATCAAGTTCCAAAGAAATTCCAGCTGTCCTGCAGGCTCAGGGTGCATCAGTGTCAGCACCAAGTATTCATTACCATTTGAATGAAACGAAACAGTATGGCAAGAGACCCGTGAGGACCCCACTGCTGACACAGAGACAAAACAAAGCTAGACTTCAGTTTACAGCCAAAATGTACGTGAATAAGCCAAAATCCTTCTGGGAAAACGTCTTGTGGACGGATATAACCAAGATAGAGCTTTTTGGTAAAGCACATCATACTACTGTTTACCGAAAGCAGAATGAGGCCTACAAAGAAAACACAGTACCAATAGTCAAATATGTTGGAGGGTCAAAGATGTTTTGGGTTGCTTTGCTGCCTCTCCAACTGGGTGCCTTGACTGTGTAAGGCATCAATGAAATCCGAAGATTACCAAAGGATTTTTGGTCTCAATGTAGGGCCCAGCTGAGTTTGTGTCCTAGGTCATGGTTCTTCCAGCAGGACAATGACCCCAAACATTCTTCAAAAAGCACCCGATCTAAATCCCATTGAACACCTGTGGAGAGATCTTAAAATTGCTGTTGGGAGAAGAGAAGGCACCCTTCAAATATGAGATGCCTGGAGCAGTTTACAAAAGAAGAGAGGTCCGAAATTCCAGGTGAGAGGTGTAGGAAGCTTGTTGATGGTTATAGGAAGTGATTAATTTCATGTATTTTCTCCAAAGGGTGTGCAACCAAATATTAAGTTGAGGGTGCCAGTAATTTTGTCTGGCCCATTTTTGGAGTTTTGTGTGAAATTATATAATTTTTGACTTTTTTTTCTCTGTTTTGTGTTGTTCCAATACACACAAAGGAAATGAACATGTATATAACAAAACATGTGTAATTGCAATAATTTTCTGGAAGAAATACTTCATTTTCGGGAAAAATTTCAGGGGTGCCAACACTTACAGCCAGTTATAAAGTTGTACCCCTACCTGTGAATAGTCATGGGATGATCCATGACAGTAGGCACATACCCCATACTATATATGCACTAGATGATGCCGGAGATGGCTTGCAATGCAGGGCCACAGGGTCCACTCACATGACTATTCACAGGTAGCCAGCAAAACTTTATATCTTTATATTCAAGGCCTATTTCACGGAGTCACTATGGCGAGAGTTGGGGACAAAATTATATGTTCCCTTTAAAGGAGGCTCTGTTCCTGGTATTGTGGCTGAGCACCATCACTGCAGCTCTACTCCCATTGTAGTCAAAGGGAGAAGAGCTGCAGTACCGGTGCCAACTGCTGCCAACTTTGTGCCGTATACAGTACGGGTGTCAAAAATGGCTCTGCACAGCTGATATATGTGGGGGCCTCCTGTTGACCCCTCACTAATCTTTATCTAATATTTATGGCTTTTCATAAGGATAAATCAAAAATTACTGGCCAACCTCTTTGATAGAATCTCTATGACACAGTTACTTTAGCTCTGTTTCTCTCCACGTCACTTTTCACATGAATTGGCACCTTGGAGACTCGGCATGGGGAAGGGCAGCAGACACAATTACCAGTGGCCCATAGATGGCAGTATAGTCATAGTACTAATGCAATTCAGCCGCAAAGTCACAGTAGGTCACACTGTGCAGGTCTTTTCAGAAGTAAATGTCACTGTATCTGGATGTAAATTCCAGATCTCTATTTACATAGAGATACTTGCCAGAAGGACCTGGAGTTTCCCAAAATTGGGAAAACACCCAAGTCTACCCGTCTCCAAAAGCACGATTAGCAGATGCCAATAAATGGAGTTTACAACATAATACTAGTAGTAATGATAATTATCATAAAAGTTATTTATAGCACCAACATATAACACAACCCTATTCAATTCATAGGGTACAGTCAACAAGACCGAACATTACAGGGCAGCATTTAAACAATTAAAACAATAGGAGTGAGGGCCCTGCCCACAAGAGCTTACAATCTATGAGGTAAAAGTGCTTGTACAATGGTCCAGGCATCTTTTCTAAACACAGATAAAGCTGTGGGTATTGGGAATTAACCTACCTATAAGTGTCTGGGGTAGCGGAGTCTAGAGAACTAGGACAGCTAGAGAAGAGTCTTAAAGATGGGAGTGGAAGGTTCACATTGTGGAGGGTGAAAGTCTTAGATCATAGAAAAAATAGCGAGAATGGGTAGGGCGATAGAGACAAGGGAGGAGGTATATCGAGATGCAGTGAGTGGGGGCACTATTACCTGTAAGGGGAGATAAAACACATAGGTAATAGTGTCCCAATTAACACTATAGTAACATCAGCCTTATGGTTGCCTTCAACGGGCTATAACTCTAACTAAACATACAGTGACTTGCAAAAGTATTCATACCCCTTGAACTTTTTCACATTTTCTCACCTTACAACCACAAACTTAAATGTATTTTATTGAGATTTTAAGTGATAGACCAACACAAAGTAGCAGATAATTGTGAAGTGGAAGGAAAATGATACATGGTTTTCAAAATTTTAATCAAATACAAATCTGAAAAATGCGATGTGCAAAAGTATTCAGCCCCCGGTACTGTGATATCCCTACATAAAATCCAGTGCGCACAATTGCCTTCAGAAGTCGCTTAATGAGTTAATAGAGTCCAGCTGTGTGTAATTTAGTTTAAGTATAAATACACCTGTTCTGTGAAGGCCTCAGTGGTTTTTTAGAGAACACTAGTGAACAAACAGCATCATGCAGACCAAGGAACCCACCAGACAGGTCAGAGATAAAGTTGTGGAGAAGTTTAAAGTAGAGTTAGGTTATAAAAACATATCCCAAGATTTGAGCATCCCAAGGAGCACTGTTCAATCCATCATCCAAAAATGGAAAAAGTATTCTGCAACTGCAAACCTACCAAGATATGGCAAGGAGCAAGGAGAGCACTGGTCAGAGAAGCAGCCAAGAGGCCCATGGTCACTCTGGAGGAGCTGCAGAAATCCACAGCTCAGGTGAGAGAATCTGTCCACAGGACAACTATAAGTCGTGCACTCCACAAATCTGGTCTTTCATTGGGCTGAGGTAAAGAACGGACTTGGGGTTGTCTGCATCAGCTAGAGCTCAGCTCAGTGCCGGAGGGAGAAGAAGCGCTGGCTGATGAAGAGGCACCGTTGGTGACGTCGCAGTTCTAGGGACCAGCGGAAGTAGATAGCCTGCGGCAGGAGGCGGAGACCCTGCCAGTGAAAAGGAACCGGAGGAGCTGCGCTGCTTACACACCACCTCCTGTGAGTCACTGAAGAAGAGACGGCGCTGGAAGTGAGCGGCACATGTCAGGAGTCAAAGTAGCGCTTCGGGCCAGCTAAGAGATGAGGAGGCTGGCAACACCGGAGCGGCCACATAACAAGCCTGGATTGCTGGACACTTTACAGGACTTCTGGGAAGAAGACACCGGAGTATCGAGCAGACCTTCATCTGCTGTGAGCTCACAGCAAGCCGTGCAGAAGAGCCATAAAACCTTAGCACACAATGAAGGCAGAACTGGAGCAGCAGTGCCAAGCCTCTGGATCAAGCCAGGAGGTGCAACAGGAGGACTATCCATGTCACGTCTGTTAATACTGATACAAATTTTGTCTAGTTTGCTAGGTTTACTGATTGATTTTGCTTCTCCTTCAATTGCTGGGGCTTGGGTTACACCACCCAGTAAAGTTACTAGTTCTTCCATTAATTCTGTTGTGCTCTGGTTTATTCCAACACATTGATATTGTACTTGAGGCTTACCGTAATTTTGGTGGCATGGCTTGGTACAATTATGACAAATTATTTATACAGAAGTTAGCAGTACACCCCTCACTTAAATGTGGGGTTAAAGACGTTGGTCTTTGGATTAATCTGATGTCGCCTCAGAGATCAGAGTGTAATAGGCCAAACAGCTCCGCTCCTAACAATTTAAGGAACAGAGTCTTCTTCACTTACAATGAATCATCTTGTATGGGGTTGCAAAATTGCCGCTACAGGCATATTGTGCTCTTTTTTTTTTTTTTTTGTGCTCTTCCCATGTCAAAGTGTTTTAACCCCTTAAGGAAACAGCCCAAAAGTACCTTAAGGACCAGGCCTCATTTTTCAGAACTGACATGTGTCACTTTATATGGCAATAACTTTGAGACGCTGTAACTTACACAAGTGATTTAGAGATTGTTTTTTGTGACACATTGTACTTCATCTACGTGGTAAACATTGATCAATATTTTTGTACTTATTTATAAAAAAAATAGGAAATTTGGAAAAAAATCTCAACTTTCAAAATGTGAAAAGCTCACCCAAATACATTAATAAATATTATCTACCATATCTCTGCTTTATACCAGCATCATCTTTTAATCGTCCTTTCATTTATTTTGGACATTACAAAGCTTACAAGTGTAACAACAATTTTCCAGATTTACAAAAAAATGTCCCAAACTAATTTTTTAGGGACCACTTCAGTTCTGAAGGGGATTATAAAGGCCTATATATTAGAAGCTCCCATAAATCACCCCATTATCAAAACTGCACCCCTCAAATAATTCAAAACAGCATTTGGGAAGTATGTTAACCCTTCAAGAATTTCACTGGAATTAAAACAATATGGAGGTGAAATTTAGACATTTCATTTTTTTAAATAGTACTTTAAATTATCCCTAAAATTAACACATTCACAAGGGGTTAAAGTAGAAAATGCATCTCACAGTTTGTTGAACAATTTCTCCCAAGCACTGAAATACCCGACATGTGGGTGTAAACTTATGTTTGGGCACACGGCAGCGCAGGAGGGAAGGAGCGACACTAGGGGTTTGAAAAGCAGATTTTGTTTTTGGAAACTACAACCCCTGACAGAATTTATCACATTTTAATTTTAACAAGTGGTTAAAGGAGAAAAAGCTCCCCACAGTTTGTTACACAATTTCTCCTGAACATGGAAATACCCCAAATGTGGCTATAAACTGCTGTACGGGTACATGGCGGGGCTCAGAATGGAAACAGTGCTTTTGGAGGGCAGATTTTGCTGGTATAGTACCAGCTGGTAAAGTACCAGTACAATGGAACCTCCAAAAAGTGACCCCATTTTGGAAACTACACCCCTCAAGGGGTATTATCATTTTGAGCCTAGGAGTGCTTCCCAAAAATTCATGTACAAAGTGAAAATTTTAATTTTTATAGAAATATGCCATTTCGGTGCCCAATATGTTGTGCCCACTTTGTGTCATCAAAGACATGCAAGCCAGGCAGACAGGGTGTATTTTTGTTTGTAGACCAGCTGTTTTCGGACGTGGGGATATATAATTTGTTTATGTTTATTAATCTTTATTGAACTTTTAGGTTTTAATGTTTTTTTTAATAACTTTTTTTTTTTTTTTAAACTATTTTATTAGCCCCCCCCCCAAGGGGGCTTGAATCTGCAATTGTTTGATTGCAGGTCCCATAGACTGCAATACAACTGTATATATAGGTATTGAGACTGGCTGCAATAGTAATATTCATATGACAGTTCTGGGAGCCTTCATAAGGTCCCCGGTTGTCATAGGAACAGGTCAGCTCCCGCGATCTCACCGCGTGTGAGCCAGCCAGCAACGTCAAAGGGGGTGGGGGGGGAGAATCAGTATCCAAAGCCCGCATTTAGAGTGTACTCTGATCGCGAGCATTAGCTACAGGTCTCCACTGTACATTACTATGCTGCAGAGCGGCCGCCATCTTTAAAGACCCAACATCCGCTGTAATAGTATAGCAGATGCTGGGAAGGGGTTAAGGCATCGCTGGCTCCAAGAACATTATTAGGCCGCATGGATTACTTAGCTAATGTTTAGTAATTCTTTTAACGTTGATTATTTCCAGGTTGATTTATCATTAGCTCTTTTATACTTGTGCGATCCAATGAATAAAATCCTCCGCTTTTCTTCTATTTGTAAAACATTGGCCGGGATTTCATTCTTTCTTCGTTTAAGTGGTGGCAGGTCGTTTCTAGTTTTTACCCTTTTAAGCAGGTATTGAAGGGTTATAGAAAGTCTTTGGATAGGAGATGAGCGAACTTGTTATGTAAATTGTATTTGCTATTAGAACAGGTTTGTCGGACAGTTTAGAGTTATGTGTATTTAGGACAGCAGCCATTTTGACATTCCTTAGTGCATTGCGTATTAGCGAGCTGTTTGCTTAGAGTACATGTTGGGCTTCTGGTTTACAGTTTAAGGATATTCAGCTATATGACGGTTACTTGGTCATTTTTCTAAAGAAAATCAAAACTGATCAGTTGGGGAAAGGAGAGCACTGTCAGCAAAGTGAAAGTAAAAAAAAACACCAGGTACATGCTGGGGTTACTATTACCTCCATGTGTCTCACATATCAGTAACCCTTATGTAAAGCACACAGGGGTTAATGTGAGGGACATGATAGGGTTAATTGCTATTACTATGAGGCACATGGCTTTGCTAAACTGTAATGTACATGACCATACTTTTTATCCACAACTGTGGATAAAAGTATGGATCTATACATTTCAATGGGCCTGTACACACAGCCGTTCTTTGCGACTGTGTGTCCGGGCCAAATTGAAGAGCTTCAAATTATGGAGCAGGTCCTATATCTGTCCTATACATACCCTATATCTGTCTGCATTTGTGGCCCTGTCAATTCATTTTTTATGAAAACCACATCCATTCCATTTGTGTGCAGGAGGCCTAAGGCTACAGGCCCCACGTTGTGGTAACGCAGCATTTTTGTTGCAGATTTTGCTGTGGTTTTTTGAGCCAAAGCCAAGAATGGTTACAAAAGGAATGGAAAATATAAAGGAAGTTCTTACACTTCTGCCTTCTTCTCAATCTATTCCTGGCTTAGGCTCAGAAAAACGCAGCAGCCTTAGGCTAAGGCCCCATGTTGCGGAAACACAGCTTTTTCGTTGTTGCAGATTTTGTTGCAGTTTTTTGAGCCAAAGCCAGGAGCGGATTGAACAGAAAATAGAAATATAAGAGCTTACTATATATTTCCCATTCCTTTTGTAGCCATTCTTGGCTTTGGCTGAAAAAAAATGCAGCAAAATCTACAACAAAAAAAAGCTGCGTTTCTGCAATGTGGGGCCTCAGTCTTAGGGCATTTCTTTTTGGGTGGTGACACAGTATACCCAGATGTGCCTATAGCCAAATCCAGTCCCCGGGCACCAGTGCTGTTACTTTGGGGTGAGTGTGACACCCATTAGTTACTGGCTGTGGTTTTGCTGTTACCGCCAGGAATTAAAAGTGGCTGAAAAGTGAAAGTACAGGTGGCTGGGGACTGGATGCAGCATCCAGGTACACAGTGTGTCACCATCCTACAGATGTTACATCACTCTGCTCCCAGTCATATACACATGTACTTACATTGGCCCCTGCACACAGTATTATGCCCCATAGCGGCCCCTGCACACAGTATTTTGCCCCATTGTGGACCCATGAACAATTATTATACTCTGGGGTCTCAGAAGACCCCAGAGTATAATGATCGGAGACTCAGGGGAGAATACAAACAAAAAAAGTTACCTACCTCTTCCTGGCTCCGGCGCACTCCCCGCTACTTCGGCCATCTTCAATGTTGGACCAGATCTTGCGTGAGCCAGGCTGGCATCACGACGCATAATGACGCAGGCCTGGCCCACGTGACGTCACCAAACAGGCCCGAAGCCTGCGGAGTGTAGGAGAGGTAAGTAACAGTGTTTTTTATGTTCCCTCACCCCCCTGGCCCTCGAATCATTATACTCGGGGGTCTGAAAAGTGTAAAAGTGACCTGTTCCGTGGGTTTCATGTAAATTATTATCTTGGGTTTCTGCCACAGTGACTTTTCAGTGAAAGTCGCAGTGTGTGTCTCCAGCCTAAATTTCCCCCTTGAGGCTGAGGCTCTACTTTGCGGAAATACAGCTTTTTTGTTGCAGATTTTGCAGCATTTTTTTGAGCCAAAGCCAAGAATGGCTATAAAAAGAATGAGAAATATAAAGGAAATTCTTATACATTTACCTTCTGCTCAATCCACTCCTGGTTTTCGCTCAAAAAAATGCAGCAAAATCTGCAACAAAAAAAAGATGTATTTCCGTAATGTGGGCCTTAGCCTAAACAAGTTGTTCAGGACTAAGGGGCCTAGCGATAGGGTGCAGCGGTAGCAGTTTCTATCGGGCCCTGGAGATTGAGGGGACTCAAAGGCCTCCCTACAACATAAGACACCAGTATTATATAGTAGATAGCTAATGGTAAGTGGGGCCCCATTACAGATTTTACTTTGGGGTCTGGGGATTCAAAGTTACCCCTCTGCCTGGCCCTTCTTTTTGATTTTTGATTTTAGTTCATCATTATGTAATCCGAGGGGGTAAAACACCTGAGAACCTCACCAATCATTTGGTTGAAGAGGTTGCATTTAGGTGAACTTCTTCACCGAATACCATACACTGTGCTTCATGTTTCATCTCAGCCCTATTCTCTTGAATGGGACTGAGCCGCTGCTGTACCTTGTGACTGATGAACGTGCCATCATTCTCACAGGGAACAGTGCCACAATGTCTTCAAACAGCTGATCGGTGGGGGTCCTAGGTATCAGATCACCACATATTGATATTGTATGCTAGTTCCAGGGTCCAGAGATTGATTTTCTACAGACATAGATTCTTTGACGGCTTTGCTATTTAGATTGTAGATAACATTCTGCATGCCGGGCATCCTGGCTGTGACTTTCATATGGGCTAGAAAACACCTTCCTTCTTCATTCCTATCATGTTTTCATAGCTAAGGCCAATCCAGTTCAATCTGATATCAATGATAAATATGTCATGTAGAAATTCAGTAGACACAGAACAAACTCTTCATGAACCATCTACAAATATCACACGAAGGGGAAATAATCTATTCCAAAAAATGTATTAAAGGGGTTGTCCAGCAAATTACTGTAATTAGAAAACCTTCATGTAGTCCAGGCCTAATAGACAACTGGCTGTTACCATTCCCCTTGCCAATATGAATCCCTACTGGCATAACTATAGGGGTCTCAGTGGTTGCAGCTATGACCAGCCAATAATCCACTAGGGCCTACAGTCACCATATTAAAGACACCCCCGGAGCCATTTTTCTCACCACAAAGTCTGGAGATTTGGAAGTTGCGGGCAAGTTATTGTGGACTTATTTTTACCTAATAGAGGAGGTTTAACCTCTTGCTGGTGAACAGGCTGAGATTAGGAAATGGCCAGTCTGGAGGATGTCGTACTAGTAACGTCATCCAGGGGCGGGCACAGTGGTTAAGCACAGGAGTAAGGATCTTCTGTAGGGTCTTTGGTGCCCTTAAAGTGTACTGGCTCTGCTAGAATTGCAAGTCGGAGCATGCCGCCCCTTTACTACTGTCTGGCCGGGTCAGACAGCTGGGGATCTCACAGTATTCGTGAATCCCAGTGGTCTAGCACTTCACCTGACTCCTTCTGTGATTATTTTAGTTCTGTGATTTAAATAAAGCTGTGGCCATTTTGACACCCAAAATAAAGTGCTTTGTGCATTTTTTTCAAAGTCAATGTTTACTGTAGTTTGGGTTCTTTTAGGAAGATACAAAGTATCATGACCACAAATAAATAAAACAATTTCATTTTATTAACATAAATAACTAATAAACAAACATATATTGGGAAATAAATAATGGAGGTACACCATAATAAAGACAGGGAGGGATAGTTGGGGCCACAACAACAATACAAATGTTAGAATTAGGGGATACACTGCTGATGCTAATACATAAATAAATTCATGATAGCGATTGGAAACAACCTGAGCTACACGTGTCAATATACCCACGTGGACAAAATTGTTGGTACCCCTATTTAATGAAAGAAAAACCCACACTGGTCACAGAAATAACTTGAATCTGACTAAAGTAATAATATATAACTACATGTTGATAAGCCACAAAACTTCTGGGAGAATGTCCTATGGACAGATGAGACAAAAATCGACATTTTTGGCAAGGCAGATCAGCTCTATGTTCACAGACAGAAAAATGAAGCATATCTTGAAAATAAAACTGTCCGTACTGTGAAACATGGAGGAGGCTCTGTTATGTTCTGGGGCTGCTTTGCTACATCTGGCACAGGGTGTCTTGAATCTGTGCAGGGTACAATGAAATCTCAAGACTATCAAGGGATTCTAGAGAGAAATGTGCTGCCAAGTATCAGAAAGCTTGGTCTCAGTTGCAAGTCATGGGTCTTGCAACAGGATAATGACCCAAAACACACAGCTAAAAACACCCAAGAATGGCTAAGAGGAAAACATTGGACTATTCTGAAGTGGCCTTCTATGAGCCCTGACCTAAATCCTATTGAGCATCTTTGGAAGGAGCTGAAACATTGCCGTCTGGAAAAGGCACCCTTCAAACCCGAGACAACTGGAGCAGTTTGCTCATGAGGAGTGGCCAAAATACCTGCTGAGAGGTGCAGAAGTCTCATTGACAGTTACAGGAATCGTTTGATTGCAGTGATTGCCCCAAAAGGTTGCGCAACAAAATATTAAGTTAAGGGAACCATCATTTCTGTCCAGGCCTGTTTCATGAGTTTTCACAGCCATGAATAAAGAATGGTACCAGAATGTCCTCCAAGAGCAACTTCTCCCAACCGTCCAAGAGCAGTTTGGCGCTCAACAATGCCTTTTCCAGCATGATGGAGCACCTTGCCATAAAGCAAAGGTGATAACTAAATGGCTCAGGGAACAAAACATAGAGATTTTGGGTCCATGGCCTGGAAACTCCCCAGATCTTAATCCCATTGAGAACTTGTGGTCAATCATCAAGAGACGGGTGGACAAACAAAAACCAACAAATTCAGACAAAATTAAAGCATTGATTCTGCAAGAATGGACTGCTATCAGTCAGGATTTGGTCCAGAAGTTGATTGAGAGCATGCCAGGGAGAATTGCAGAGGTCCTGAAGAAGAAGGGTCAACACTGCAAATATTGACTTGCTGCATTAACTCATTCTAACTGTCAATATAAGCTTCTGTTACTCATAATATGAATGCAATTATATTTCTGTATGTGATAAAAACATCTGACAAACACACATAAAAACCAGAGGGCAGCAGATCATGTGAAAATATAATATTTGTGTCATTCTCAAAACTTTTGGCCATGACTGTACTGTCTGTGTAGGTTCCATTTCTGGAACTACTAGAAATAATGACCAAATACTGACCGTGTGAATATGACCTTATACATAGAGAACAGGCAACACATCATGTTTGCTGCACAGTGTTTTTCCCTTTTATTTCTCAATAAAATTAATGAACGTTAATTATTACATTATACATACCTCAGAATGGCGACATTCAAACATACTACTTATCTCCTCAAAGCAAGACCTCAGATATAGCCTGTAGAGATACAAAGCAAGACCTCAGATATAGCCTATAGAGATACAAAGCAAGACTTCATACCATTATGTCAATAAGAAATAAAGTTGTTGTTTTCTGAATTCAGTGATGCAAACATAAAAAAAATTCCACCCAAATAGACTCAGTAATGAAAGGCGATAAACCTTTCAGAGCCTAAATAGTTAAGTGAGTACTGTAGAATAAGGTCACTTTTATATGTAATTGTGGGAAAGATGTCTTAGGCTGAGGCCCCACGTTACAGGAGCGCAGTGTTTTTTTTTGCAGATTTTGTTGCAGTTTTTTTAGTCAAAGTCAGGAGTGGCTTGAAAAGAAATGGGAAATATAAAAGGAAGGTCTTAGACGTTTCCCTTCTGTTAAATCCACTCCTGACTATGGCCCAAAAAAACGCAGCAAAATATGCAACAAAAAAACCCTGGCTTCAGGTGGCCTGCACAGGTCAATGTTAGGATGCTAAATATGCAAAATGATCCAATGTATCACCTTTAAGCCACTACTGTTTTTGTGAGTCCGCAGTATTCAATAGACAGTCACAGGGCATGAAGTCTCTCCAAAAATATATAGTAACATAGTAGATGAAGACATTGGCTTGCCCAGTCCAACCTATACCCCTACTGTGTTAATCCAGAGGAAGGCAAAAAAAAAAAAAAAAAAAATTAGGCCAGTGCCAATCGCCACAGGTTAGGGTGAAAAAAATTCCTTCTCGACTCCAAATTTGGCAATCAGGATAAAATCTACCAAAAATCTAAAACCTGTAATATTTTTCCATTCATAAAAGGCATCCAGGCCCTCCTTGAGCTTGCACAAGGAATCCACCATCACCACATCATGTGGCAGTGAGTTCAATAGTCTCACTGCTCTTACAGTAAAGAATCTCTGTCCATGATGCTGGTGAAATGTTCTCTCGTCTAGACATAGGGGATATCCCCTTGTCATTGTCACCAGCCTAGGAGCAAAAAGATCAAGACCGACCTAGGAATAAAAATTATTTTCTCTGTCGCTGCCACCCTCTAAGAAATGCTCCAGGGCTTTAACACTTATACTGTCACATGGTGCCCTTTTCATGGCTACTCTTTGCATTGCAGGGGAATTGTGGCACCTCGGGCCCAAAACATTCATGTGACCATCCAGGCCATTAAGACTTCTATTAACTTGAAGGTAAAGTCTCGCCTGATTTTTTTTTTTTTTTCAGTCACATGAACCATTTTGTGGCTTTTTATATGCTTTACAGCAGCCATACGGACTAAAGTCAGAGAGGAGGAGGAGGTGATCTGTAACCATCACTTATTGTGAATGGTGTTTCCTGTGATAGACGACGACAATATTATCCTTCATTGTAATAATGCCTGTGTTGAGATAGCTGCTGAGAAGTGATCTCTACAGAACCGGAAGTGTCAGACTATTATTAGGCTCAGAGTGAAATTGCAGGATTTGTTTTTTTCTAAAAATATATAATGATATGTAAAATTGAAATAAACATAAGTTATTAAAAAATATGTTTAAAGAGGACCTTTCACGTCCTCATGTACAGTCATATGAAAAAGTTTGGGCACCCCTATTAATCTTAATCATTTTTAGTTCTAAATATTTGGGTGTTTGCAACAGCCATTTCAATTTGATATATCTAATAACTGATGGACACAGTAATATTTCAGGATTGAAATGAGGTTTATTGTACTAACAGAAAATGTGCAATATGTATTAAACCAAAATTTGACCGGTGCAAAAGTATGGGCACCTCAACAGAAAAGTGACATTAATATTTAGTAGATCCTCCTTTTGCAAAAATAACAGCCTCTAGTCGCTTCCTGTAGCTTTTAATCAGTTCCTGGATCCTGGATGAAGGTATTTTTGACCATTCCTCTTTACAAAACAATTCCAGTTCAGTTAAGTTTGATGGTCGCCGAGCATGGACAGCCCGCTTCAAATTATCCCACAGATGTTCAATGATATTCAGGTCTGGGGACTGGGATGGCCATTCCAGAACATTGTAATTGTTCCTCTGCATGAATGCCTGAGTAGATTTGGAGCTGTGTTTTGGATCATTGTCTTGCTGAAATAGCCATCCCCGGCGTAACTTCAAATTCGTCACTGATTCTTGTACATTATTCTCAAGAATCTGCTGATACTGAGTTGAATCCATGCGACCCTCAACTTTAACAAGATTCCCGGTGCCGGCATTGGCCACACAGCCCCAAAGCATGATGGAACCTCCACCAAATTTTACAGTGGGTAGCAAGTGTTTTTCTTGGAATGCTGTGTTTTTTGGACGCCATGCATAACGCCTTTTTGTATGACCAAACAACTCAATCTTTGTTTCATCAGTCCACAGGACCTTCTTCCAAAATGAAGCTGGCTTGTCCAAATGTGCTTTTGCATACCTCAGGCGACTCTGTTTGTGGCGTGCTTTCAGAAACGGCTTTTTCGCATCACTCTCCCATACAGCTTCTCCTTGTGCAAAGTGTGCTGTATTGTTGACCGATGCACAGTGACACCATCTGCAGCAAGATGATGCTGCAGCTCTTTGGAGGTGGTCTGTGGATTGTCCTTGACTGTTCTCACCATTCTTCTTCTCTGCCTTTCTGATATTTTTCTTGGCCTACCACTTCTGGGCTTAACAAGAACTGTCCCTGTGGTCTTCCATTTCCTTACTATGTTCCTCACAGTGGAAACTGACAGGTTAAATCTCTGAGACAACTTTTTGTATCCTTCCCCTGAACAACTATGTTGAACAATCTTTGTTTTCAGATCATTTGAGAGTTGTTTTGAGGAGCCCATGATGCCACTCTTCAGAGGAGATTCAAATAGGAGAACAGCTTGCAATTGGCCACCTTAAATACCTTTTCTCATGATTGGATACACCTGGCTATGAAGTTCAAAGCTCAGTGAGGTTACAAAACCAATTTTGTGCTTCAGTAAGTCAGTAAAAAGTAGTTAGGAGTATTCAAATCAATAAAATGATAAGGGTACCCAAATTTTTGCACCGGTCAAATTTTGGTTTAATGCATATTGCACATTTTCTGTTAGTACAATAAACCTCATTTCAATCCTGAAATATTACTGTGTCCATCAGTTATTAGATATATCAAATTGAAATGGCTGTTGCAAACACCCAAATATTTAGAACTAAAAATTATTAAGATTAATAGGGGTGCCCAAACTTTTTCATATGACTGTATATGCTGTTTTACATACCGCTAGAAAGCCAACAGTGCTGTGAATTCAGTGCACTGCTGGCTCTCCCGGTATGTGCCCCGGGGCTGGAGATATCGGGGGTCTTAGTTTCACGGTTCACTGTCAGAAGGGCGTTCCTGACAGTCTAGCTGCGCTGTGAGGAACGCCCTCTCTGACAGTACGCATCCCATAGCACTGTACTGGGGGGGTGTTTCTCACAGCTCAGCGTCATCACTGGGCGGTAAGGAATGCCCCCTCTGACAGTACAGGGCTATGGGACGTGTACTGTTAGGGAGGGCGTTCAATACAGCGCAGCTAGACGGTCAGGAATGCCCTTCTGACAGTGAACCATGAAACTAAGACCCCCGATATCTCAGGCTACCAGGCCGGGGGAACAAAAAAAGCCGGCAGTGTGCTGAATTCAGCGTGCTGTCGGCTTTCTAGCGGTATGTAAAACAGCATATACTACTGAGGATGTGAAAAGTTGATTCAAACAATAGGTCATTTTTATGACATTCTCAGGTCAAATATCATATTCTACTCTATAACGAAATCCCTTCACAATCTTATGGTGACATTGGACTTTATCCACTTATCATATCTTGGAATTAAAAATATCAGTTCAGAATTTTTGCAACCTTTACCTGTGTTGCACCTATATTGTGTGTTTGGAACTCCTTGGAGTAACATCATATCACACCTAGTTCCTTGTGTAACATTCTGTTAAGGAAGTAGATGGTAAAAAAAAAGCAGTTCACAGAACTGAATAATTTAACAGACCTTTGCAGGTGACACTGTCTATGACATCAGCAAAACAACATAACACCCTGTATTTTACATCACAAGAGGAACTGACTACACTGTTGGCAACACAAGAGCACAGGTGAATGTTTAATAAAGAGGCATTGTAAACCAGTCCTCAGGATTACTGCACAGACACACTATGGAGACGGGTGAGTACACCTGGATATTGGAGCTTTACCAGACTTTTCTAACATGGTTACGAGTAGATATCTAGGAGAGATATTGTTCTGTATGTCAGATATCTTCAGCTTTATATTACGTATGTGGCTGCTTGGTGAGATTCTCTACACAGCTGGATGTCACATGGAGGGGACATTATAGTAACCTACAATTTGTTTTCTGAAATGTACTTTTGACTCGTCTACCACTAACAGTAGTCACCGTTTCCGTCATATCACAGACAAGCACAGTTATAGCTGAAGCAACTCTGTAGTGTGAGAACATCAACAAACAGCTCCATAAATCTCAGCCTCCTGGACCCTGTGAGTGTGATATAAGGAAACATTGAGGGTCGGGGCAATTATCGCTAATGTTTTTAAAGGTTTAGAATGACTAAACTTCATAGGTTATGTTTATGACTTTTTTGCTCTCATGAATTCGGACAGATAGTATTGACTATTTTTATTATTTCTTGGCATATTTCATGATTTCCATTTCTTTGCAATTAATTTAGTTCTGCCCGTTACAGTGTCCAGACATATCATTGTTCTATGTATCGGAGGAAAGCTATCAACATTTAGTCTTGCCATAGGCAATTCTGGAGTGAGTTGTAATATAAGAAGGTCTGAAACTGATTTTTTCCAAGATGGTATTAAAAGTGGACATTCCCAAAGTGTATATAAGCATGTCTATTAGATCCCAATGGGGCGTATTTATCAATCTGTTTACGACAAATTTCTTTTGTATAAAAAATGGTACACGTTATTTTCAATATATTCATGAAAGAAATGTACCAAAAAGAAAAGATTTATTAGACATAATTGAATTAAAAAAACAGGCACAAAACGGGGTGGGGCTAAATCTTAACCTAATTTTCAACATATTTATAAAACTTAAAAACAAGAATATGGTGCAAATATCATGCACAAATAAAACCACATTAAAAATGGTCTAAAATGGTAGTGTAGGTCTCCTTTTGCCCTTGCACATAGCATAATGCCTCTTTGTGGCTGACAACCATTTCTAGGCTCTCTACGCCCAAACCACAAGGTTTATAATGGTCCTTTAAAGGAACTGGACAAACTACGGCGAGATCTGAGGCAGGTGTAATATTAAAAAAAGACATACTTGTCCATGGTGCTTCGTTGTCCCCCGCTTCAGTCTGTTCGGTCGCGTGCTGTGCCTCAGGTCCCTGGAAGCCCTGCGCCTCACATGACCACTGAGACCAATCAGCAGCTTCGGTGGTCGCTGGAGAGGGACTGGTGACATATGTGGTGGCAGCGGCTGACAACAAAGTGCTGGGGACAGGTGATTATAGACAACCCCCTTAAACCCCCCTCACATGATATAATGTCCATTATTGGCCCCATACACACTAGGGGAAATTGATTATCCCATCTATGCCAGATTTCTGATGCAGATGGTGCACCAAATGTGTGACATTCCCCATTCTGCTCCGTACTCACCACATTCTGTTTGTTTCTAGACAAATCCAGATCTTTTGACCATTTGACTAGGCAGAATTATTGATGTCTGGGAATTGTTATGAAGCTGCGAACGTAATTGCAAGTAACGGAAAAATTCCATTCTGTGTAGGTGATATTGAGTCTGTAAATCTGAGAATCTTTTTAGTGTGGGGCCCTCGTATAGGTCTGTTATACAGTATATTCAATAATATTATTATTATTATTACTATTAGAGATGAGCAAATCGATTCTGCAGAAGTGGAATTCGATCCGAATTTCAGGAAATCTTCGATTCACCACGATTCCAGATTTCGAGATGTTTCGTGGTAACGAATATTTAGTAAGGACCTTTGTGACATCAGACGGTCACAAGATATTCTCTAGTGATGTGATTGGGTAGGCGTGTCTTTACCGCGGTATCCAAGGGCTTCTGGCATTTTGCCGCCCACCCCGGCTCTCTGCAGCCCGGAAATAGCTGTTTATCCGCCGCGAAGAAATTCGGATTGAAGCTAATTTTTTTGGAACTTCGAATCGAACTGCCGAATCGAACTTTTGAGAAATTCGCTTATCTCTAATTACTATTATTAATTCCTCATTCTATCCAGAATTTCATTCACATACTGCTCTTTTTAATATTTCTATTGATATTTGTTTTTTTTTACATCTAGCATTTGATTAAATCATCTCACACACTGAAAGTATTTGTTATAGAAGGTATTTTGGTAGAAGTAGTAGAAAGGGTGTCTGTTCGATGCCAGACTCTTAAATATATCTTTACATCTACATTTAGTGATGATCTTGGTCTAAAATGTGCAGCTTGTGGCGTATCTCGGTTGCCTGGCTTTGGGATAGTTAGTCATGGACCTCCTTAATAATGTGAACATTTCTTGCCCTGAAACATAACCACCTACGGTAATCTTGCCTTTTATAGCTCCTTGTGTGTCAATTTTTACAATGAGTCAATGGTTGATAGTTTAGCAGTTCTGTTTGTACAAGTTCTCTTAAAAATTAACAAGGAAAAGATAGTGGATTATAGGCAGGTTTGTCTGGAAGCTGGCATATATATATGACTTGTGCCAATGCACAATGATCCTTCCTGGAACTCCTAGCGGGGACTGGTATAGAACATAATAACAAATAAGACTGAAGGGCAGATGAGGGCAGTTGCTGTGAGAAGGGATACTGTACCTGTGTTACTAAAACTATACATTTCAGACCTGGATCAAATCCTGCACTAGAGATGAGCGAATTGATTCTGCAGAAGTGGAATTCGATCCAAATTTCAGGAAATCTTCGATTCGCCACGATTCCCGATTTCTTGATGCCTCACGATATTCTCTAGTGATGTGATTGGGTAGGCGTGTCTTTGCTTGTTAGCAGATCCTTCCACATGAATAAAAGTTGTCTGTGCTGGGGGGAGAGAGAGAGAGAGGAGAGAGAGAGAGAGAGAGAGAGAGAGAGAGAGAGAGAGAGAGAGAGCGAGAGAGATGGAGAGAGACATGACCGCGGCATCCAAGGGCTTCCGCCATTTTGCCGCCTACCTGCCCACCCCGGCTCTCTGCGGCCCGGAAATAGCTCAAATACCTCAAAGTATTCGGTTCGAAGCTAATTTGTTTTGGAACTTCGAATCGAACTTTTGAGAAATTCGCTCATCTCTATCCTGCACCAAGTCAGAATAAAAGTCATTTTACCTAATGAAGGACTCTGTCCAAAATGTGTACTTACATAAACAAGTATATTATCATTTATTCACCAAGAATCTGCCCTGGGATGTTACTGAATCGGCTTCGTAACACAGATCTGCTGTTCTGTCTTCTGCTCTTTAATGTCTTTCAATTACTGTGCCAGTCTCACAGGACTCCTATATTAGTGCTAGTCGCCCCCAACATGTTCCGAAACAGTACCAGCTCAACACAGCTCCAACAATGGTGTCAGCCTCACTCATGTCCCATTAGTAGTCCCATGAGTAGTACAATACAGTGCCAACTCCACATACTGGATGCCCTATAAATGTGTCATCCCCACAGAGCTCCTAAAATAGTGCTAGACTCCAACATTTTCCATAAAAGTAGCAGTCCCATACAGCTCCAATAACAGTGCCACCCCCACACACGTCCCATAAAGTACAAGTCTGCTAGAGTTCACATAACAGTGTGTTTTGCTGTGTAACCAGGTTTATGTTCAGATATCCATTTAAAGAGAAATACAATGATAATGGTAACTTAATTAAGTAATTAATAATTATAAGCGATTGTTTCTTGTCTTACTTTATCAATATCAATTATACAAAGGATAAAAGACAAAAATACATCACCAATTGAGTTTTGTAAGCAACAAAAGGCGAACATGTTGTTTCCTGAGTTAGCCCCAGGGAGCAGAACAACAAGACTAGTGCCATATCCTCATTGGCAATACGCCCGAATCAGCTACACAACACAATCTTAAAAAATAGTGCAGCATTCCAGAGTCCTACTGCTTCTATTGTCTTTGTGCCTTTGGGTATCTTTTATGTCTGTATTGTGGATGTGTTTCATGTATTTATTGTTTTGCAGCTTCCCCTTTGTATTCCCTTTTGGTTTCCCCCACTGTATGGTTCACCCCCATACTTGGTACAGCTCTGGCTTATCACAGACCACTGGGTGTGGTCTGGGAGACTTTAGTCTCCAGAAAACAGTTAGGGCCTCAGTTATAGTGTTAGCAGTGTGTAGAGGAAGACAGTGAGAGTTGGCACTGTCATGCTGAGCCCATCGGTTTCCTATACAGCCCCTGAGGGAGAAGTTTGAGCCCAAGGCTTTCCTAAAGGCAGCCCTGAGACAGGAAAGAATAGCTGTCAAGTGCTAGGAGGAGAGACAGAGTCCTGCCTGACAGGAGTTGTCCGGGACTTCCTTACTTACAGCCCCCAGAACTACTTACTGGCTGTGGCTAAGATCCTGAGAGAGTTGTTGTAGATGAGTACAAGGCACTGAAGCCTCATCAGATCTGGGCATCCCTCAACACCATCTAAAGGGAGAACCCCTTTAATGTAGATGTTGAAGAGCATTTGGCTTAGGCTATAGCCATGTTTGATTCCTCAGTTATGCTCCTAGATGTGGTTGGTGGTTTGGTGGTTTTGCATGAATCCTTCTTGGCTTTTATCAAGGACATTGTACTGGATGAGGAACCTGAGAATACTCTTATTCAGCATGGAGTTAAACACTTTCCCCAGGTTGGTGCTGAGTGCTGACAAATATCTCGCAGTAACTGGCCAGATCTTACTTGTCCCCGCTCTTATGTATGGTGATTGGTTATAAGGCTTTGTTTATCGGCCTGAGGGAGGCTGTCAGTACTCAGCACAATAGATTTGTTATGGCACCTGTATTTCCAGTATTTTTAACCCCTTCATACCACAGCCAGTTTTCGTTTTTGCAATTCCATTTTTCCCTCCCCCCATTCCAAGAGCCATAATTTTTTAATTTTTCAGTTCACAGAGTCATATAATGGCTTATTGTTTGTGGGACAAATTGTACTTTGTAATGGCACCCTTCAATATCATGTACAATGTACTGGGAAGCTGGAAAAAAATTTGGAATGAGATGGAATTGGAAAAAAAATGCATTTACGACAATTTCTTATGGGTTTAATTTTTACGGCATCCACTATATGGTAAAAATGACATGTGACCTGCATTCTGCGGGTCAGTACGATCGCAGTACCAAATTTACGTAGTATTTGTAATGTTTTGATACCTTTTAAAAAATGTAAAACTTTGCAAAATACAAAAAAAAAAAATTTGTGTCGCCATAGTGTGACACCTGTAACTTTTTTATATTTATGTGTATGGAGCTGGGTAAGGCGTCTTTTTATGCGAGACAAGATGGAATTTCTAACAATATCATTTTGGGGATGGTCTGATGGTTTGATCACTTTTTAATACATTTTTTATAGGAGGAAAAAAGTTGAAAAAACCATTTGGCCATTTTGTCTTTTTTCCGCGCTACGCTGTTCACCATATGGGAGAAATATTTTAATATTTTAATAGTTTGGACATTTTGGAGCACGGAGACACCTAAAGTGTTTGTTTACTTTTGTTTATTTATTTTTATATGTGATCTAGGGAAAGGGGAGTGATTTGAACTTCTATATTTTTGGTTGTTTTTTTTATACTTTAAAAAAACTTTTTTTTTCTTTTGCTTTCATGATCAGAGCCCTTGGGGACCTTGAACCCTAGGGGGTGGTCTAATACTAATGTATTGCAGTGTATAGCGAAATTCATTCCCTTCTATCACATGATGCCTCTCGCACCTGTGTGTATGGAGAGAGCTCTGCTCCTGAGCTCTCTCCATACAACCATATCACGTACATGTAAGCGATTTTGTGTGAAGGGGTTAATCATCTCAGGGTACCATCTGGGCCACTAGCTTCTTTACATCTTCTGGAGGAGATTTTCTCTATGGCTTCCTTCAATTTATGGTGTGTCCAGAGTTTTTTCTCTGTTGCATTTAGTTTTGTTCTGTTAGTTTAGTTTATTCTTGTTCTTGGCTTCCATTGGGATATCTATGTAGATATCCCTGAAATGTTGGAGCCAGATGTTGGCACTTTGGATATGGAGGCCATTTCTCTTACAATTTGTGCCCAGGTGGTTCCACAAGTCACAGAAGTTGTCTGGAGCTGCTGAAGATGTGGCTTTGTTTCTTCTGTTTGGGATAACTTCATATTGGCATTATATATTTATAGGATTCCCTAGGACTAGCATTGTTTCTATGCTTCTTATTGGATACTGCACATGGTATCAGAGTAGGAGACAGCATAGCTGGGAGGACAGTAGAAGAGGTGCACAGCAGGCCGCCCATCAGTGCCTTGAAGGAAGAAGAGGCAAGTGTAAAATTCACTACAGCAGGAGGCAGTTGTGTGGCGAGAAAGCCTATGAGACCCCTGGCTTGGTGGCCCAGTTGCAAGTACAACCACTGTGAACCCTATAGCTGTTTGTTCTGACTTTGTCTTGTCTACAGCTGTAGACAGTGGATCGTGTGGTGGGGAGCACAGGGGACCTTCTGGCCGAAAACAGAACAAATTGAGTGATGTCACATCACAGTCACATAGTGCGGCTTGTCCTATGATTAAAGGCGCCCTGCTCACAATCCAGAAGAAGAATCTATCATTGTGGGCCCACCTATGGTCCAAGCTCCTATGATCATAAAGCCTTACTACCCCAAGGGGCCTCATGTAAACTCGACACCCAGCAATACATCACTCAAACCCAGGATGATGAAAATCTATCTATTCTATGAATATCTATCCAGAGAGCCTGACAAAAGCTGAAATTAAAGAGGCAATAAAAAAGGGTCAAGAGAAATAGATCAGCGAATGGAGGAATGACAACAGAACCGCACAGTAACTGACCAAACCTAGAGCCTGACAGATCCTCACCAGGTACAGGCACGAAGAAACCATGTGCGAACCGCTATATTTGACACCTGATGTATCAATTACACACACCTTATTAGAGCAGAGGATTTCACAGGACATGATACCTTATTGGACTGTAACCCTATATGTCCAGGCACTGTCTGCACATAAAAGGACACGGTTGGTGACGGCTCATATAGCTTTATTTATATGTGAAATAAATAATGCTACCTCCGATGCCGCCCCTTCTACCTCATAGATTGTAAGCTCTTGAGAGCAGGGCCCTCAGTCCCAGTGTGTGAATTGATTTATTACTCTGTAATGTCGCTTTTTGTCTGTACTTTAACCCTGCATTTTGTAAAGTACTGCGGAATATGTTGGCGCTATATAAATAAAATGTATTATTATTATGATAATGAAGGATGAATTACCATTATATACCGGTGTTACTTCCTCCTTATATATCATACATTGTGGATTATTCATGAACCATGACTCTCCATAAACAATTATCCACTTCAGGACATTTGACTGGTAGAGGTCCAGGTAGTTTCAGAAGTGCCCAGATGTGTGCTGTGGCCCTTTACCTGTGATCGCCTCTGTTTGCTTCTCCTTGAAAAGACAGGGTTAGGCTTGGGGCCCCACGTGGCAGAAGCCATGGGGTTTTACAGTCCCTTCTAGTGAATCCCATCCACACATTGCACCAAAAATACCCGCAGTCGAAATTTCCAAAGCCGTTACGTTTTTGAAAATTACAGGATGTCAATTCTAACCTACGGAAATGCTTGCGGGGTTTCCCTATAGGTATAATTGAAGAGGAAAAGTTTCACTTTGTTGGTCTATTCATAGGAAAAACATTAATGTGGGATCGGTGGTGTCTCCTGGAAGATGGAAGATGATGTGTGAAGACGGGTCATGAACATGAAACCCTTTCATAACTATATGTAACAAAATGAATGGGAAGCTACATCATCAGGTAGTAAGTTGTTGGGCATCAGTGACTGATGTAAGCAACAACTGGATTGGGGCATTAGAAAACTAGACACCTCGAAATGGGGCATTAGAGATATGGACGACAGGTGCTTAGATACTCAGCCACTGGATACCAGGGAACCTATGGTACCTATGCTTTCGTTCATTGACCTTTTCGTTTCCAACTATGGTTCTCAGGACTTTCATCTATATATAAGATATGTCACAGTTAGTTCACACTGCTTTAACTTGCTTAGTCTACAAATCTAAGCCAAAATGTAGCACTGGGCAAGAACTCTGGAGCACTTTACTATTGTCCTTAGGCTATTTAGTCTGATGGATAGAGGGTACAATAAACAAGTGATCCCCCCCAGAAAAAACCTCAACACGTTTCATCACACCCTTTAAGTTAGGCCCATCAGAAGGTACGTATACTCCAATAGCTGATCCCTAATAGATGAAGTTAAAACTGCATTTCCCAGTGCCCTAATGGTGGGCACCAATACTCAGTGGAGAGCCACACACAGCAGCTAAAGGCTGAGTATATACAGCTGAAGTGCCGCCCCCTGCCCGTCCCACACAATGACGTCACAAGCTCTCATAGGTTGCTCCTCCCAGGGTCATCTGAGAGTGTATTACTAGGTGATGCTAGAGGCTGCTAACCATATAACGCTGGTATACAGACGCGGTTATGATCATCATATTGAAAAATATTTTCTGGTATTATTGTATAGTCAGTAAAATACTGGACATTGGTGAATTAGGATACATTAGATATGAGTTAACATACTATCCCCCTGATGTGTTAGCCATACCAGGGGTTTGACACTAGATGGAAGGGATGATGTATTAATAATATGACCATTCTCCTATAAACCAGCACCTCACTATTGTGATACAATGGCACAATTGTGATTCATAGCAGCATACATACACCAACTGAACCTGATGAATATTGTATAAAAGGAGTTTTCCAGAATTAGGTATTGTTAGGTCATCAATATCCAATATCAGAGTCCAAAACCTGGGACTGCCACAGATCAGCTGTTTAACTCCTAAAGGACACAGGGTAGCTTGTCTGTTAATACTTGGCAAATTTTTTTCTAATTAAAGATTTTATTAGGTTTTCCAAAATAACTTAAATAAAGCTGAATGCGAGCAGCATCAAGTACAATACAGGGGTGGAGGGAGGGAGGTACGGATAGTCTGTAGGAAGATAAACAATACACGGGAACAGGTCTAACAACTGAGGGCAGAGTTTGTCTTGCAACCAGTGGAGGCTCATAGTTAAGTTGGTGACTTTTTTAATATTTACCTTCCCAGCCTTAAAAAGGGCATGGCAACTTTGGTGGGTCATTATGATTACTGCGATACCATATTTATATTGGTTTTATTAGGCTTTACAAATAAAACGCCACTTTTTGAAAATGAACGATTTTCCTAGGGTCACCATATTCTGACGCCTATAACTTTTTTAGTGTTTTGTTGTCGGAGATATATGTTAGAATTTTCCGCATTTCAGTATATACTTTATGGTGTTCACTGTACAGGATAAATAATGCTATTTTTGGATAGTGGGGACTTATACGCACATGAGGATACCTAACATGTTTGTTTGTTTACATTATAAATTTTTTATTTTAAACTTTTTCTTTTTTATAAACTTTACTGTCCTACAAGGAGACTTGAATCTGGGATTTCTGATCCCCAATACAGTGTACTTCAATAGATAGCATTGCAGCACATTGCACATAGGTTCCCTATTTGTAACAGTGAACGGCAGTCAGGAGGCCGTTGCTTGGCCTTCTGGCTGCCATGGCAACTCCTCAGACCCCGTAATTTTTTATTCCGCGGTATTCAAGTGTTGGCAGGGAGGCAATCTTGCCCTCAGATTCCCTTGATGCCATGATTGCTATTGATCACGACATCCAGGGGGTTCATCCGCCGGAGTCGGAGTCTCTTCCGATTCCGTCGACTAGCTCCAGGCCTCGGCTATTTAACACAGCCAAGTGCCAGAGGTAATGCCACATTAACTATGCATTCAGCGCAACGTATTAGTACGACGCAGAGTGGGAAGGGGTTAAAAGAGAATGAAGCATTCAAGCAAGTGTTGCGGCTTCTTGACTGAATACCAAGCACAGTGCTGTACATTGCTTAGTGGCTGATATTTGAGCTCAGACCCATTCATTTAAATGGGACTGAGCTGCAAACAAGCCTTGTGACTAATGAACATGATGTCACTACATTGTGAAGTGGAAGCGGCGTTCTCCTGAGGAAGTCCCAGATGTCAGATCTTCTCCGATCAGATATCTAAGGATAGGTCATAAGTATGTAACTACGGGAAAACCACCTAAACGTGATTAAAGTGAACCAATATAATAGGTAATAACATGTAAACATGGCACCCCACTAATTTTACAGTAGAAGAAAAAAATGTACCCAGGGGTAGGTGCTGGGTATTAATATATTCATTATGTCTAATTCCCTGTAGGGCAGCGGTTCTCAACCTGTGTGTCACGACCCCGGCGGGGGTCGAATGACCAAAACACAGGGGTCGCCTAAAGCCAGTGGAAAATACATATTTCCGATGGCTTTAGCCGCTGAGAAGTCGCGCTATTCAGCTGGAACGCACGTCGTTATGGATGTGCATTCCAAACTGAATGCCTGTGCGCATGCGCGGATGCCATGTCTGTTATAATGATGGCGGCCGCTCTGCTGCAGAGCGGTCACCATAGCAACCGGGCCTCCGCTGTACAGCAGAGTCCCGGAGCTAATGCCCGCGATCAGAGTCCCCCCCCCCCCGGGCTGTAAAAACTGCCCCCGGTCCCCACCGGCCCCATACCTGTTAAGTTGCAGGTCGACTCCCCGCGCGGCGAGATCGCGGGAGTCGACCTGTTCCGGTGACAGCCTGGAGCCTAATGAAGGCTCCCAGGCCTGTCACTGGGATACTACTACTGAGACTGGTCTATGACCAGTCTCAGTAGTAACGTACAGAATCTCCCATAGACTGCAATACACTTGTATTGCAGTCTATGAGACTTGCAATCAAACGATTGCAGGTTCAAGCCCCAGGAAGGGAGGGGGGCTAATAAAATAGTAAAAAAATAAAATAAAATAAAAAAAAAAGTTCTAACTCACCCACTTTCCCTAGAATACATATAAAAGTACAAAATTACTGTGAAACACATACACATTAGCTATCCCTGTGTCCGAAAATGCCCGGTCTACAACCTTATAAAAATATTTTTCTTGTAGGGTGAACATCAGAGCGGGAAAAAAAATCAAAAGTGCCAAACCGCCATATTTTTTGCTGTTTCGCCTCTGATTTGAATAAAAAGTGATCAAAGCAATAGACATTCCCCAAAATGGCATAACTAAAAAGTACATCTGGCCCTGCAAAAAAAGACGCCCTATTCCTCCCCGTACAGCTGCAGGGACACCTGTCATTGTGACCTACAACTTCCATATATTAGACATTTTACCACATTTTTTTGTCTTAAAATATTTTTCCCTATTTTCCTCCTCTAAAACCTAAGTGCGTCTTATGGTCCGGTGCGTCTTATAGTCCGAAAAATACAGTAAATATTATAATATGACTCAAGCCCATATTAACCAAAAGCTTGGCCATTACTGCTCTCTGTCTTTATGTGAAGTCAGGCTATCGCCACTGTTAAGCGATATATTTATATGAACAATGGCCATGTGGCATCTATTTTGTTTTTGGTCTGTATATGAGGGGCTATTACAGTTATAGTGACGCCACACAGGTAATAAGATTACTCATATGGGGGGCACTATTACTGTAATAATTCTCAATTTCCCCATAGTTAATAGCATTACCTGTGTAGGGGGTAGATCACCATGTTAAAATTATGTTTGATTTGTAGCAATTAGAATACATAATGCATATCAGGTATTTACATTCCGAATCATAACTGTAGCAAAATTACAGTTTTGAAGTAGCCACCAAAATTATTTTTTGGTTTGGGGTCACCGCAACATGAGGAACTGTATTGCGGGGTCACGGCATTAGAAAGGTTGAGAACCACTGCTCTAGGGGTATTAATATACCAATTCTGTTGAGTTTTTCTTAATAGTTAGAGGCGCCACTGGATAATAGGCCAGTGTGAACTGCAGCTAGAATGCCCATTCAGTGAATGAGTCCATGATGACAATAAAAGGCAATTGTATATTCAACAATAAAATACAGTTAGGACGTCATGGCTCCTGGGTATGGATAGTGTCAAGTGACTGTGACATATTAAAGGTAGAAAAATGCATTACAATCTAATACATTCAGTGACGTAAAAGCTGAAACGATATAGAGTAGGCAGCAATTGGGTATATTAAAGCCCCCTAGTGGAAATTGTAAATGATTAATGATTTTACAGGACCCAGATAGTCTTCTGTGCATGTCTATGTGTCTGAAAAGATACTTCATAGCTAGGACATGACCCGAATCAGTAGGTGGAGACTAGCTGCTATGATGTCTCCCATGTACTGCACACAGAAAATAGAGGAGAGTGAACTCATATCTAACTATTTTACACACACTCAGAAGCTGCAGCACAACATTATACCATTGCGGTTGTAAGCACTTGGAGTGAGATGGAAACTTCCTATTGAATGCGTTAATCTCTGTCTGTGCCTGTGTCACTCCTAGGGGGAGTAAAGCTGGGAGAGTCACTGGTGGAGAAGGACCTGGGAGTACTTGTAGATCATAGATTAAATTACAGCACAATGTCAATGAGCAGCTTCTAAGGACAGCAGGATATTGTCATGTATTAAAAGGGGTAGGGACTCGTGGGACAGGGATGTAATTTTACCACTTTATAAGTCATTGGTGCGACCCCATTTGGAGCATGCAATTCAGTCCTGGGCACCAGTTCATAGAAAGGATGTTCTAGAGTTGGAAAAGGTACAATGGAGGGCCACAAAACTGATAAGGATCATGGAGGACCTCAGTTATGAGTAGAGACTAAAGGAGTTAAATCTGTTTAGTCTGGTGAAGAAGCATTTAAGAGGAGATATGATAAACCTGCATAAATATATAAATGGCCCATACAAGAAATATGGGGAAAAGCTGTTCCATGTAAAATACCCTCAAAACCAAAGGGGGTGCTCCCTCCGCCTGGAGAAAAGAAGGTTTAATCTCCAGAGCTGACAAGGCTTCTTCACCATAAAGGAGTTGGTTATAGCACCGACAGCTTCAAAAACAGATTTTTTTTTTTTTTTTTTTTACAGGAAAATAGCATTGATGCTTAAGGAAATGTATAGAAAACTTAATTCCTTCACTTGTCCCTTCAGTCATGCCCTTTTACATCCCTTGATTGATGGATATAGGTACATATTTAGTACATTTGAAAAATGACTTGTGTAACTTCTACCCCTCCCCTCTTCATAGACTCCTAATCTGACACCGCTGTAAACTGCAGTCTGTCTTGCTGGCAAGACAGATTGAGCAAAGATAAATTGAATGTCAGAAAGAAAGTGGTGAAAGAAGCTTTCTTCTCTGATATATTACAAAGTTTCTTAGATTTGTTTTTACTATCGATTTATACAAATGTTATTGAAAAGTTAGTGACCTTTTAAGCAATCATATTATTCCTTATACCGGGACTCAGAGATTACGATATATTAAGAGCGTTACACTTAATAAATAATCATCAATAATCTACAGAATATGTTGCTGTATGTTGTAATAGGCCTTAGGGGACTTTGGATCTTTAAAAGAGTATTCCAACCTCACGAATGATATGCAGGCTTGTGGCCTAAGCTAAATGAAGTGTTTTACCCAATACATTGCTTTATCTATCGTACTCGGTTTGGCAGATAGAACTAAATCTCTCTCCTCAGTGTTTACAGCTGGTTGCCTAGGTTACAGACCTGTTAAACAGGTCAGAATGAGGACTCAGTCCCTGCTCCGGCCATCTACATTCTTTCTTTCCTTGTCTCTTTACACTACTTGATGAGGCCTGATAAGGACTAGTGAAGTTTCTTGAGCAGTTTCTTCTGTTATCTGTGTATGTAAATCTACAGATAACTGTGCCATTTATAGTAAGCAGGAGCTCTGCGCAAGAATGAGCTGAAAACCAGGAAGTGGAGGGGAGAGGAGACAGGAGGGCAGCTGAAATCCTGAGACGAGAAAACCCCTTTAATACTGGTGCTGTGCCATATCTGCTCCTTTAATTGACAATTGACCTCCTTTCTGTACGGCAATGCCGTATCATTCTAGTCATAAACCAGAAGATAAACCAGAAAGATTATCTTACTGGTTAATCTTTAACAAAAATTTAGAAAGAAAAATACATCATGTCGTGTTAGGTAGGGCAAGGAGAATTCTTTCCATGGGAGGGACCAGAGGAAGAATTTATAACAGAATACAAACATGAGAACTGGAGGAAATGAACAATCCTTATGAAGAAGTTTTACAATTGGTGGCACCTTGGTTTCCTTCATTTTTGTTACTTGAGTTGTAACGCAGCATAAACACATTCCATTCCATCCAAGTGTCATGGGCACACCCATGATCCTTACCAAGCCAACAGGGTCAAAGCTCACGCCTTATTCTGACATTGTGGAGCCATATTGCCGAATGATTTATATGATCAAACAATACACCCATGCAAATTGTGTAACGCAGACATGAGCCGGGCCTTGCTAGGTTGCCTCTATTCTGCTCATAGTCCTGGTTTACAGCTTTCATCTATAATATTAACTAACTATTTCATGACCGCACCATTTTCCCTGGCTCATGATCACATTTTCGGGTTTTTTGGTAGCGGCACTTTTGCAGGATATAACACTTTTTTCATTCTGGGTTAGTCAAATAATTTTTGTGGGTTTTTTTTCACAAAAAAGGGCTCTATCTTTAAATCTTTTGTATGCTTTTGTAATGTCTGGGAAAAAGAGGGGAAACGTCTGTTTTTCATATTTGTCCTATTTTTAATAGCACAAAGTGCTGATAAAATATTTTTTTAAATTATGGTCATTTATGGTTAGAACCTGTGATGCAGGGTTGGTAGTGACTTTTTTTTTTTAATTTTCCTTCATTTTAATTTATTTTTTTACACATTGGGTCCCTCATAAGGTCATAATAGACTTTTAGGCTATGGACCCACGTAGCGGGCCGCCCCAAAAAAAAAAACGCTGGGGGAAAAAAAGAGGTGGCAACGCATCGCGTTTTTTCCTTCAGCGCTTTTCACAGAAAGTCTGGAAACCTCTGCGGACTTTCTGCTTCCATTATACCTATAGGGAAAATGCCAGTGTTTGCACAAATGTGTTTCCGATGTAGTTTTTTTTTTCTGCATCGTTTCCCTTTGTGGGGCCTTAGCCTTAAGGGGAATTTTAACATTGCTTTTTTTTTGCTGATTTCTCCTGTAACTGGGACTGATACATTAGCCCCAGATACAGGAGGAATGCAGCATCCTAGCACTTACAGCTAAGCTGATCTAGGTCCTCATCAGCTCCGTTCAAAAAAACTGACTGTTTGTGTCTGTTCGTGATCCATTTGTGTCCATTTTTGACTAATCCATTTTTCCCCCTCTTCCTCATTCTGACCATGCGCAGAGGGAAAAATGGATTGCAAAATGGACACAAACCGATTACTATCCTTTTGCGATCCTCTTTCCATACACCTCAATGTTAAAAAAAAAAACCCCCAAAAAAACAGATTTGTTGCTGTCCGTCTAGTATCCTTATTTTTTGAATGGCGAAAAAGTCCTGCAATACTTTTTTCTCTGCCCAAAAGAGTGGAAACCAGACAGAAATGCTCCAAATGCACACCTGCAGATGGTAGATACCACCCACAATGGGTTTTAAGACGAACCTGTAAGGGTACAAGTTTGATAGTGGCAAATATTGACTTGTGCATTCCACTGCCACTACTGGTGCTCTGCTGCCATCTAGGGGCAAGACCTTGCATCTATTTTTTACCTCAATTGTGGGAGGATTCTGGATGACGTGACTTCCTGGAAGGGACAGGAGAGTGGTGTGTGAGAAGCAGAGAAGTTGAGAGTAGAAAGTGCTCTGAGAATAAGGGTGTATAAAGTACTGAAAGACTACAAATCAGGATATTATAGTTGATCATCTGCTTTGAGAAGAGAAGCCTCCTCCAACAAGTGCGGACTACACACAGAGACTTTATCCAGAGCAGGTCACACGTGGGCCTAATGTGATGCTTTAGACCTGAAACATCATCACTGCAGGAGATTCATCCTCTGCCCAGGAAGAACCAGAAGGAAACCATAGAGTTAAGTGTTGTATTACTTGGCATGTAGGAGGACTATAAATACATATACAGTCCCTGACAGAAGTTCTGTCGCTTATCCATGTTGTGGAATCAAAAGCTTAGAACCTGACTTTAAATTCATCCATTGGTTTTAGAAATGACTCATATGAAAGCTGAAACCCTCCCAAATGATTTTTTGGGTAAGAAAATAAATTGGCTTCACTGCTGAAATATTCATCATTTAATTAACACAGAAAGGTCAGATTTTGGCAAGACAAAAGTTTTGTCGCCTTATCATATAATGCACCCAATCCTAGTTTAAAGCCTCACCTGTGCTCACCAATTGATCGGTTAATTAGTGGGTGTGTATAAAAAGAACTCCAGCACCCCAGACCTTCACTTGAACTGCAACTTCACCTCTGACAACATGCCAAAAATCAACCCTGCGACCAAAGCCTTGATTATCAAGAGGTTGAAGACCAGATCCACTGCAGAGGTGGCTGCACCTTTAATGTGTCTCTGTGTCAAGTACGAAGAATTAAAAAAAAAAGATTTGAACAGACTGGAGATGTTTTTGACAAGCCCAGGTCCGGCAGACCCCGCAAGACAACTGCTCAGGAGGAACGTTTGTTGGTTAGAAAATCAAAAGCCAGCCCCTCTTCCACTGCAGCAGAGCTCCAACAGGCCTGGTCACCTCAAGTCCCTGTGTCAACTAGAACAGTTTGTAGGATTCTGTCTCAAAATGGCCTCCATGGTCGAATCAGTGCCCAGAAGCCAGCACTAAACAAAAGGCAATTAAAAAAACAACGTGTGGCATTTACCAAGGCCCACAGCCTGCTAAACGGATGGACGCTGGGAAAGTGGCAGAAGGTGGATGTCTCAGATGAATCTTCAGTTGAATTACACCACAGCCGCCGCTAATACTGCAGGAGACTTACTGGAGCCCGTATGGATCCAAGATACACCCAGAAAACAGTGAAGTTTGGTGGTGGAAAGATCATGGTCTGGAGTTACATTCAGAATATTCAGTAGCTTCCTCTTACATTCCCAATCATAAAAGGAGTCAAATTTTGCAGCAGGATGGTGCCCCATCTCATACATCCATCTCTACATTAAAGTTCCTCAAGGCAAAGAAGATCAAGGTGCTCCAGGACTGGCCAGCCCAGTCACCAGACATGAACATCATTGAGCATGTTTGGGGTACGATGAAAGAGGAAGCTTGGCAGACAAAACCAAAGAATCTTGATGAACTCTGGGAGGCATGTAAGACGGCATTCTGTGCTATTCCTGATGACTTCATCAATAAATTGTATGAATCATTGTTGAAACGCATGGATGCAGTCCTTCAAGCTCATGGAAGTCAACACAAAATATTAAATATGGCTCTAATAGCACCACAACTTCATTCACCAATGTTATGAAACATATCTTTGTTTTTGAACAGAATTATTGGTTTGATTTTCACATTACTTTATGTGTGCGACAAAACTTTTGTCTTGCCAAAATCTGACCTTTCTGTGTTCATTAAATGATGAATATTTCAGCAGTGAAGCCAATTTATTTTCTTAACCAAAAAATCATTTGGGAGGGTTTCAGCTTTCATATGAGTCATTTCTAAAACCAATGGATGAATTTAAAGTCAGGTTATAAGTTTTTGATTCCACAACATGGAAAAGCGACAGAACTTCTGTCAGGGACTGTACATTGTGCACTGGCTGATAACTAGGAGTGCCTTGGTGGTGGATAAAGGACATTGGAGTAATCTAGAAAGAGACTGTTAATAACTGTTTGAGCTACAAGTTTGCTTGAGTTCCTGTTAATAAAGAGGCTGTATCAGATATCTGTACTGAACCACTTGCTGAAGAAGTTCTTGAGTAAAATATCCAATTCTATCATACTCCATTGTGGTCTCTCTAAAGCTGGTGCGAAGCTGAAAGGGATTACTATTATACTCCTAACAAACCATTTGAAATCAGTTTTTGAGGATTTTGAGACGGTTTTAAAATCTGATTTCGCACGGAGAGCCAAACGCAGATGTGAACCCAGCGTTAAATAGCCAATACCCAGATGTATATACTCAACAGGCGGTCGGCAAGAGGTTAAAGCTCAGATGTGAATTGTTTAGGTTCTATACATTCACATGAAGGATGCTACCAGCTTCAGAAAGACTCCTTTCACTTATAATGGAGTCTTCAGGTTGTGCTGTGGTTACTGGAATCTGCAGTAATACTAGAATGATACTTTCTATAGTGATACTTGTCCTATATCTTATGAATAAAGAGATACTTAGGGGGTAAATGGTGAGGTTGATATCATCAGTGCTGGGTTTTCATGTAGCGTACCTAGTGTCAGATTAAGCTCACTAGCTTCAGGATTGCAGTTGGTGATTCTGCAGGTACAATAGCGGTGCCCACACAATCATCTTGGCATTATAGTACTGAGGACCTTTTTGTACTGTTATATTAAAGGGGTTTAATATCAGTGTCAGTAGTTGCAGTGCCATTAAAACACAGTGCACAGGACTGGAAGCAGACAGTCAGACAGTTACTGCTTACCGTAGCTCAGCTTGTATTGATTTGAAAGGGACCTGAGCTGCAGTAATCAAAAACTACCACTACATGGAGCTGTCTGCTTCCTGCTCTATGCACTGTGTTTAACAGTGCCACAAGTACAGATATCAGCTGATGGGTAGGTGAGCCAGATGTCAGACCCAAATCAATCTGATATTGATGACCTATCCTCAGGATAGGTCAAACATTTTTGACCTAAAAAAACCCCTCATTTTAAGCTGTTAAAAGGGGTTGAAGGGTTAAAATGATACATTCCTTTAAGAAAATACTTTTTTCCAAAGATGCAGGTGCTCTAGGCACCCATTCTCCTCTACTATGGAATACAAATAGCAATGACACCAAAGGTGGAGAAACATGAAAAACCAGTTTAGCTTCTGTTATTCGATATCATAATCTACTAAACTGCTGAGTTGTTCCTGTAGCTATTACTGAACTGCTGAAGCGCGTGGTTATTTTAAGCCTTAACACTAGAAGCCCAGAAATCGGGCTCCCCCTCGTGGCAAAAAGAGGAGGGACAACCCACCCCCCAACCAAACACCCCGCGGGGCCCACCCCCCCCCCCTCCCTTGTTAAGGTGGGGGGGGGGGGGGGGGGGGGGGGGGGTGGGTCCGCCCCCGCTGGGGGAAAAAAAAAAAACCCCCCCCCCCCCCCCCCCTGCCTGGCCGATATTTCCTGCATCTCTGCATGTGGGAGCGGTTTGTCACCACTCCCCCCCGCGCCAACACACAAAGGCACACCACACACATTTAGCCCCCCAGCCCAAATTTTCTTTTTTTTTTTTAAAAAAAAAAAAAAAAAAATTTTTACTTTTTTTTTTTTTCAGCCTGGGGAAAAAAAAAAAAAAACACACCCCCCCCCCCACACACACGGCCGCCCCCCCGGCCGGGGGGGTGGGGGGGGGGGCTCACCGAGGGGGGTTTGGGTGCCCCCGGCCGGCGGCGCGCCCGTCGGGGGGGCGAAGGGAGGAGAGGCCCCTCCGTGTGGTGTTATTTTGGCCCCCCCCAAAAAATCAACAGGATAGGAGATCAGTTGTAGATAATGTGAGTGTGTGAACCCAGAGGGCACTATTGAGCGACCCAGGGCCAGGCCTGAAAAGGCCCTCAGCCACACCTTTGGGTGGGGCGTAACTCCAGAGGGCTGGGGGAAACCTGCAGGAAGCAGGAAGTCGTGGACCCAGCCAAAGACAGACAAGGCGGTCTGTTCCCAGAGGGCTGGGGTCCTGAGAGGACTTACTGAGCCAGGCTGCTTGTTGCCCCAGAGATCAGTCAGGGAACAAGCCGTCAGTTAGGGCCTGTGTGTGGCCTAGGTCGTTTATTATTTTGTGTATGTTTCCTAAGCTGAATAAAAGCCATTTTGTTTTGAATTGGCACTGTCTGAACGCTGTCTCTCCGGTGCCCAGTACCACAACTACTGCTGTCGGGACCAGGAATCTGCCGCCATTGAGATTAATCCCCCCAAATTGTCACATATGGTGCTTCGGATTCGGGCATAAAGAGGTCCACGCAAGTCCTGGAAGACAAGTGTTTGGTGACTGCAGTACTGTTAAGTGTGCATTGTGGCCTACAGCTGGAAGAAATCTGTGATTTCAACTGAGAAACCCAGGAAGGGGTGAGTGGAACTGCAAAATAGCAAATTGTGTGTAAAACTGGTGAAAGTAAAACTCTGGAAGAGGAATCCAGGGAATGGACTTTGTGTATACTGTGGCACAGAAGTCTGTAAAGTGCTTGCGGATGGCAAGAAAGTAGGCAATGTGTATAGAAATTGGATATTGCAAACAGTCTATGTGAAAGGCTATGGTGCCATGTTGGTGTTTTCTGGGAAGAAAGAAGAAAATGCTGGTTGTTGTAGTGCCACATAAGTTAACTGTCTCACAGCGGGTTCTACATCATTCCCTATTACTTTATATCTCACAGAAAATAAATGGTTTCAAACGATAAAACTTAACTTTTAATGTCTTAAAATAAAAAAAAACACCAAGGACGTCCACTAGTCTACTAAAAGACAGATCAATGTGGTCTGTGCCTGTCTATTCAAAGTTTATTCAGGGTTTAAATGTTAGACAGTATTCACACTCTCCAACTTTCCACTGGACCTAGGGTGTAATTAGATACTTTCACCACCCTTAGACTAAGGTTATAGTATCACGACTGCATCATGCAACAGGTCAGTATTTTGTCAGTTGCGCTTAGTGCTAGGAAAACCCAAACACCTGGTCCCCACACACAGTTTGTAAAGCCTCACTGACTAGACTCCTGCACAGCCATGATGTACCTCCACAACCCTAGTCTGTAGTATGTACATATGCCAGTAATCTAGGTACAGGTCACAGTAACTTCATTTCCTGTCATTAAAATGTTATAACCATAAGGGAAACCACGATATTCTGACCCTTATGCTCAAGAAACACCTATATTGCAGCCATTACTGATATTCCCTATGTTGACTCCAGGGATATACAGCTACCATTTCCATTAGTGACTCAAATTCCACCAAGTAATCTCCAGGCTACTCAGACTGCCCCAATCTCCTGTCAGTCCTTCATGCCCCCAAGTAGTATGGCTCGTGGTCAACTAACTCAAAAATAGAAAATAAACTACGCGTTTCCCCTGTGTTATCTGTATCAGGTTCATCTGGAGCTAATACTAATAAACTTATAGATTAGTCTAAGCTGCTATAAATTTCAAAAATGCAGTTACAACTGCAGTTCCTGGAGCACTGATGGTGTGCTCCAGTGTATAGAGGAGCCGACGCCACACTGAGCCTTGCCTGCTTTATAAAGGTCAGCCCATTCATTTGGTGCCACCCCCTTTCCTAATGCTGTCTGCAGTGAGCCAATAGAAATCACTAGCTCACTCCACCTGTCACGCCTCCTAGGGGGTGTGTCCACCTCAGTCCTCTAATGTGTTCATGTGACTGCCGGTCATGTGACCACTGAATGTAAACAATTCCACTGATCCAGTGCTAGACGGTGAATCTACTGATTCACATTTGATCTTCACCTACTCTACATAAGCTGCTGATCATCTGGCCGCTGCGTCTCAGCAATTCCGATGATCAAGCGCCAAGCGGTAATTTTGTATACTTAACCTCCATTCCTCCATATACCAGGTCATGAAACCAGAGGGGAGAGATCCAAACAGAGATAAATCCTGATCCATATTATCCTATCACAACCGTACTCTAAAGGAGCCGGAGGTTAGGTATAACCCCAGACCGTGACAGCGGATGGATCATAAATCTACCTATCATAGTTCACATATAGTGGGCTCTCCTTTATTGTTCTCCATCAAACTATAGATGACCTAACCATCTCCACTCAGATCCATTTGCATACCTCCTAATGGTCAATCCCTCCAACTCTATAACTCTTTTCTATTTCTCAACCCTCTGATTGCGTACCAAAACTACCGTACATCATAACTACGACCCATCAATCACCACAAAATTATATTGTAAATTGTACCTCGCCACCCAACTTAGGAATGCATAGATAGCGGAAGAGGGACCCCTTAATGCTACCCACCTAAATACGGGGCAATACATGACACGATGCTCCTCCCATATGTCCCACCCCTATTTCCTCCCCAAAACATCATTAGATTAATCGAGACATTTGATCAAGGTTCCAGAATGGTGGTTGATATATTGAGATCATATTGGGATATCCTTTGACAGGACCCTGATTTAAGGGATAGGGTATCTGAATATCCATCAATCACCTACAGGAGAGGCCGTAACCTCAGAGACAGACTAGTTCATAGTCATCTGGAACCAGAGGAGTCTGGGGGTACCTGGTTGGGGAGTGAAAGACCGGCAGGCACATTTGGGTGTGGTGGTTGTAGGGCCTGTGAATTTATTTTGAAGGGATGTGAAGTTACGGCGGCAGCTACAGGTAAAAAATATTATACTAGAGATTTCATCAATTGCCGCTCTATGGGTGTGGTATATGTCGCATCCTGTCCGTGCCCAGTGAACTACGTGGGTAAAACGAAAAGGGAATTACGTCGTAGGATATTAGATCATGTGGTATATATTAACAGGAGAGAAGAACGTCCCCTGAGTTTACATTTCTGGAGCAAACATGGAGTTGACCCATCTACATTGAGATTTCAGGGCATTGAGTTAGTACGCAAATCACCACGAGGAGGAGATTGGGATAGGGCCATTTTGAGGAAGGAAGCGGAATGGATATTTAGGTTTGACTGTGTCAAACCTAGAGGCCTCAATGATTTGATATCCTTTGCGCCATTTATTGAAGAAAGATGAATAGGGGTGGGACATATGGGAGGAGCATCGTGTAATTTATTGCCCCGTATTTAGATGGGTAGACGTTAAGGGGTCTCTCTTCCGCTATCTATTGCATTGCCTAAATTGAGGTGGCGAGGTACAATTTACAATATAATTTTGTGGTGATTGATGGGTCGTAGTTATGATGTACGGTAGTTTTGGTACGCAATCAGAGGGTTGAGAAATAGAAAAGAGTTATAGAGTTGGAGGGATTGACCATTAGGAGGTATGCAAATGGATCTGAGTGGAGATGGTTAGGTCATCTATAGTTTGATGGAGAACAATAAAGGAGAGCCCACTATATGTGAACTATGATAGGTAGATTTATGATCCATCCGCTGTCACGGTCTGGGGTTATACCTAACCTCCGGCTCATTTAGAGTACGGTTGTGATAGGATAATATGGATCTGGATTTAACTCTGTTTTGGATCTCTCCCCTCTGGTTTCATGACCTGGTATATGGAGGAATGGAGGTTAAGTATACAAAATTACCGCTTGGTGCTTGATCATCGGAATTGCTGAGACGCAGTGGCCAGATGATCAGCAGCTTATGTAGAGTAGGTGAAGATCAAATGTGAATCAGTAGATTCACCGTCTAGCGCTGGATCACTGGAATTGTTTACATTCAGTGGTCACATGACCGGCAGTCACATGAACACATTAGAGGACTGAGGTGGACACACCCCCTAGGAGGCGTGATAGGTGGAGTGAGCTAGTGATTTCTATTGGCTCACTGCAGACAGCATCAGGAAAGGGGGTGGCACCGAATGAATGGGCTGACCTTTATAAAGCAGGCAAGGCTCAGTGTGGCGTCGGCTCCTCTATACACTGGAGCGCACCATCAGTGCTCAGGAACTGCAGTTGTAACTGCATTTTTGAAATTTATAGCAGCTTAGACTAATCTATAAGTTTTATTAGTATTAGCTCCTGATGAACCGGATAAAGATAACACAGGGGAAACGCGTAGAGCAAGTTTATTTTCTATTTTTGAGTTAGCTGACCACGAGCCATACTACTTGGGGGCATGAAGGACTGACAGGAGACTGGGGCAGTCTGATTAGCCTGGAGATTAGTTGGTGGAATTTGGGTCACTAATGGAAATGGTAGCTGTATATCCCTGGAGTCAACATAGGGGATATCAGTAATGGCTGCAATATAGGTGTTTATTGAGCATAAGGGTCAGAATATCGTGGTTTCCCTTATGGTTATAATATTTTAATAACAGGAAATGAAGTTACTGTAACCTGTACCTAGATTACTGGCATATGTACTTACTACAGACTAGGGTTGTGGAGGTATATTATGGCTGTGCAGGAGTATAGTCAGTGATGCTCTACAAATTGTGTGTGGGGACCAGGTGTTTGGGTTTTCCTAGCACTAAGAGCAACTGACAAAATACTGACCTGTTGCATGACGCAGTCGTGATACTATAACCTTAGTCTAAGGGTGGTGAAAGTATCTAATTACACCCTAGGTCCAGTGGAAAGTTGGAGAGTGTGAATACTGTCTAACATTTAAACCCTGAATAAACTTTGAATAGACAGGCACAGACCACATTGATCTGTCTTTTAGTAGACTAGTGGACGTCCTTTGTGTATTTTTTATTTTAAGATATTAAAAGTTAAGTTTTATCGTTTGAAACCATTTATTTTCTGTGAGATACACATAAGTTAACTGTTTGAATACATGTGACTGCAGAAGATAGCAAAGAAAGTTGCTGCCGGTTGAACCCAAGGTTGCTGTGGAATATTGTGTAATCTTGTTAGTAAACCATGGGCAAGAAAAGAGAATTTCAGCTTGTAAAAAAGCTGAGAAGTTATGCTCAGGTTTATTAGTGCAGCAGTCTGAACGCACAGAGACACAAAACCCGGAATAGAGCATGTGGAGTGCAAGTAAAGATAATGGGTTGCATGAGAGTGACTTATTTTCTCTGAAGCACCTCTGTTCTATGATTGAATATGTCCCTGCTGACTGTGTGTCTCATATTGGAGTGCATGTCAAAGCGCCAAAGATGAAAATATTATGGTGCAGCAACTTCAACATGAGATTAAAACCATCAGGTTCATTTATGAACACGAAATATCTGATTGGAAATGGCAACTTGAGGTGTCAGAAAAAGAGAACCTTAAGTTGAACCTGAAGTTAAAGAAAGAACTTGAATCTATGAATCTAGTCATTGTGAAAATGTGGTGCTGGGTTTGCCTGGAATGGACTGTCACTAAGGAGGAGTTTGCTGAAATGAAATGGGCCCTATCTAATACATTTATACAGAGGGTGGGGGGAAGGGAGGGGGTGGGGGGGGATGGGGGGGTTTAAAACTAAAGGGGCCGGGAATTTTGGGCCCCCCCCCTGGTTGGGGGGGGGGGGGGGGGGGGGGTGGGCGAGAAAAAAAACAGGGGGGGGGGTTGTGGGTAGCATCCTTTCATTTGTAAATGTGGCCATTGTCTGAGGAATCTGCAGGGGGCAATTGTGTTGGATCCACCTCAGGTCTTGTAAGAGAGTGTAAACAAAAGAATGTAAGATGCTCTTGAGTGTGTCTGCCCATCCCCCAGCTGCATTGTTGTGCTGGGAATATGCATAAGGTTGCTAACACCTTAGCAAATTTGCATGCAGCCTTTTGTGCTGTGGGGGATGTGAAGGGACTGCTTCACCTATTTTGTTCACAAGAAACAAAATGCAGAGAAGGCACACCATTCAACAGGCATTGGAACTGATCCTGAGCAACACCAACCCTTCTGACTCAGATGGAGAAGACATAGTCCTTCAACTGGATTCGGACTCTGAGCTGTCTTCAGGTTAGATTTTTTTCAAATTACCGATTTTTATTTCCTGACTATCTTTTTTATTTAGAACCAAAACAAAATGTTAATTTGAAATTATTTATCTTGCAGATGAGGAGACTCCTCCTCTACCAAAAAAGAGAGCTCGGTTGGCGAGTGAGCCGACAGAGACCGCAAAAGATGGCACAGTGTGGCGTGAAGTAGAAGTGGGGAAACGTCTCCATTTCACCCCAATAGAACCGTACCCTACAGATGGAGAGCCAAGTGCTAAGGCCAGACGAAGTGTCCGGAGTCGCCTTCAGAGCTTCCTCTGTTTTATCACTCTTGACATGCTTCGTAGCATTCAAGAATGGACTACTCAACATGCACGTCACACGGAGCAGGTGGATTGGTTCATGGGTCTCCCGGAACTAATGGCATTTATTTCAGTCATTATCTTGCGGGGGGGTGACCAAGGTTCCATCACTACATGACAGCTGGTCAGCAAACCTAGCAAACCCAAGGATCATTGCAACTATGACCCGAAACCGCTTCCAAGACATCATGCAACACCTACGCTTTGATGACATGTTCACACGCAGTGAGCGAGTGGAGACCGATAAGTTTGCTGCAATCTCCGATGTGTGGAGATCGTTTGTCACCAACTGCATCGCATCCTACAACCCTGGTCGACACATCACTATTGATGAACAGCTTTTCCCGTCAAAGACTCGCTGCTGTTTTCTGCAATACATTGCAACAAAACCAGACAAGTTTGGCATCAAGTTTTGGGTGGCTTGCGACTTGAAATCAAAGTACATCTGTAATGTCCTCCCATATCTTGGCAAGGACCCCAGTCGTCCCAGCGGGGAGAGACTGTCCGAAACTGTAGTGATGAGGCTGATGGAACCATTCATGGACAAGGGCAGAACTGTAACCATGGACAATTTCTTTACATCATTGTCACTTGCACAACGACTGCTCAGCCGGAAAACCACTATCCTCGGCACAGTCAACAAGAGTCGCCGGGAAATTCCTCAATCCGCTAGACAGATGGACCGCACTGAATTCACCACTCAGGTGTTTTCAACCACTGGTGCCACACTGACAGTGTATGCACCCAAACGAAAGAAGGCCGTCTACATTCTCAGCAGCATGCACAGCGTGGTTGAGACTGAGGATACCAACAAAAGGAAGCCAAACACGGTCACACAATACAACCACACAAAGTGCGGTGTGGATGTAATGGACCAAATGGTGCGGGAGTACAGCGTGCGTGCAGGAACACGGAGATGGCCATTCGCCGTGTTCTACAACATGATTGACATGGCAGCACTGAATGCTCATGTTCTTTATCAGGCATGCACTGGGGTGCAGGAGAGACGGGTGGACTTCCTGGTTGAGCTTGCAAAAGAGTTAGGTGGCTCTCATGTGACTGAAAAGAAGGCATGCAAGGAGAAACTCCTTCGGCAACAACCTTCCACACCCAGCCCTGGCAAAAGGGCGAAGTGTCAGGTCAACCATCGATGCAACAATGAACAATTGTGCAACTGAGAGATGTGTTGACTGCTACAAATACACGTGTGGCAAATGTACCAGGGACATACCCAGGCAGTGCCAGGTATGTTCCGACAGTGCAGACAGACTGCTGAGTAAGTGCTGAAATGCTAGTCACACAAGAAGGACATGCCACTCACACACACACACGCAGCCCCCCACAGCAGCCTATTGTAAATATGTGTGGAATTGTTTTATTCCTTGTATTTTTTTATTATTTTCATAACAAAAATAAAAAGCATGGAAACAAATAACAGTTGTTCTTTTGTATATTTACATTTTTGTATATTTAGATTCAAGTCAATGGGTGCAGAAAAAAAAAAAAAAAAAAAAAAAAATCGCAAAAAAATCGCAGTTACTGAGTGAGTCACCCAAGAAGGACATGCCACTCACACACACACACACACACACACACACACACACACACACACACACACACACACACACACACACACACACACACGCATCCCCCCACAGCAGCCTATTGTAAATCCTGTGGTGTGACAGTAATGGCCTTAATTACAGAACAAAAGCGGTGATTATAGGTTGTTTGCTTAAATCCTTCAGGTCATTCGACCCGTCTCTGGGTTCCAAAGGTAGAAATGTTAAATGACCCCTCTCTGGGACTTCTAGTGTTAAAGGAGCAGCATGTCCAAGACTCCATTGCCAAAGAGAATGTCATTGAAAAATTAAGAGATGACCTTGAAACTGCTAAACGTGAGAGAAGTGAATTTTTGCAGTGTCAGTCAGAATGTCTGGATGACCAAGTCAGGAAGTGTGAAAAACTTTCGGATGCATTAACTGACAAAGAAAATGAAATTGCAGAGCTGAGGAAGCATGTGTCTTACCGAGAGAGTGATTTAGAATCTGTGGTGCAGACATTGCAGTCAGAGCAAAACTTGCAGGTTCGTCTAAATAATGATAATAATGTCGGAGCAGAGTTGGAGTTCTGGAACAAAGAGAAATGGAACTCAAAGCTAGAATATGTAGCCTGGAGAGGTCGCTGTCAGGATCTTGTGAAGATAATGAGAAATTGTCTGTTTTGGTGCAAAATAAAGACAAAGAATTGATGGAGATGTCGTCTGTCCATGCTCAGAATTTACAAACCTTACAGGAGTGTCACAAAGACGTGGAGAAAAACCTGGAATTTGTGCAGATATTGTATGAGGACAAAGCCAATGCCTATGACAAGCTGGAAAAGGCCAAGAGAGAATTGGACCTCCAGATAGAAGACATGAGGATTCAGTTTGAGAAAAACCTGTCTAATTTATCTGCTGAGATTGTAGATCTAAAAATGCTTGTTGCTAAACTAAAGCTGCAAGTGGACAAACAGGAGGAAGTTGTACGCATCTAGGAACAGCTGGAGTTTCAGATGGACCAAGTGAAGCGCGAGTCAGAAATAAAGTTGGAAGAGCACACTTTTCAGATTGAACAGTTAAAAACCGAAGTTGAATCTAAAAGAGAATTGGATCGATTGCAGCAGTCTTTATCCAATACTGAACAGTCGGCATCTGCACTATCTTCAAAGCTGGCAGCACTAGAAGCTGAGAAGGACTCGCTGCAGAGCCTGTTAACCTCTAAAGTATCAGAGCTGCTATCCATGAAAAACTTGACTCAGAGAGAGAGTCTGTATTCATCCAAGAGCAAGATAAGAGAGCCACTGAGATACGGGACTTGAATGAAAGACTTGACAAAAAGTCTGCAGATGAGCAGAAGCTTTATCAGAAGATGATGGAGGATCAGTTCAATATAATTCAGAGAACAGTGGGGGAAGCAGAAAATATCATCCAGGATGCAGTTGCTAAACTGGATGATCCTCTACATATCCGCTGCACTAGTTCATCAGATTACCTGGTAAACCGAGCAAAAGTTGCTATAGACTCATTAACCTCCCTCTCGAATGGGCACTCCAAATACATACAGAATATGACAGATGCCTCTGACTTAGTTGGAGCACAGTTTGCACACTTAACAGCAGATACAATTGTAAATGGCAGTGCAACGTCTCACTTGGCACCACCAGACCATGGAGATCGTCTTGTAGACAACTGCAGGGAATGTGGAAGCCAGAGTTTACAGTATCTGAATGAGCTGAAGGATAAGCAGTCTTTGATGGATGCTGACTTGACAAATGATAGAAGAACACTGCAGAATATCCTAGAATTAGGAGACATGGTGGATGAAGAGATGGAATCTACATCTGCTGCCATAGAAGATGCAGTGCGAAGGATTGAGGAAGATCTGCAAGTTGGAATAGTAAAAACTGAGATGGAGGCTGTGCAGAAAAATGTGGCAATGAAGAAAGTTCTGGAGCTGGAATCAAAGATTTGTGCGCTACAGAAGGTGTTAGAATTGGAGAAAGCTGCCAGCATAGAGGCAGAGAAAGCAGAGCTATTAAGGCAGCCAGAACATGTAACCAAAAAGCATCTGGGTACTGACAGTAAAGACTGTGATGTTGGAAACTTGGTATCCCAGTCCTCCGGTTTTAGCACAGAGAATGAAAATAACTTGAAGAATGTTGAGATGACGATATCACCAGCTCCTGTACTGTCATTCCAATATATGATGTGGCAGCTGTTAAAGACATACCAGAAAACGTAGTTCAGCGGGATCTATTTTGTGAGGGTGTACTGTATGGTCCTCGTGCAGAAGGAGAAGATATTGCGGTACGGAGCTTGTGTATCTCAAACAAAGAGGAGAGCAAACAGCCTATGTCTCCTAAACTTCTAAGCCTTGATGGTGATGGCAAAGTTTGCTTTGAGATGGTTACGGAAAAGGTACCCGTGAAACAGTTATACCCTAAAGACATTGAGGTGCATGAAGTACGTGTTAGTTGGTCTCTGAGATCCTGTGGATTCATGATAGGTGAAGATGAAGATTCTTATGGCTATTTACTAAAGTGATCAAAGTCATGTAATGGGATGGCTGAAGACTATGGCAAGAAATGTGATGAAAATTATGTGATCCCCTGTATGGCGAATTTTGAAGGCGATGAAGTAAAACTTGCCTTTGCACAGAATGGCCAGGATCTTGGCGTAGCATTTAAAGTGCTGGAAAAACGGAAATCTCGATTGACCGAAATTTGGAAGAGACCGCCAGATTGGGGCATCTGGAGAGACACTGGACAAGTGTACAGGATGGAAGAGGGACGTCGACATACTATATCTTGTCCCATTGTAGCTCACCCCATGTGTAGTGAGCTGAGGGGGAGGGTATGTGAGTGTGTGAACCCAGAGGGCGCTATTGAGCGACCCAGGGGCAGGCCTGAAAAGGCCCTCAGCCACACTTTTGGGTGGTGCATAACTCCAGAGGGCTGGGGGAAACCTGCAGGAAGTCATGGACCCAGCCAAAGACAGACAAGGCGGTCTGTTCCCAGAGGGCTGGGGTCCTCAGAGGACCTATAGAGCCAGGCTGTTTGTTGCCCCAGAGATCAGTCAGGGAGAAAGCCGTGAGTTAGGGCCTATGTGTGGCCTAGGTCATTTATTATTTTGTGTATGTTTCCTAAGCTGAATAAAAGCCATTTTGTTTTGAATTGGCACCGTCTGAACGCTGTCTCTCCGCCGCCCAGTACCACACCCACCGCTGTCGGGGCCAGGAGTCTGTCGCCATTGAGATTAATCCCCCCAAATTGTCACAATAAGTAGATATGAAATATTAAAGGTCTTACAAATCTTTAAGACATTATGAGTTAAAGTTTAGCTCAGTTTTAAAAAGTGAAATATGTGCAGGGTCATACTGTGCATTCTGTTCTATGACTGTATAAGCTTTCTAACATGATGCGCTATTGTTTTTTCTGTTGCTAAAAGCCCCATTATGGCTGCAGCTCATTTTCCATTTGTCTCTGAGGCTACAGAGCATTGTGTCCCTCCCACATCCATTTTAACTACTACTGGTTTATCTACATGTAATTTTGCCAGGAGTAACTGTACCATAGCAAATAAATAGCTGACAAAAGCCCAATTGAGCATAATATAGGAGATCAAGGAATGCTGAACTGCAAATACAGGGCAAATACATGCAGGCATGATGCAGTTTAAAAGATCCCTCACATAGGCAAAGAGCAATATATGAGCACAGTCAGGAAAGCTGCTTACTGTCTGTGAATAATATCCCATCTGTAATCACACAAGCAGCCAGAAGTAGATATGGGTACATAGAAGACTTTTCTTACATTGTAAGCTGTGAGATGTGCAGAATGTTCAGCCCAGTGCACAGAAAAAGCAGTTTGCAGATGTGCTGTAAATAATAACAGCTCCTCCCCTCTTCAGATTAGACAAATTAGCTAGAAGGAAGGCACCTAGTGACAGGAACTTTAGAGAGATTTTGGTGGACTACATTTGGTTCAGAATCACATGCTGTATTAAATGAGACTAAGCTGTCTGAAAAGTGAGTGACCATTTAAGAATGACTTAGGTTTGGTGTCATAGTAACTTTACATTTCTACTTTCAGTGCCAGCATCCACAATGTCTGCAACAAATAATGAAAATTCACATCATACTTATGAGAGCGTGCCTTTCCAAGGTTCCTCAACTGTTCCTAACTGGAATGCACCACCAATTCCAACCTACATACAAAGTGTGTCTCAGCCACTCCCTGCATATACTGCCTCTCCTTCAACACAGATGTGGAGTTTACCCACTGTTGCACCACAATGGAGTATGGCTAGAGTAGCTGCACCTAATTCAGACCCAGCATCCCCCTTTTACAAAACATTCCTGAAAGGCCGACCAAGAGCCTTGGGGGTAAGTACATTTTGCAATTTGTCATATCTTTTAGGGCTGTTTTCCAAGCTTATAGAATCTAAAAAAAATATCTATATGGGTGTCATCCCATCAGATAATGCAACTTATGTTTCAATTTTATTAGCTTGCACAATCCTTAAAATTTTCTATTCATTTCAATGAGATTTTATCTGGGGTTCGTTAGTGTCCGTTTACACCAAATCCATCATGTTATTTTTCACGGACAAAAAATCCAACATGCAGAACTTTTGTATCCGTGAAAAATAACGGTTTCATGACGGACATAAAGCGTCTGTTATTTTTTAACATTTAAAGAGGACCTTTCATTTCCTCCTGCATATGCGGTTATTTATACCACTAGGAAGCCGACAGTGCGATGAATTCAGCACATTGTCGGCTTTCTCAGTATGTGCCCCGGGGCTGGAGATATCGGTGCCGTTAGTTTTGGTACCGATCTCTCCCCACTGTCAGAAGGGCGTTCCTGACAGTCTAGCGTCATCGCCGGGCTGTGAGGAACACAACTCGTCCATAGCCCTGTACTGTCAGAGGGGGCGTTCCTTTCCGCCCAGCGATGATGTTAGACTGTCAGGAACGCCCTTCTGACAGTGGGGAGAGATCGGTACTAAAAATAACGGCACCGATATCTCCAGCCCCGGGGCACATAACGAGAAAGCCGACAGTGCACCGATTCAGTGCACTATCGGCTTTCTAGCGGTATATAAAACCACATGTGCATGAGGACATGAAAGGTCCTCTTTAAGTCTATGGGTAAAGGACAGTAACTGATACTCATCAGGAACCGTCCGTTATTTTGTGTCATGCATGCTCAGAAAGGACAAGACAACTCTAGGGATACATGTAGAAATTTATTTTAAACAGTTTATTTATGTTAAAAATGATGGCTAGGCACAAAAAAAAGATATACAATAAAAAAAGGTAAAAAAAATTAATTATATATATATTTTTTTACGAAACAAACAAGACAAGCCGAGTTGGTTTCTTTAAGATAGTATCAAGGGAGGCTTCCTCAGTTGGTTAAAGTGTTGACATACACTTTGACCACTGAGGATCCCTCCCCTGACTCAATCTTTAAAGAAACCATTTACAAAACACAAGCAGGGGCAAAAGTGACTATTATGGTTTCTTTAAATCCTGTGACAGTTGCAAGCATTGAAAAGGGAGCAGTCTGTATGCTGAGGAATAAAGTCTCATTTTCAGTGCTCAAGACTTTAATCATTGAGACTTTTCAGCACATTTGACTGTCCAAAAAAAAAAAAAAAAAAGTCCAATGAAAAACTTACACTCTGCCATCCTGCCAGTCCACTCAACCTGTGTTGGAAAGAAAAAAAATGCTGCAAAATTGTCCCTTATGCCGCTGACAGCTACTGTTGATCGCGGGCCAGATGAGTTGAGACTATGTAACCCAGACTCCAGTTCCTGGGTGTCAACTGGCAACAGTTCTCTTGTCAGCAGGAAGTTATGGAGGACCACGCAGGCTTTCACAACATCATGCACAACTTTTGGCTTCACCTGGATAGCAGTGTTGAAAATTTGCCATTTTGAAGTGAGGATCCCAAATGCAACCCAATGCCCAGCCACCAAACGATATTGGGCATCCAGCAATGGCCATCAGCCAATGGAAAGGACTAGTGAGACAGGGAGCCACTCCTTGCAGGTTTTGGATACAGATCTGCTTTCCATTAACTGCTCCTACATAATTTGGAAAATGTGTCACCTCCCAGAACTTGTCTGCAATGTCCTTCCATTGTTCTGTTGTTGGATTTGGAATAAATTCTTCATACAGCAAATCCCACAGGGCCTGGCAAGTATTCTGGACGATGTAGGAGATACAGTGCCTTGCGAAAGTATTCGGCCCCCTTTAACTTTTCAACATTTTTGCCACATTTCAGGCTTCAAACATAAAGATATAAAATTTTAATTTTTTGGTGAAGAATCAACAACAAGTGGGACACAATCGTGAAGTGGAACGAAATTTATTGGTTATTTTAAACTTTTGTAAAAAATAAAAAAACTGAAAAGTGGGGCGTGCAATATTATTCGTCCCCTTTACTTTCAGTGCAGCAAACACACTCCAGAAGTTCAGTGAGGATCTCTGAATGATTCAATGTTGTCCTAAATGACTGATGATGATAAATATAATCCACCTGTGTGTAATCAAGTCTCCGTATAAATGCACCTGCTCTGTGATAGTCTCAGGGTTCTGTTTAAAGCGCGGAGAGCATCATGAAGACCAAGGAACACACCAGGCAGGTCCGTGATACTGTTGTGGAGAAGTTTAAAGCCAGATTTGGATACAAAAAGATTTCCCAAACTTTAAACATCCCAAGGAGTACTGTGCAAGCGATCATATTGAAATGGAAGGAGTATCAGACCACTGCAAATCTACCAAGACCCGGCCGTCCCTCTAAACTTTCATCTCAAACAAGGAGAAGACTGATCAGAGATGCAGCCAAGAGGCCCATGATCACTCTGGATGAACTGCAGAGATCTACAGCTGAGGTGGGAGAGTCTGTCCATAGGACAACAATCAGTCGTACACTGCACAAATCTGGCCTTTATGGAAGAGTGGCAAGAAGAAAGCCATTTCTCAAAGATATCCATAAAGTCTCATTTAAAGTTTGCCACAAGCCACCTGGGAGACACACCAAACATGTGGAAGAAGGTGCTCTGGTCAGATGAAACCAAAATCGAACTTTTTGGCCACAATGCAAAACAATATGTTTGGCATAAAAGCAACACAGCTCATCACCCTGAACACGCCATCCCCACTGTCAGACATGGTGGTGGCAGCATCATGGATTGGGCCTGCTTTTCTTCAACAGGGACAGGGAAGATGGTTAAAATTGTTGGGAAGATGGATGGAGCCAAATACAGGACCATTCTGGAAGAAAACCTGTTGGAGTCTGCAAAAGACCTGAGACTGGGACGGAGATTTATCTTCCAACAAAACAATGATCCCAAACATAAAGCAAAATCTACAATGGAATGGTTCACAAATAAACGTATCCAGGTGTTAGAATGGCCAAGTCAAAGTCCAGACCTGAATCTAATCGAGAATCTGTGGAAAGAGCTGAAAACTGCTGTTCACAAACGCTCTCCATCCAACCTCACTGAGCTCCAGCTGTTTTCCAAGGAAGAATGGGCAAGGATTTCAGTCTCTCGATGTGCAAAACTGATAGAGACATACCCCAAGCGACTAGCAGCTGTAATCGCAGCAAATGGTGGCGCTACAAAGTATTAACTTAAGGGGGCCGAATAATTTGGCACGCCCCACTTTTCAGTTTTTTATTTTTTACAAAAGTTTAAAATATCCAGTAAATTTCGTTCCAGTTCACAATTGTGTCCCACTTGTTGTTGAATTTTATGTTTTGAAGCCTGAAATGTGGCAAAAGGTTGAAAAGTTCAAAGGGGCCGAATACTTTCGCAAGGCACTGTAGTTGACTTGCCAACGGAACTGGAATTGCATGGAGGAGAAGCTCTTGCCTGTTGCCAGATACCTTGAAATAAAAAAAAATTATAAATGTGTGTGTGTATATAACAGTATTGATAATCACCGAAGGGTCGCTATCAAGTGCTCCTCTGATGTAACGCTTCTCCGCAAATGGGTTTCCTGCCTCTGGAGTCTGGTTGACAGTCGACGAAGAAGTTCATCAAAGGTGGGAATAGTCATACGCAGGTAATCATAGAACTTCTCTGGATGTTGGCGCAGTTCTCCATACAGACTGGAATAGACTCCCCTTGTCATGCGGGTGGACATAATAGGATGAAGCCAGAAGCGTCACCTTCGCTGTTGTCTCTGCCTGTCAATTCTTCTCCACTTCATCCCCAGCCTGATCATCTCTAGATCAAAAAGAAAAGATGGAGGAATAATTTTCAAAAAATGACAGCAGCAGCACAAGTAGAACTGGAACACAGACACAATACTATCCTCTCTAAAGTTGGCATCAGAATGAATTGTCAGCTCTTCTTCCTGCTTTTATTTTCTCTCTGTTGTCATGGCAACCAAATAAACACATAAAACGGACTGAAAATTAATGGACAAAAACGAACACAAACTGATGGTTTTCTGTCCATTTTTCATGTATTTTTAATGGATCTGTTTAACGGACACACAGACATCAGTTACTGTCCATTTCCTAATGGAATCCAGACAGTAGTGTGAATGCCCCTGTAGATATTAGAAGTTTGGGCTAAGAAATGGAGCATGTACTGTTGGACCAGCAAAACAAATGCCATCATTCCATACTGCACGAGATAAAATGAATATGGAAAAAGATATTAATGAAAGATAAGCTGAGTCTGTTGGTGCCAGGCAGCTGCTACTAGAGCCAGGAGTGATGGCAGGTGTGTCAGGAAGAGTTCAACTTGACTATGTAAAAATAGGGGTGTTTGCATTATTTTGTACTGAACGCCATGTTTATACCAAGGGCCAAGTAAGAGCCAGTTGTGTGGACTACTCATATGGTTCATACCCTGGCACCATGCTGTGACATGATCTGCCAACAACAGGAGAGACACAAATAAAGATTCTGAGAGCCACGTGTGGTTTCTGAGCCAGAGAGAGTTATTTAAAGGAGTTGTCCAGGATAATACAACATTTTCTTGCTAAGTCCCCCATGCCCCCCCCAACTTTGTAATATATGTTTTTTTTTATTATATTGTATAGTTTGTCAGTAATATATGTAAGTCATGTGAACTACATATATAACATTTTTTACCTTTACGCCGACGTAACGGGTCCTTGGTGTAATCCATATCCTGACCTGTTACGTCAATGTAAAACCCCCCCCCCCCCCCCCCCAGCCTCCTTGTACTTACCATTTCCTCTGGACCCGGGTCGACTAGTCATCCTCTGAAGGTCGCCTCCTCTACTTTCTTTCTGTGTGCCGGCCCCCCATGTAAGTGCAACAGTGTCGAAATGCCGGCATGCAAATTGCAGTGGGAAGCCGACACATAATACTTACCCGCCTTCCCTTCCTTCCGGTCCGGAGCGGAGCTGTGACATCACACCCGGCTCCAGGAAGCATTGCGTTGTAGCCGACACTCTGGCTCTATTGCACAGGCATGGGAGGCCTGCAGCACAGAGCCGGCATCTCCTCCGCTCCAGGCAGACGTCAAGAAGAGGAGGAGACTGGAAGTCAGGTAAGTATGATGGGGTTGGGGGGGTTGAGTTAGTTATTTGGGAAGAGCTAGTAGTGGGCAGGCTAGCTAGGGAGACAGGGAGGAGGTGAGAGAGAGGGAGATGGAGGGAGTGAAAGGGGGGTCCGAGTGAAGAGAAATGCATCATGGTAGTTGTAGGATAAATGAACAGGAAGCTACACCAGGTAAACAAATGCAGAAGATGCCAGGAGCTCCCAGAGAAACCCAGAGATCACTCAAAACACCGCTAAAGGTATTTGGGTGCATTTATTAACCCATTAATAGCACTAACAGGCCTTTTTTAAAAAAAAATATTTTCTGCCCGGAAAACCCCTTTAAGTAGCCTATGCAAAAATGTGCGGTGTCAAGCTAAAATGTTTTACATCTTTTTATCGTTTCTCCTTTTTTCAGATTCTAATGATTATTTCAGCCATCTTGGAGATTGGTTTGGGAATTGCTCTTGGATTCACATTATTCTCCATAACCTTACCAAGTGGTATTCCTTTTTGGGGGCCAATCTTTGTAAGTTCCATTGTTATTTCCGTACTGTAATGTGTTATATCAATGGGAATTGTTAATACATGACTGTTATGTGCTCATTGCTAGATATACATGTGACATGGACCACCACTAGAAATTCCCTCAATTAAAGCTAGAGGTCTAGTCATACTGACTGTAGAAAAAGACAGTAGCTATTTTCTCTTGGCTAAGTTCACATTATTTTCTAAGGAAGTAAGGGAAAGTCCGCCTCTCAGTTTTTTTCATATATTTTGGGTGTAGGCCTGCTGAAGATTAAAGGAACAAAGTTAAAGTAAGGGTAATGTGAGGGATTTCATGGGTGAGCATTGCTTAGGTTTTATTTTAGCATATATCCTGCTGTTACGCATTTTTTTCAGTACTATGATAACCAAGCTCAGTTGCTGTATAGGTTTCTGAGGGTCTTCTTCAGGAAGAAATGTTGTAGATCAACCACTGTACTTTTTAGCATCCAATTATTTTTTGGGAACCTGCACTATGTTCAGTATTCCTGTTTTTCTACATATAGTTTGAGACACTTATAAACGTATAGTGAAGTCCATAATACTAATATTACTGCAGTGCCCTAATAACAATAAAAATATTGGTACAGAACATGGAAATAATAATACTGCACAGTACCAAAACTTCTACATGTTATCCATACAATAATACTACATCATAAATAAGATACATAAGTATTAAAGGGCTCTGATCGGCTGGGGTCCAACTTTTGGTAGCCCCAACTGATCACGAGAATGGTCAGACCTGTTCCCTCTGAACTCAATAGCAGGTCATAGAAACCCACTGCTCCATTCATTTAGGGGTACAGTGGAACCCTGTTCTCGTGAACGGTGTGCGTCCCAGTGGTCACACCCCTACCTAATTAGGTAATTAAGTAATAATATAAAGTTCTCCTATAATCTCATACCGTTCTAATGTACCAAAATAATAATGCTACACCATTAGCCAATAAAATCAATACTAATCCATACCCAAATAATAATTATTCACTATGCCCAAATACATCATCTACTTATATCTACTACAATATATCGCAATATATGGTAATATTACCTTTTGGCTACAGAATAATACTGTGTCTTACTGAAATAATACTACTATAATGTACCCAATTAATAATATTGAAACATGAAGTACCTAAACAATGATACTATTCCATCCCTAATACTATTAGAGATGAGCGAATCGAAGCTGCAGAAGTGGAATTTCATCCGAATTTCAGGAAATATTCGATTCACATCGAATCCGAATTTCCTCACGCTTTGTGGTAACGATTCGCATTTAGTTCAAAATGGCTGCTCTACATGGGGCAAGGAACTCTGGGAACGCGGGGTCACCCACAATGCCATGGGTGCAGCCAATCAGCAGCCAGCCCTGTGAGGTCACAGCCCTTTAACCCCTTTGCGAGCACCCACGGCATGTTTGACTGCTGCATTCAAGGTGTTAAATCCCCCCGATCGGTTATGGAGCAGGGTGTTAGCTGTAACTGACAGTTAACACCCTGCTCCATAACCGATTCGGGGTTTTAACAACTTGGATTACACATCTTTTTACTTTGGATATAAAAATTATTTTTTTCTGAGCACGCTCTTTTTACTCTCATCATTTCACCCACCGGATTAGACCGGATTGTATGCTTAGGGTGTGAACTATTGGCATGCAATATTGTATTTCCGGGATTTCTTTTGCGATACATCTTTGTACTTTTTTGTGATATTCTCACCCGTTACAGCAAGAAAATTAACTGTTCTTTGATTATAGCTGAATGTGATCCTCAAATTGGAATCGTTTGAGTTCATGTGGTCCACAAACAATGGTATGGCCGCCACATCTCCCGACCACACAATAAGTAGGTCGTCGATGTAGTGGCCAAACCATTTCAAGCTGCTCAAAAAGGGATTATTGGCATATATTTGTTTCTCCTCCCATCACACCATGGTTAAATTGGCAAGAGAAGGGGAGAATCTAGCACCCATGGGCACTCCACATATCTGTAAGTAATATTGATTATTGAACATGAAATAGTTATGCTTTAATAGAAAGTTGACAACATCTATAACTGTCTATAACTCACATAACTCCCCTGAAAAACCCGAATATTTATATAGATGGTGTGAAAGGGCTACTATGGCTACATGATGAGGTATGCTAGAATACAACGAGAACGCATCACATGTAAGCCAAGTATATTGACTATCCCATGAAAATTTGTTGAATATTCATAGAATTTCCTTTGTATCACAAATAAATCCTGGAGTTCGCCTAACCATGGGTTTCAACAGTTCATCCACCCATTCGCAAAGTCTCTCACTAATAGATCCCATCCCTGAAATTATATGGCGTAGTGGTGGAGGGAAGATGTTCTTGTGGACTTTCGGTAATCCATGAAATATAGGGACCACCGGAAAGTCCACTTTAAGAAACTTAGCTTGGGTCTCCTTCAATACTCCCAAATTCTGTATTCTATGGGTCAGTATGATTCCGACAAATACCAAATTTACATAGTTTTATTTATGTTTTAACCATTTTGCAAAAAAAAAAAAAAAAAAAATTTTCTTAGAGTTGCCATATTCTGACACCCCTAACTTTTTTTTAGATTTCAGTGTACGGGGATACGCAGGGCATTTTTTTTTTTTTTTTTGCGGGGCCAGATGTAGTTTTTAGTTATACCATGTTGGAGAATGTCTATTGCTTTAATCACTTTTAATTCAAATTTTTATCAGAGGCAAAACAGTGATAAAAATGCAGTTTTGCTCTATTGATTTTTTTTTTTCCTGCTACCGTGTTCACCATACGGTAAAAATATTTTTGTAAGTTTGTAGACCAGGTGTTTTCGGACACAGGGATACCTAATGTGTTTGAGTTTCACAATATTTTTTAACTTTTAGATGTGTTTTTTTCTTCCTTTTTTTATACTGTATTTATTAGACCCCCTAGGGGGTCTGATCACTAATACTAAATTCCGGCATTTGTATGCAGCCTGTCATAAAGCAGCCTGAAATAGAAGAAATGTCGAGACAAGCCTGTGAGCCTTCAATAGACTCCCAGCTGTCATGGCAATGGATCACCGGCCCCGAATCTCGTTCTGGGGACCAACGATCCTCCCCAAAATGGCAGTGCCCATGTGCCGCCGGGAAAATGGAATTTCTTGCACTGAACACAGGCATTAGCGTCGGGTCTTTGCTGGTGGACGCTCAGCTCCATGAACCAGGGGAAGATGTTCCTACACACTATAAATGTTGACGATCAACATTTGAGACTTCAGTACAGATGTGAAACTAGTTTGCTAGTCACAATGGGGCAGATTTACTAATAGTGTCTAAGTTTTAGGTAATGCAAATTTAGACTAGACTGTTTTTATCTGCACTGTCTGTATCTGATACTGTTTGATAAATCTGTGAAGTCTAATATTACACCACTTATTAGTTGGCTTAAAAGTTCTTGGTGCAGTTTTGGAGTGCAATGTGGCAAATTTATTAAGATTGGCATATTGTACGCCAGTCTTAATAAACAAGCCAACTGGTACAGGGACTGAGAGATTTATGTAGAGGCTGTGGATTCATAAATTTGGCAGAAATCCAGGCAAAAGAATGGGAGCTATGCCAGGTAGGAATTTGTGTAGCTTTCCAATCTAAGTCATGCCAGGAAATTAGCTTGAGTTTAAATAAAACAGAATGTGGCAGGTGAGACGTGGATCAGGGCTCAAGATCCACGTTTGGCGCAAGAAAGTACCTTGAACCAAACGTGTACTTAACGTCATCCTTCTACGCTAGTTTTCTGGCATAGAGGGATTGGTAAACTTGCCCCTTTGGCTCGATTTAGGCCATGCCCCTTCCCCAATTGGTCACACCCCTTTTCACACAAGTTGGAAAAATGTCTAAACATTTGGATAAATTATTTTTACCCGAATTCTATGAATCTAATGTGAGTTTTTTTTTTACAGTACATCATTGCAGGATCTCTGTCCATTGCTGCTTGTGCTAAACCAAATGTCTGCTTGGTGAGTGATCTGATAAAGATTGTCTATTCTGTGACAATTTTAGCTCAGGGGATTGCCATGTCTTCATAACGATGGTTGGTACATCAGAAACCTCCAAAAATAATAATTCTCACTCCACACAGTGAATCTGGTTCAGCACTGACCTCAGCCACTTTATTCTTCTGTTTTACAGCAAAACATCCTGTACATCCCAGTACAAAATAAACCCTCAGCCGTCTGACTACTGACTACACATTCAGTGCCCTCACTATGAGACCCTCGGCCGACTACCCAGTATCTGCGCACACACAGCGGATCCCACCAACTCACCTGGTTCTGTCTCTCCCTGGCATAGCCTGTCTTCCCCAGACAAGGAGCATTATGGGAAGGGATAACACATTACTTGTAGTATCTCCACCTGGCTGATAATTACCCACATTAACAACCCACTTGTCTGCTAACCTAATGAAACACCCAACTTTCCAGAGACTTTGTTTCTTCCACACTACTTTCCCAGTGTAAAATACACATTTTTCTATACCTCCAGTGGCACAAACATGGTAAACCAGCAGTCACACTGCCATATTGCCATATATGTATATACCACTCCCGCAGTCACACTGATATACAGTACAGACCAAAAGTTTGGACACACCTTCTCATTCCAAGAGTTTTCTGTATTTTCATGACTATAACAATTGTAGATTCACACTGAAGGCATCAAAACTATGAATTAACACATGTGGAATTATATACTTAACAAAAAAGTGTGAAACAACTGAAAATATGTCTTATATTCTAGGTTCTTCAAAGTAGCCACCTTTTGCTTTGATTACTGCTTTGCACACTCTTGGCATTCTCTTGATGAGCTTCAAGAGGTAGTCACCTGAAATGGTTTTCACTTCACAGGTGTACCCTGTCAGGTTTAATAAGTGGGATTTCTTGCCTTATAAATGGGGTTGGGACCATCAGTTGTGTTGTTCAGAAGTCAGGTGGATACACAACTGATAGTCCTACTGAATGGAGTGTTAGAATTTGTATTATGGCAAGAAAAAAGCATCTAAGTAAAGAAAAACGAGTGGCCATCATTACATTAAGAAATAAAGGTCAGTCAGTCCGAAAAATTGGGAAAACTTTGAAAGTGTCCCCAAGTGCAGTGGCCAAAACCATCAAGTGCTACAAAGAAACTGGCTCACATGAGGACCGCCCCAGGAAAGGAAGACCAAGAGTCACCTCTGCTGCAGAGGATAAGTTCATCCGAGTCACCAGCCTCAGAAATCGCAGGTTAACAGCAGCTCAGATTAGAGACCAGGTCAATGCCACACAGAGTTCTAGCAGCAGACACATCTCTACAACAACTGTTAAGAGGAGACTGTGTGCAGCAGGCCTTCATGGTAAAATAGCTGCTAGGAAACCACTGCTAAGGACAGGCAACAAGCAGAAAAGACTTGTTTGGGCTAAAGAACACAAGGAATGGACATTAGACCTGTGGAAATCTGTGCTTTGGTCTGATGAGTTCAAATTTGAGATCTTTGGTTCCAACCACCGTGTCTTTGTGCGACGCAGAAAAGGTGAACGAATGGACTCTACATGCCTGGTTCCCACCGTGAAGCATGGAGGAGGAGGTTTGATGGTGTGGGGATGCTTTGCTGGTGACACTGTTGGGGATTTATTCAAAATTGAAGGAATACTGAACCAGCATGGTTACCACAGCATCTTGCAGCGGCATGCTATTCCATCCGGTTTGCGTTTAGTTGGACCATCGTTTATTTTTCAACAGGACAATGACTCCAAACACACCTCCAGACTGTGTAAGGGCTATTTGACCAAGAAGGAGAGTGATGGGGTGCTACTCCAGATGACCTGGCCTCCACAGTCACCAGACCTGAACCCAATCGAGATGGTTTGGGGTGAGCTGGACCGCAGAGTGAAGGCAAAAGGGCCAACAAGTGCTCTGGGAACTCCTTCAAGACTGTGGAAAGACCATTTCAGGTTACTACCTCTTGAAGCTCATCAAGAGAATGCCAAGAGTGTGCAAAGCAGTAATCAAAGCAAAAGGTGGCTACTTTGAAGAACCTAGAATATAAGACATATTTGTGCTCTCTGTGTTCTCCGGTCCCGGGAGCTATAGGTGCAATGTGTTGACATCACTCACATCGCGCCTGCAGCTCCCTGAACACTCTGAGACTGAGACTGCAGACAGAGCAGCATGGGAGCGAGGAGAGGGGAGTATCAGTGTTTTTTATTTTAAACTTTGGGGGCAAATTGAGGGGGAACATTAAACTGGTGGCAGATGAAGAGGGGACATTAAACTGGAGGAGCAGATGGAGGGTGACATTAAATTGGGAACAGCTAGAGGGGGACATAAACAATGGGTGTTGCTGGACGAGACTTTAAGCTGGGGGCAACTGGAGGAGGACATTAAACCGTGGGGGTAGCTGGAGGGAGACATGTCCGCCTCTAGTTTCCCCCATTTTAATGTCCCCCTCCAGCTGCCCCAGTTTAATTTCCCCCTCTAGTTTCCCCAACTTTTAACTGGGACACCAGAAGAGGGACTTAATACTGTGGGGCAATTGGAGGGGAACATTATAATGTTAAGGCATATAATGTTAGGGTGACTGTAGGAGTATTATACTGTGTGGGGTCACAAAATAAAATGCATGAGAATGGACAGAGTCAACATAAAAATGGGTGGAGTTACATTTGCAGCAGCGCGCATAGCACGTCGCCATTTCATTTCTCTTTCTGTCCTTTGAAAGTTGGGAGGTATGCTATTAAATCAGAGGGGATTACAGGGATGAGGCGTAAGGGGAGAGAACTACAACTCCCAGCATCCTCTCATCTCCAGATCTCACACAACTACTGACAATGCATCTAAAAAGAAAGAGAAACCGCAAAATCAATTTCCTTTGAAAGTTGGGAGGTATGATATACCACTCCAGCAGTCACACTGCCATATATATATATATATATATATATATATATATATGTATGATATATCTGTGTGACTGCTGGAGAGGTATATAGACATACATACATAGATACACATGTATACACACGTGGACAAAATTGTTGGTACCCCTCGTTTAATGAAAGAAAAACCCACAATGGTCACAGAAATAACTTGAATCTGACAAAAGTAGTAATATATAAAAATTCTATGAAAATGAACAAATGAAAGTCAGACATTGCTTTCCAACTATGCTTCAACAGAATTTAAAAAAAAAGAAAACTCATGAAACAGGCCTGGACAGAAATGAGGGTTCCCTTAACTTAATATTTTGTTGCACAACCTTTTGAGGCAATCCCTGCAATCAAACGATTCCTGTAACTGTCAATGAGACTTCTGCACCTCTCAGCAGGTATTTTGGCCACTCCTCATGAGCAAACTGCTCCAGTTGTCTCGGGTTGAAGGGTGCCTTTTCCAGACGCATGTTTCAGCTCCTTCCAAAGATGCTCAATAGGATTTAGGTCAGGGCTCATAGAAGGCCACTTCAGAATCGTCCAATGTTTTCCTCTTAGCCATTCTTGGGTGTTTTTAGCTGTGTGTTTTGGTTCATTATCTTGTTGCAAGACTCATGACCTGCGACTGAGACCAAGCTTTCTGACACTGGGCAGCACATTTCTCTCTAGAATCCCTTGATAGTCTTGAGATTTCATTGTACCCTGCACAGATTCAAGACACCCTGTGCCAGATGCAGCAAAGCAGCCCCAGAACATAACAGAGCCTCCTCCATGTTTCACAGTAGGGACAGTGTTCTTTTCAAGATATGCTTCAGTTTTCCATCTGTGAACATAGAGCTGATGTGCCTTGCCAAAAATTTCGATTTTTGTCTCATCTGTCCATAGGACATTCTCCCAGAAGCTTTGTGGCTTGTCAACATGTAGTTTGGCAAATTACTTTTGTCAGATTCAAGTTATTTCTGTGACATTGTGGGTTTTTCTTTCATTAAACGAGGGGTACCAACAACTTTGTCCACGTGTGTAGATATATGTATGTGTATGCAGGGTCGGACTGGCCCACCGGGGAACCGGTGAATCCACCGGTGGGCCCCGAGCCCCGACTATTAGTCCTCATGTCATGGGGGCCCGATCAGGATCCTGACCATCCCAATTGGGCCCCTGACCAGTGGCGTAATGATCGCGGTCGCAGGGGGTGCGACCGGGCTCGGCGGGGTATGGTGCCCGTGGCCAGCTGGAGATGGCCGGGGCCCCGGACCACTATGATAGTGGTCGGGGAAAGCCTGGTTCCCTGATCGCTATACATACTGTTATTGGAAAGGGACCCTGGCATATTGCAGGCCCCTTTCCAATACATCGCAGGGCACCCAGGGGAGGTGGCTGAAAATAATAAATAGATATTCTCACCTCTCCGGGGCACAGCGTTCTCTCCGGCGTTCTTCCGTCATGTGACTGAGGCCTGTGATTAGGCCCTAGCCGTCACATGGGGCGTGGCCGTGTAATGACGTCAGTGCGACCTCATGTGGCCCAATCACAGGCCTCAGCAGCGACGTCGGAAAAGGGCCTGAAGACGCTGAAGACGATGCCAAGGAAAGGTAAGGCAAGGTAAGTATAAATGTTTGTTATTTTTAATCACTTCCCCGGGCCTCCGATTATTATACTCTGGGGTCTGAGGAGACCCCAGAGCATAATAATAGCTCCGAAGCAGAGGGGGGATGTTGGGAGCATATAATACTGCGTGGGGGCCACTGTGGAGCTTATAATACTGGGTGGGGGCCACTGTGGAGCTTATACTCCATACAGTGGCTCCTTCACTTTTTTTTTTTTTTTTAATTACGCCGGGGCAGGTGAAAAAAACAAAACAAAACAAAAAAAACCCCAAAACTTTCTCTCCTGTCCCCAGTGTCTCCCAGCGCAGTTCGGTCCTGCAGTTCTGTTGTTTTATTCCAGCTGAAGCTCCCCCTGCACGTGACTACCTGTGACGTCACGTGACCCCTGAGGCCAATCAGCGGCCTAAGGGAAGGGACCTGGGACGTCACAGCCAGTGAGAAATTCTGGCAAAAAGAGGACACCGGAGCACCAGAGACAGGTGAGTATGTTTAGTATGTTTTTTTTTTTTTGGGGGGGGGGGGGGGTAGAAGGGATTCACCTCCCCCGGACTAATTATAAAAAAAGAAAAAAAATTATACTGGACAACCTCTTTAAAGTGTGGCGCATTAGGTGGGCCCTGGGGGTTATATTAAAGGGGTTGTCCAGGCATAATTTGTTATGGTTTATCCTCAGGATAGGCCATAGATACCTGATCTGTAGGGGGCTGACCCCGACCGATCAGCTGTACAGAGTCACTTCTGATGCCCGTACTGTACACAATACAGGGCCAGAAGCAGAAAGCTCTGTCCACTGTGTATTAGCCGGGCACCTTCACTGCATCTCAGCACTTATTGAAGTCAGTATGAGCTGATCTGCAGTGAAGGCGCCGGGCTGCAGATCAGCAGATGGAGCTTTCTGCTTCCGGTCCTGTGTTGTGTACAGAACGAGCTCCGGAAGTGGCTTCGAACAGCTGATGGGGCCGTGTGTCAGCCCCCTACCGATCAGGTATTTATGGCCTATGCTCAACCCTGGATTAACCCCTTCAAGATTAACCCTGGACAACCCCTTTAATATGCCCCACACAGTTTAATGTCCCCCCCCCCACAGGATGTTAGCGCCCATCACTGCTCCCACACAATATAATGACCCTATCACTGTTCCGCATACAGTATGGGGGACCAGTGAAGAGGCCACTATGTGGGGGGACCAGTGAAGTGACCATAGAAAAATTTGGCCCAGACAACCCCTTAAAAGAGGTTTCCATAAACTGGAGCGACCACTGTGTCGGCCGCCAGGGAGGTGTAAAAATAAGAAATTTTTTTTAAAAAAAAGCATACTCAACTGTCCCCAGTACCCCGTTGTCCCCTGCCTGTGTCTGTTTGGTCTCATGGCGGCGCCTCATTTCTGGAAATCCTGTACCTAATTGGTCTTAGCGATCACATGAGATGTAGGACTCCCAGCAAGGAGTCGCCGGCATGAGACTGAATGGACACTGGCAGCGGACAACGGAGCGCTGGGGACAGGTGAGTATGCTTTTTAATTTACTTATTTTTTACTTTACACCTCCTGCCACCCACATGGGTTGCTCCAATTCCTGGACAACCTCTTTAAAGGATTTATCCATCTTTCCAATATTGATAGCCTGTCCTTAGGATAGGCCATCAATATTACATCTCCGATGATACAACAGCCAGGACCTCTGCAGATCAGCTTTTCCAGCACAGTGCGGCTACAGGTAAAGGTAACAATTCTTGGAGCCATGCTGTTCACTTGCCATACAAGGTGTAGCAGTAGGTTTAGGTAGTGCAGTGGTGCACATGGTATAGCGGGTGAGCAGCATGGCTTCCGGCATGTTATTACGTTTAGCCGCCCTGTCTCGGTACCGCTGATCTGCAGGGGTCCTGATGGTGGGTCCCTAGAAACAATTCCACTGGTGGGCCCTAGACATCCCAGTCCGACACTGTGTGTATGTATGTATGTGTATATACCACTCCAGCAGTCACACTACCACACCAATATAATTCATTCCCTGTGGGGGCGCTATTCATTATTGTTCAGATCCTTGTGAGCCATTGATGGTCATTTGAAAGTAGAAAAAAATTTCTAAGGCAGTATTCACATGGCAATGTTTGTAAGGCAAAACCACAGTGATAAAGTATAATGGATAGATTTGTGCTTGTTCTGTCTTCGATCATTCATGGTCTTGGCTTTTTCATCTATGTGAGATATTTAACTTTCTGTATATCAAAAAAGGACTTTGTTTTCCCAGGTGAGAGGATCCCTCTCCTTAAACATCATCAGTTCCATATTTGCTATTGTTGCTATAATCCTAAATATCGTGGATCTGGGAATTGCTTATTGCTATTATTCAGACTACTATGGAGGCTCTTATGGCAATTACTATCATGAAGGTTCTTACAGAAGGTGCATGAGTCAGCTGGTAAGTGTCCATCACCGCTAATGAATCCATGATAGTAAAGTTTCTTAAATTGGTCTTCTGAGGAACCTAACAAGTGCGGGATCAGTCATGAAGACGTGAAGAATTATGAAAATGAATTCCACATTTGACAAAAATTCACTTCCTGCTACACCCTACCAGCTTTGTCTCCAGAAATACAAAAATTCTAAAACAATTACGGAATCTACAGTGCTGTGCAAAAGTTTTATGCAAGTGTGGGAAAAATGCAGCAAGGTAAGAATGCTTTCAGAAATAGAAGGGTTTATAGATTGTATTTGTCAATTAACAAAATTAAGTAAATGAAGAAAAGAGAAATGTAAATCCCATCAATATTTGGTGTGACCTTTGCCTTCCATCAGTTCTTCTCTGTAGACTTTTAGATAGTTTGTGAAGGAGCTCGGCAGGGAGGTTGTTCCCGCCGCCATCTTGGAAAACTAAGCACAGATCTTCTGTGGATGTAGGCTGGCTCCAATCCTTCTGTCTCTTCGTGTCATCCCAGACAGACTGGATGATGTTGAGATCAGGGCTATATCTGTGGGGGCCGGATCATCACTTCCAGGACTCCTCCTCCAAAGGGCAAAGGTCACACCAAATATTGATAGAACTTAGATTTCTCTTTTTTTTCTTTCACTTTGCATTTTGTTACTTGACAAAAACAAAACTATTAATACATCTATTTCTATTCTTAGTTTGTAGCATTTTTTTCACAACTACCTAAAACTTTTGCACATTACTGTATGTGCTGGAGACACGCACCATAATGACCAAATGGAAGAAGGTATATTAAAGAACAATTAGGTAGAAGTTATGTATAGGACATTTTTCCTTATCTGCCGACATTCTCTTGAACCTTAAAGCGGTTGTCCAGGTGTTAGGATTTTATGCCATATTCTTAGGGTAGGCCATACATATCTCATTGATGGGGCTGACGGCTGGAACCTGCACCTATCAATTGTATTTATTCACTGATGTATATGGTTACTGGTGCACTGACTTGTAGTTACTTACTGGTGTATATGGTTACTGGTGTACTGACTGTTGTAGTTACTTACTGGTGTATATGGTTACTGGTGTACTGACTTGTAGTTACTTACTGATGTATATGGTTACTGGTGCACTGACTTGTAGTTACTTACTGGTGTCGTAGTACTGGTTACTGGTGCACTGACTTGTAGTTACTTACTGGTGTATATGGTTACTGGTGTACTGACTGTTGTAGTTACTTACTGGTGTATATGGTTACTGGTGTACTGACTGTTGTAGTTACTTACTGGTGTATATGGTTACTGGTGTACTGACTGTTGTAGTTACTTACAGGTGTATATGGTTACTGGTGTACTGACTGTTGTAGTTACTTACTGGTGTATATGGTTACTGGTGTACTGACTGTTGTAGTAACTTACTGGTGTATATGGTTACTGGTGTACTGACTGTTGTAGTTACTTACAGGTGTATATGGTTACTGGTGTACTGACTTGTAGTTACTTACTGATGTATATGGTTACTGGTGCACTGACTTGTAGTTACTTACTGGTGTATATGGTTACTGGTGTACTGACTGTTGTAGTTACTTACTGGTGTATATGGTTACTGGTGCACTGACTGTTGTAGTTACTTACTGGTGTATATGGTTACTGGTGTACTGACTGTTATATTTATCTACTGGTGTATATAGTTACTGTGCACTGACTGTTGTAGTTACTTACTGGTGTATATAGTTACTGGTGTACTGACTGTTATATTTATCTACTGGTGTATATAGTTACTGTGCACTGACTATTGCAGTTACTTACTGGTGTATATGGTAACTGATTTATTGACTGTTGTATGGATTGTATGTTACGGTTACAGGCTTGTACGCAGTCATATAAAAACATATCAATTCCAATAGAATTCCCCATGCAGTCTTTCATAAGAATCTGTCATAGTCACTGACTTGTTCTGGTTTTGTTTTTGCAGAATGGTGTATATGCAGTGGTGTCTTTACTTCTTATCATAAATGTGCTGCTATTCTGTGTGTCCTTGTCCCTCTCCATTTTTGGATGCCGTTCTCTATCGAAGGTTACTTCCAATGCTCCTCAGGTAAGAGTACAGACACAGAGAGAGGTGACGTGCTCCATGCTGTTCTCCATAAGCATGGCTGGTCCGGCTCTCTCTCTCTCTGTTAGACCTGGACTGTCCATGTATTATATGTTTGACTAGTCATATGAATGGCTGGCATTATCATGTACGAGTAATACAATCTATGACTGGCTGTAACTGATCACTGGGGCATCTGACTCCTGACCTGTGATGAGTAGTTGAATACCAGACCAGCCTCAAAAAGGGGTTATCTTGTCCCACTGAGACAATCTACTTAGGCTACATTTCCACTTTCAGGTTTTTGCACGCAGTTTTTGAAGTAATAACCAGGTGTGTTTTATGTTGGGAGAGAAACTATAAACACAGAAGGCTCTTCTATTTTTTTGGCTTCAAACTTTGACTTTAAAAACTGCATCAGAAAAGCTGACTGTGTAAATACACCCTCAAGCGTACCGATTATATTTCCATTTCCAGGAGATTAAAATTGGGCAGATGATTTGTGAAATGTATTAGGCATTCTTATCTGGTACCATGAGCAAGGTACTTGGCTGATGTTTCACTATGCAGATATTGCTGATGTCATCGTTGCAAATCTCAGCCACAGAACTAACAAAATACTTATGATCCAGACAAATGTAATTCTTATATATGTATATATAAACACATACAGAATATATATATATACGTATATATATACACCATATATATATATATACACACACACACACACACACACACACAGTCAGTAGCAGGTATAGAGGAGACACTAACACTGATACACATTCAGTGCCCTCACTATAAGACCCTCAGCCGACTACCCAGTATCTCCACAAACACAACAGATCCCACCAACTCACCTGGTTCTGTGTCCCCCAGACAAGGAGCATTATGGGAAGGGATAACACATTACTTGTAGCGCCTCCACCTGGCTGCTAATTAACCTCATTAACAACCCACTTGTCAGCAAACCTAATGAAACACCCAACTTTCCAGAGACTTTTCTCTTTCACCCAGAGTGAAATACATCTATCTATCTATATAGTCAGGAAAAAGTATAAAGTCACTAACACTTATATACTCAGTCAAGGATAGGTATAGAATCACTAATATATATAGTCAGGGACAGGTATAGAGTCATTAACACTTATATATACAGTCAGGGATAGGTACAGAATCACTAACTGATGTATATAGTCAGATGTGGATGGCGCCACCAGTCGGTGCAGAATAGGGTCCCAGTCCTTAAAACATTATAGATGACAGACTCCGTACACTTGAAAGTAGATGCAATGAAGTGTGCTTTATTAACTCTCAATCATAATATGTTGAGTATAGTAATGACGTTTCGTTCTATTCGACCTTCAACAGACTCTACAATAACAACAGTATTACATAAGATACCACGTATAAACAGTGTGCACAGTATATACAATAATATACACATACATATACAGGATATATACATAAATATACATAAGTCGCATGATGATCAACAAATGAATATCGGATAAATACAATGTCATGGTGTAGGTGGTAACCTGAAATAATAAATGAGTGCCAAATGACGTATAATATTACCAGATAGGTGTTATGATATGGCTGCTATCACAAGTCTATCATGTGGACATACACCACATGGAGATTGTATATTCAGAATCCAGACCAAACCTTTAGGGTGGGTTCACACTTGCGCCGGAACTCCGTCCACCGCGAATCCGACCTAAATGTCGGAAAACTGGATAGGGGAAGGTTTGCGACGCTTTGCTTAAAAACCCATTCACTTGAATGGGTTTTTAAAGCAATGTGCGGGTGTGCGCTTACACTCTCTGCGCCGTGAATACAGTTTTTTTCGTCGGACACAAAGTCCTGCATGTCCGACTTTGTTCCCAACGAAAAAACTGTCTTCGTGGTGCAGAGGGTGTAAGCGCACACCCGCACATTGCTTTAAAAACCCATTCAAGTGAAAGGGTTTTTAAGCAAAGCGTCACAAACCTTCCCCTATCCAGTCCCTATCCAGTTTTCCGACATTTAGGTCGGATTCGCGGCGGACAGAGTGCCAACGCAAGTGTGAACCCACCCTTACTTGTTTCTTGCACTCTCCTTATACTTTAATGTACTTACTTATTTCTCCAATTTTAGGTGTTTTTGATCCAAAATGATGTTGTGGTTACCATGAATCCTGCTACAGCCCCAGCCACATATCTGGGGGTTGCTCAGCCATATGCACCAGCAAATGCACCACCTCCGCCATATGTGTTCCAGGAGGTGAAAGCTACACCGCTGTCTTAATTACATGAGATATCTTCAAGGAATAATCCAGAGGCAGCAGATATTACTGAATAATCTGTTAGAATTAAAATAAATGAGTCCATTAGTTCACTTAGAAATGATACTTTAATAGCATAAATTTGTGTTCTTGTGATTTTTAATATATTTGTTCCTAGTAATTCTTCCATTGTAATACATTCTCATAGTTATATTTTTAACCTGCAGAACTGTAAACATATATGATTATTGTACTTTATAGGAATCTATAGGAGCCTTTCTGTTTTAAGGGATGACATCTTGGTATAACGGGAGTCATTTCAGTTATCATTCCTTCAAGCCCATTCTATTATTATTATTATTATTAATTGCACATAATAGAACCTCGCAAGACAACATAAACATGTCCGCATACATGCCATTAGATAACACATGTGACACCTTTACATACACCCTATGAAGAAGAGTACTGGACACCTACACGTTACACCTACAGAAACTTTTATGACATCTTAATCAAAATCCAAAGTCATTAATGTGGAGTTGCTTCCCTCTTTCTTCCACTCTTCTGGGAAGGAAGGCCTTTTACAAGATTTTGGAGGGTGTGTGTGGGAATTTTTGCCCCTTCATCCAGAAGAGCATTTGTCAGGTCAGACACTGATGGTGGGCCAGGTGTCCTCATCCAACATCTCAAGTTCATCCCAAAGGTGTTGGATGGGGTTGAGGTCAGCGCTCTGTTTGGCCAGTCATGTTTTTCCACACCAAACTCCCCAAAATATTTCTTTATGGACCTTCTTTGTGCTCTGGGGCACAGTCTTGCTGTAACATGAAAGGACCATCCCCAAACTGTTCCTACAAAGATGGAAGTACATAATTGTCCAAAATGTCTCTGTATGCTGAAGCATTAAAGTGAGTCTGTCAGCATCAAAAATGTTCCTAAGCAAGCCCCAGTGCCTGGCAGTGCTCATGGCTATGTGCAGAGTGCTATAGTTAGTTTTCGGAATTGCCACTTCATGTGGCTGTAATTTAGCATTTCATCCTTATGCAAATTAGATAACACTGCATTGGGGCAGGTTTCTTGGCTGAAGAGTATTGGAGCTATTCCTCCCGTTGCCTCATTGCCCTCCCAGCAACAACAATATCACCCTGCCATTCCCCCCTCCTCCTCCTGAGTCTACTCCAAAAGAGAGAGCCGTGATGTACTGTGTGCATGCGCACCTCCCCTCTACAACACTTGAAAGAGAAGGCCCAGGCACCCCATTATAAGAGATGCTGTCTGTCACTGGTGACTTTTCGCATTATGCTCCTCAGCACTCAGCACCCCTGCTCTGTAATTTCACATGGTCTTTCTTCACTTTGTGGCTGAGTTACTAAACTTTAGTAAGCCTAAAGCACAGCAACACTGAGATCTGACGAAGAGGTGCGTTCTCCTGAATGCTGTAAACCCTGAAACGCGTTATCCAATAAAGCCTGAATTATTCTTATCCATTGGCATTCCTGTTGGTTGGTTTTGAGGAGCGCAAGTCCTGGGTTGTATAGGAACTTCCTGTTCCAATTGTTTATATCCTACTCACAATTGATGATGGGATATCTAGGAGGGAAGACATTTCAGGAAGTGCCTTGTTGCAGTGGGTGGGGACTCTTATTACAGGACCAGGCTTAGATTCAGTGAGCTCCAGAGAAACAGCCATTATGTCACCAATGTTTGTAAAGGAGACTGCATGGCGAGGTGAGGATTTTATACACAAAGGCAATGAGATCAAATAAAACACCTGAACTCAATGAGTAAGAGGTGGGAACCTATGTTTTTTCTATATAATGTATTTAAGCTGCTCCAGGTAATGCAGGGTGTTTCCCCGCAGAAGTATGATGTAGCAAGAAAATAGGAGACATCACAGGGTAAAATTCACCTTTACCCACACTTGAGTTTTAAGGGGGTTGTTCAGGGCTATGACACTGAGTTCTACTTTCTCTTCTCAGGAAGTAACCTCACATGTCTTGCTCACATGGCTGTACTACAACTCACTCCCATTCATTTGAATTCAGTCCCATTCAGGTCTTATCTGTATCTTTTTTGTGACTCATCATGGCAATGGGATTCTTGTATGCCCTCACATCAGATTACCCCCTAGTCCCCTACTGCTACGACTACCAGGAGCACTCCCCCTCCCACTACTACGTTCCAAAAACACACATGTATTTCACGTCTACTTCCTCTACATCCAAAAAAACACTGGCAGTTCTCCTCTGAAGAGAAATAAGAGGTAGGCTTGGGCTATGAGGAATATCTGCAGATGCCACATTACTACTAGAGAATGGAATATGTGTCAGTGAAGAAAAGACATAATTAACAGTACAGAAAGAGGATGAGGAGAAACATACAGAAGCCTAACTCAGCATTTGTGTTTCACTGCTTTCAAAAACATCTTTATTCTCTGGAAGTACAACAACACTGCAGCTACTGGTGGGGCTGTCAAGGCCAGAAGTAGTGTTGCTGTTGCCACCCGCATATTGTTAGTACTTGCACAAGTGTTTCATCCTCCCCCAACTTTTTCCTGTCCCCTGCCCTGCTTTTTTCCAGTCATTTTACTGCACACTGCTTAATTGTAATAGCAATTGCCAATAATTCTGACACCGTGTGTATGTAATTTTTTTTTTTTTTTTGGGGGGGGGGGGGGTTACGAAAAAAATTTCAAGAAAAGTACTAAAAGGATGACCTGGTCAGTGAGTTTTAGACTAGATTTGCTGCATCAGTCAGCTTGTTTTCTTTTTTTCTGTTACAATGGTGTGGTTTGTATGTATAATGGGTAACTAAAAAAAAAAAAAACCTTATCAAAGAAGATTATTTTAGATTAACAGGCTCCATCACACTGTTTATTGGGTAAGCTAAAAAAGACCCTTAAATAAAGGAGATTAGCACAGGGGGAATCAGCAAAAAACTCTTGCCAAAAAAAAAAAACCTTAAAAAAAGATTTTTTTCACTAAGAGGACTAATTGAGTCAGTAAAAACAATGTAAAACACTTAGTGTACTGTTACAGATTAAACTGTTCTATTGGAAAACAGACTTAAGAAAGGATTTTGTGCTAACAGGACTGAATTTTTTTCAGTAAAAATAATGTAAAACACTCTGTGGACAGTCACAGATCAAATTGATCTATTACAAAACAGATTTAGACAAAACCAGATTATTGGCAATGAAATGATTAACTGTTCAGTATCTGTCTGTATTACTGCAACAGTCTAGCACACATAGCACAGATATTTTCTCTCACTTCTATCTATGATTTCTACTACTAAATGTCTTTAATTGATTAAATCTGACTAGACTTTGCTCTACTTCTACTCCTAATATTCTCTAGCTCTATTGCAAGCTTTGCTACACTCAGTGCTGTGCATTGCTGAAGAAAATGGAATAATACATCCATCCCTTACTTCCACTATCACTAAAATGCCTTGTGTTCTTGCCCACAGCATCTTATGAACTGTATGTTACATCAGCACTATAAGGAGTCCACCTACCCCTGACTATTGGCAGTCAGGTGACACCAGAATGTCACAGTGACTCACAGACACGTGTCTTCTGTATTTTCACTGTGCAATGCATGTCGCAGCAGTCATTTTAGTTCATCCGAGATGAATCACCATTTTTTCAAAAACAAACAATTTGGACTATTTAGGTTGAACCTGAATCTTTAGTCTTTTGGGTTTTTATGAGGTCATGGAACAAGCAGTACTTAGGTTGATGCTGAACTTGTCAGGGCTAATAAGATGTTCCAGACACACAGCCACTGATAGCACTAACACCTGCTGTGGCTCTCTCGATGTCTTAAAGGATAAACATCAATAGTTGGAAAACCCCTTTAATAAGTTTCCAGGTGTACTGCTGCCCAAGATGATTCATCCATTCCTGCAGACTCTTGATTGGTTACTTGCTTCACCACATTTTCTTTGCTTCCCCTTGTAATCATTTACTCTGTGGTTTTGGTGACTGTGGTCATGAATACAAGCATGCACTTCCGGGAGTGCCCTTACGATATATGCAGTAAACAAAACTTAACAAGGGTTTGGAAATAGTGCCATTCAAACAGCTTCTTGTTCTCATCACCTTCGTTAGGAGCTTAATATAAAATTAGAGGTTAACATTTGAATCTAGTAGCTACACATGTGGACAAAATTGTTGGTACCCCTCGCTTAAGAAAAGAAAAACCCACAATGGTCACAGAAATAACTTGAATCTGACAAAAGTAATAATATATAAAAATTCTATGAAAATGAACAAATGAAAGTCAGACATTGCTTTTCTACCAGGCTTCAACAGAACTGGTACGATTATGATGTTAGTCTATTGTACTTGTTCTTGTGCATTTTATGTTTTGTATGTAAACCCCTCTTCAAATATGTGGGGGCAGTAAAGGGGGCATTTTACTGTGTGAGGCCAAGAAAAAGGGCTTTATACTGTGTGGGGGCCAATAAAGTGGTAATATACTGTGTGGGAGCCAGTAAAGGGGGTATTATACTGCATTGGAGCTAGTAAAGGGGGCACTACACCATGTGGGGGCCAGTAAAGAGGTTGAGGAGCTGGGGTCAGTAAAATCTCAGTGGAGTGGGCGCAGTCAAAAGTTTGCTATGGGACCCTGTATTTTCTAGTTATGCCCTTGCTTCAGACAGATCATTTCAGTGGCCAACACCCTCAAGAGTCAGGTTTTGGAAGGGAGTCTATGCCCCTAAAAGCAGGATCTATGAATGCGAGAGTCAGATTTTGGAAGGGAGTCTATGCCCCTAAAAGCAGGGTCAATGAATGTGAGAGACACCTGGCATATAGTTAAGGAATAATGTGTCACGGTGTGCTAAGTTACTGCTAATGGTCTGTAAAGCAAGTCTAGCTGTGGAGGATGTGGTGTGGGCCCTTCTGAAGTGTTATTAGCTAAATGTTAGCTCTGGAGAGTCTTTGGGGCTGTGGAAATAGTTAGCTCAGTGGGTGGTGTTCCTTTAGGGCCTCTTGATATACAGTCTTCATGCTCTACAACTCAACATCTTGTGGTCACGCTAAGTGGGAAAGTTTTTCCCTTATCTTCAGGTCTTCTATCTGGACCTTTGTTGCTACCAGTCTGACACTTCGTCCATGCAGCGCAATTTTTGAGCTGAATCTGCATATCTGAAAACTATTGTGGTGAATCTGTTGCTTCTCTGAGAACCGGCTACTGTGAGGGTTGAGTGAAAATCCCTGTGAAAACTGGGCAATTGTTGCATGCCATGGGACCACTGTTCTCATACTGAATGAGTTGATTTGTTCCTGTTGTATCATACTGCTGATGTTGATCCTGGCTGCTCCCTATGTCTGAGCAACTGGTGTTAGCCTTTGTTGTGCTGACCTTCATCTATTGTAATAAATGCTGGTGACAATGTACCTGTGTGAGTAGAGTGTTTTTCTTGGCTGTGACATTAGTAAACTCAAGAAGCAGGGATCTGACTGCCTTGTTCTTTGGTAGATCTGAAAAGAGGGAGGTGTGTATTGCCTGGTTGGCTTAGTTGGAGTTAGTTGGAGCTGGGCCATGGAACCCCTGCAGTTCCAACAGTCCCCAGTCGTTGCGAAGAGTTTCACCCATCTCTAGTAAAGACCCTCCTCTTTTTGCTTCTATGTGATGACCTGTATCTCTATAGAGTCACTCGATAAAGCATTAAAGAGTGTCACTAGAATGAAAAATGTAACTTTTAATGTGGGCCTCATACAGATTATGGAGTTTTTTAAATTTTGTTTCTGTGCCCCCCAAGACTTGAGATATCTCCTCCGTAATAATTTCACGCCCAGTACATAAATTACCCAGCTTTCTCCATCGGAGCAGTAATACATTCTCCATTGGGACAATAACCTCTGTAAGTGGGCAGTATTATGTTCTCTATTGGGGTGGTAACCTGTGCAATGGGTTGCGGGCATTAAGGCCCCTGGCGCTTTTTACCGAGGCACTATTTTCCCGGCAGCGTCGCCATTTTTGGGGGGGGACCCAAATATAGCGTAGCGGTAAAAAAAAAAAAAAAAATCAAAAGTGTTAACCTGCTGTTTTTTCGCTGTTTTGCCTCTGATAAAAATTTGAAAATCGGTTGTCCAGGCTTAAATTTTATTTTTTAATTAGGCTGGGGGAGGTGAAAAAAATTTATAAATATAACATACTCTCCCCCTGGTGCTCCATTGTCCTCCCAGTGCAGTCCTGCTGCTCAGCTGTCTTTATGCAGTAGAATTCCGGGGTGTCCTTAACTGAGGCCACTGATTGGCCTCAGTGGTCACATGCGGCGGGGACTTACGCCGGAAGAAAACACCGGAGCATCAGGGACTGGTATGATTTTTTTTTTTCCACCTTCCCCAGCCTAATTAAAAAATAAACTTTTAGCGTGGACAACCCCTTAAAGCATACTTGATACTGACAATCCTGTTGGTGAAAAGTCCTTTCTTAAGGGCTTTTTATGGGCAAGAGTTTAAAATTTTTCATTAAATACATAGCAACTACTGTTCTAACAGCAAAGCATTGATTCCACCTGCATAAATCTGAAAAATAACCTTGTTATTTAAGCATTTTCTTTTTATTCACCCAATATACAGTCTACCCTGTGCTTGATCCATCATATTGTGTCCTGCCACAGTGCCACACATTTTGCCATGGCTGCCTACCACCTTTGCCACCACTCACCTTCCCTTACCTCTTTTGGGATTCCATGTAGCATCCAGCATTCTCCTGGTGAGGTTGCGGTGCTCATCTCTTTCCTGGTGATGTCCAGTGCTCTTCTGTGATGATGGGTCTGGAGTCACTGCTGAGGCTTATGATTGGGACTTACCGCTAAACACGGAACAATGACGTCAAAGTAGAGTGCCGGACATCACCAAGAAAGTGCCAAGCACCGCAAGGAGGCCCAAAATAGTTAAGGGAAGGTGAGTATGATGTATTTTTATTTTTTTCACCTTTCCGGAGCTTTCAATTATTATACTCTGGGGTCTGCCATTTTAGTTTGTCCAAGACAAATCTTCTTTTGTTCAATTTCGTAAAAAAAAAAAAAACTTCAAATAATTTGGAATATTTGGGTCGACCCCGGCTTGGTACGAACCGATTTGTCCATCTCTAGTGGCAGGGTGTAAGCTCAGCTGCATACACAATGACAAAGCATATAATTGTGGAAGAGTGACAAAATCAGGCAATAACTTTTAGAGGCTAACTGAGTATATTTGATAGTAAGCTTTCGAGAGTACTAGCTCTTTTCTTCAGACATGGTGTAATACAAGAAACTGAAAATTCACAAACTTTATACGCACAGAAGACATGGATCTTCAAAGGATCTTGGAATTACAAAATGCAATATAAGTAGAGAAGTTATTTACAACAGGTCAGGAAATAAACAGTCTGGAAAATTTGTGGGGCATGACAGAGGGATCTGTTATCTGTTTGCTATCAGGAGGTGATTTGTGACCCTCACAGTTCATACATAGTGTGACATGAAACTGGCATCAATATTAAATCCAAATTGCAGAGTTTGAAATTTTTGCATTAACTTATATTCCCATTCCTTTCTCTCCCTCTGCATCTTAAAATGTCCCATTAAAACCACAACCTGCAAATCTTCAATAGAGTGGTCTTCTCCGGAGAAATGTGTGGCCACTGGGAGATCGGTTCTGCTGTTATTAATGTTGAATCTGTGTGAGTTCATGCGCTGACTAAGTCTCTGCCCTGTTTCCTCCACATAGAGGCCTGTGGTGGGACACTGCACACACATTATGAGATACACCACATTGGAAGACCTGCAGGAAAATATCCCCCTAATTCTGTGCACCTGTTGTGACTGTGGGACAATTAGCATCCAGCAGAGGGATGAGTACTGGATGGCAGTGTTCTTACCCTCGTTATAAGGACAAAATGGAGGTATTCGTCTCTGCTTCCCTAAGAGAAGAAAAAATGGAATATTCTCAGGCTAGGCTGTATAAATAGCCTGCCAGAGCTTTTAGGGAGAGCACTGCAACTGTCAGTCAAACACATACCCAGGTGGCCTCTTCCTGCTCCCAGTCCACCTCACTCAGCCAGTGCTCCAACTCCTCTGCCAGTGCCACAAGTGTCAGGAGGAGTAAAAGCAGCAACAGCCAGGCCCAGTACAGTATCTGGGAGATGATCAACCAAAATTTTTTTCAGCTTGCAGCGCCAACTGGAGTCACAACAGGCAACTGACACCCACCGTCTGCCCCATCAGGTACAGTCGTACCTAGCGTACACCTATATTCCAGCAGATAACTTTTACCCCCATGGAATTCTGGGCCAATAGTTTAGAGCAGTGGAAGGAGCTGGCACAGTTTGCAATGGGATTTCCATTTTGTCCGTCCTCAAGTGTTATCTGTGAGAGGGTGTTCAGTGCTGCCGATGATGTTGTAACACCAAGAAGGATGAAATTGTCCCCAGGTAACATGGAAAAAATTACTTTTGTCATAATGGATTAGGCATGGATCTGTGAGGATTTTCAGATACTTTCAACTTATGATCTGAATAGAGTTGCCGCTGTCTTCCGCATGTTCCATTTACTGTACTACTGCCTGCTACTCCTAAACAGCCGGACATCATCTATTATGATATTCAATGCTGCACTGCCACTTATGTTACCACAGCTACCTCCACTGCCACCACTTAGCCAGATATGTCCTGCGGCCTGGCCCATCACATTCCACTATAACTCACTCAGAGGCATCAGAGACATTTGCAAATTGTAAATCTTGGCAAAGGTGGGAGTAGCATTTTTAAGGGGCATGGCCTTTATAAAAGGGCACATTTACATATATTCAGACCCCATATAATAATATTATTTATCATGTTTGTGTCAAATTGTGGTCACTTTTTAAAATATTTTTTGGCGATACTGAATGTTTATATGATAGATAGATAGATAGATAGATAGATAGATAGATCAATAGATGATAGATAGATAGATAGATAGATAGATAGATAGTGATAGATAGATAGATAGATAGATAGATAGATAGATAGATATGGGATAGATAGATTTATAATAATTTAATAACAGATTGCTAAAGCCTTATTTTAATATTTTTTTTATTAGGTATGTTTTTTTCTCATTCTATGCATATGTATGATATATATAAAAATCTCTCTATATGCCAGTACATTGGAAGCTAAAAGAGCTTGTTGCTCAGTTAGTAGGATAACAGCCTTGTTATTTGGGTTCAAATCCTGTCTCATACCTAATGAATGAATAAAGTTTAACTTTAAATTGAAAGAAGATTTCCCTGCAACCTCTTCCTTAATAATGAGCTGGCAGCTGGTTGAAAAAGACTATTCTCTGGGTCATGGGACCTGAAAACCGGGAATCCCCAGTGAGTTGACAATGTCTGCACAGTGTTGGCATAAAAAAAACCCAAACCATTCTGATTTTATATTGCTTCATTAAGGGAATAATTTTTGGTGGCTTTGTTTTTTTTTGGGAAAAGCCAATTTTTCATAATTTTTCAAATTGGCTCACCGCCACAAATTTGTCTTGCAAATAATAAACTTGTAGCACTTAAAAGTTATCAAAACGCTAATTGTCCTACAAAACCATTGTTTTTTTGCAATATAACTGCATAATATAATATAATTTTTGGAGCATTTTAAACGTTTAATGCGTAAAAGTGAGTGTCAGCGCAGTGTATGGTTTAAGTCTGAGTTTCTATCCTCTGCTTACCATTCGTTTTTCCATAGACATACATGTTACAATTACTTTGACATAACTTCAGCAGTGTTTTCCTTAGAGAGCAAGAAATTGGATAAATAGGTTCATAGGAGCCCTAAGAGTATTCTACACTATGTTTTATAGATAGGTTTCTAGGAGCCCTGACAGTGTTCTACACTATGTATTATAAATAGGTTCCTAGGAGCCCTAATAGTATTCTATACTATGTTTTATAGATAGGTTCCTAGGAGGCCTAATAGTATTCTACACTATGTTTTATACATAGGTTCCTAGGAGCTCTAAGAGTATTCTACACTATGTTTTATAGATAGGTTCCTAGGAGCCCTGACAGTGTTCTACACTATGTTTTATAGATAGGTTCCTAGGAGCCCTGACAGTGTTCTATACTATGTTTTATAGATAGGTTCCTAGGAGCTCTAAGAGTGTTCTACACTATGTTTTATAGATAGGTTCCTAGGAGCTCTAATAGTATTCTATACTATGTTTTATAGATAGGGTCCTAGGAGATCTAAGAGTATTCTACACTATGTTTTATAGATAGATTACTAGAAGCCCTAATAGTATTCTATACTATGTTTTATACATAGGTTCCAAGGAGCCCTAACAGTGTTCTATACTATGATTTATAGATAGGTTCCTAGGAGCCCTGATAGTGTTCTACACTATGTTTTATAGATAGGTTCCTAGGAGTCCTAAGAGTATTCTACACTATGTTTTATAGATAGGATTCATAGAAGCCCTAATAGTATTCTACACTATGTTTTATAGATAGATTCCTAGGAGCCCTGACAGTGTTCTACACTATGTTTTATAGATAGGTTCCTAGGAGCCCTGAGAGTTCCTACACTATGTTTTATAGATAGGTTCCTAGGAGCCCTAAGAGTATTCTACACTATGTTTTATAGATAGGTTCCAGGAGCCCACAGTTTCTACCCTATGTTTTATAGATAGGTTCCTAGGGGCCCTGACAGTGTTCTACACTATGTTTTTTTGTTAGGTTCCTGGGGCCCCGCCCTGTGTTTTTTCTTTTTTTTTTTTATTGGTTGTCTCCCCGGCCTCCTTTTGTTTTTTTTTTTTTTTTTTTTTTTTGGTTGCTCCCTGTGTTTTTTTATTTTTTTTTTTTTTTTTTTTTTGGTTGGTCCCTGATTTTTTACCTTTTTTTTTTTTTTTTTTTTTTTTTTCCCCCCCCCCCCTTTTTTTTTTTTTTTTTTTTTTCCCCCCTCTTTTCTTCTTTTTTTTTTTCTTCCCTTTCTTTTTTTTTTCCTTTCCCTGACAGTGTCCTACACTATGTTTTATAGATAGGTTCCTAGGAGCTCTAAGAGTATTCTACACTATGTTTTATAGATAGGTTCCTAGGAGCCCTAACAGTATTCTACACTATGTTTTATAGATAGGTTCCTAGGAGTCCTAAGAGTATTTTACACTATGTTTTAAGCCAATTTAAGTTGTGGTTTGTTCTCAACTTTTTCAACCCAAAATGAATCTGGAACCCGAGCTATTCGAAACAAATCTAATCTTGAGAGGTTCATTTATCTCTAATTTCATCCTGAATCTGATAACTTGCTGTACTATGGTAACTCATAAAAAAGTTATTGCAAGCAATAGAAAAAAAAAAGTTGAGTCAAGTACAACTTACTCACTGCAAATCACAGGGTCTGGCAGAGACCACTTATTCTGCAAACAGGAAGATGTGGTCAGGCCAAAAGTAAAAAACAGATACTTGGTGCAAATGGATTTGTCATGAAAGTGCCACTCTACACCGGTATATGTGTGAGTATGTAACTACTGTCTCATATCTACCTGTTGAATACATCTATTTATCTATCTACAGCATTTATCTGATCTGTCTAATACCTACCTGTTTAATTATGTATTCATGTAAATATGTATCTGTCTAATATATATCTATCTACATAAAAATAATACTTTGCCAGCATCTTGCTTAAACAGTGGAAGATCTTTATTGGAGTCAAAAACAAGTGTAAAGATATTTCATCATTTGAGCAAGATGCTGGCGGAGAAGAATTTTTTTGTTTTGTATTTAGGCCTAAAATTGGGATTGGACCAGCGGTTCTATCTATCTATCTATCTATCTATCTATCTCTATCTTTCTTTCTTTCTATCTCTCCATCCCATATCTATCTACCTATCTATCCATATATCTATCAACTATCTATCTATCTATCTATCTATCTATCTATCTATCTATCTATCCCATATCTATCTATCTATCTATCTATCTATTATCTATCTATCCATCTCATAGATAATAATCTCATATTTATCTATTCATGTAAATTTCTCATGTTTATCTACTTTATCATCCAGCTCATATCTATGCCCTCTAATCTATCTATCTATCTATCTATCTATCTATCTATCTATCTATCTATCTATCTATCTATCTACAGTACAGACCAAAAGTTTGGACACACCTTCTCATTCCAAGAGTTTTCTGTATTTTCAGGACTATAAAAATTGTAGATTCACACTGAAGGCATCAAAACTATGAATTAACACATGTGGAATTATATACTTAACAAAAAAGTGTGAAACAACTGAAAATATGTCTTATATTCTAGGTTCTTCAAAGCAGCCACCTTTTGCTTTGTTTACTGCTTTTGGGATACCTAATGTGTACTGTTTCACAGTATTTAAGTACTTTTATATGTGTTCAAGGAAAAGGGGGGTGATTTTAAATTTTTGATATATTTATATATATATTTTATATTTCTATTTTTTTATTTTTTTTTCTTGCATATACCCTAGGGGTCTTGAACCTTTGCAATGCATTGCAAAATATCAGCACTTCTATGCAGCCTGCAATAGAAGTAAATGGCAGACAAGCCTGAGAGCCTTCAATAGGCTCCCGGCTGTCATGCCAACAGGTCACCGGCCCCGGATCTCATGCCCAGGCGCTGCCGGCAAAATAGCCGGAGGATCGCCGGGTCTCTGCTGTACAATACAGCGTCCGCCATATTTAAATATCTGACATACCCTGAAGGGGTTAAAAGACGGATGACTTGTTGAATATACTCAACAAATCATGCCCAGGCGCCGCCAACAAAATAGCCGGGTGGAGAGAGGTTAATGCCCGTGCATTAATTCCTAATTAAATAATGCATTTATTCCTTTATTTATATTACATATTCAAATCTCGCTATATGTTATACCTATGTTTATGATCTATGAATATCGACATATATGTTTAAACTACTAATTAACAATTGATGTAAACACTGCCCACTACACAAAGTGGTTTTTACTACCTTCTAGTGAAAATGGATTCATTTATTGTACGCTTTTTACATCCAAAGTACTTCGCGTTGTAATTTTAAATCCAGGAATATTTTATTTTATTTGTAGTTGCTTTTTGTTGGATCTGAGGAAGGGGTGCACTGTAAGCAGTGTATTAAACCCCGAAACGCTTTAGCCGTATCATTCATAATAAACATTCATGTTCTACTAAACTCTGTGGAGGCTCCGAGTTCTATATTCCTAAGGAGGAGCGCGCATCCTGGTCCTTTCTTCCGGGAATAATCCTACTCCTTAAGACGAAATCCTGTACTACCTACGACTCTTGAAATTTCTGTTAGCCGTACGCCAGTGGACGCTGCCCTCCAGATTCTTGTGATATATAAGCTCTTGTAGTAGTTGTGGCTTATCACAACAAAATAAGGTGAGCAGCCAATCTGTAAGATCCGAATTTTTGGTCGCTCTCCATTATATACTTTATTGGTTCCACACAAGGCGCGCGTCTTTCCTGTTTTTCTCTTTTATAGTACCTATATCATATTTAACTATATAAAGCATCAATTCTGTACAAAAATCTACAGTATTTATCTGCTATCTACCTATCTATCTATTTATCTATCTATCTATCTATCTATCTATCTATCAAGGGAGATATCTATGTATCAAATATTTATTATCCATCTATTTGTTAAACTCCATCTGTCCATGTATATTTCTTATGTTCATCTACTTTCTCATCTACTCATCTATCTATCTATCTATCTATCTATCTATCTATCTATCTATTGAACTAAGTATACAACAAAATCAGACAGCACATCCCAATGGGAACAGGTTCTATCTATCTATCTATCTATCTATCTATCTATCTATCTATCTATCTATCTATCGAAATAGTTACCTATTCACTATTATGTTCTCATGTTCCTCTACTTTCTCATCTATCTATTGAGCTAGCTATTAAACATCTATCTATTCCCTATCTATCACCTTATATATATATATAAGAAAATTCTGCAGCATTGGTTAAGAGAGGGACACACCAAACCACATGTCTCCATTGTAACATCATCAGTTTCCTTAGGAGGACATTTTTTGTATTTTGGGAAAAATTATTTGGTAGGGATGTGCCAATGTAATTTTTTTTCCAGGAGTGCCATGAGTCTGAAAACAATGATCTATCTATCTATCTATCTATCTATCTATCTATCTATCTATCTATCTATCTATCTATCTCTATCTATCAGATATCTGTATATCTAATTCATATTCATTATTTCATATTTAATGATGTAATATATCTATCAAATGTAATATTTCTATTCTGTATATCTCCATTATTTATCTATCAGTCTCATAGCTATTAATTTATATCTATTTCAACGATTATACAGTACAGTATATCTATCCATCTATCCATTGTTGTCATAACTACTTTCTTGTCTACTTTCTTAACTATTTCACGTCTATCTATTTATATATCGATCTCTCTATCATTCTCATATCTGTATATCTATCTATTCATGTTCATCTACTTTCTCATCTATCTAGTCAGCTATCTACTGTATCTATCAAATATCTATCTATTGTCTATCTCTATTTCCATCTATTTCTATTTATAAAAACATATATATCTTTCATATTTAACTACTATGTTATATTTAATAATTTAATACATCAATTCTGTCTTTCTATCTAATGAACTATTGATCTATCTAGGGAGATATATACCGTGTTTCTCCGTAAATAAGACAGGGTCCTATTTTTTTCTCCGAAAAAAGGGCTAGGGCTTATTTTCGGGGTAGGTCTTAATTTTTCCCATGAACAACAATCACACATTTGATCGCTTTTTCTTTCAACTTTTATCAGAGGTGAAACAGCGAAAAAACAGCAGTTCGGCACTTTTGATCATTTTTTTCCACTACGGCATTCACCATAGAGGTAAAATATTATTATAAGTTTGTAGAACGGGCTTTTTCGGACACAGGGATACCTAATGTGTATGTGTTTCACAGTAATATTTTATTTTTATATGTATTCTAGTGAAAGTGGGAGGGGGCTTGAACTTTTATTTTGTTTTTTGTTTTTATATTTTTTTTAACTTTTTTTTTTTTTTTTTTTACTATTTACCCCTCCTAGGGGGGCTTTAACCTACAATCATCCCATAGACTGCAATACAACCTATTGCAGTCTATGGGAGATTATCTATATTACTAATGAGGCTGGTCATAGCCTCAATAGTAATATTCCTATGACAGGCCTGGGAGCCTTCATAACGCTACCGGCTGTCAAAGGAACAGGTCGGCTCCTGCGATCTTGTCGCCTGGGAGCCGACCTGCAACGTGAAAGGTACAGGGCCGGTGGGGACCAGCCCCGGGGATAGTTACTCTGCTTTGGGGGGTCAATTTGGAGGGGGGGATGGGTCACGGACTGACAGACCTAACAATGCCCACGATCAGTGGACTCTGATCGCGGGCATTAACTGCAGGTCTCCGGTGTACAAGGAGATCCAGTATAGCAGCTATAGGGGGTGGGGACCGGGGAGAAGCGCGGAGGTCACGCAATGCCCACGGAGTCCATTCTGATCGCGGGCATTAACTCTGGGTTATGCTACTTTGGTGGGAGGGAAGGGAAAGGGAAGTCACGCTCAACAATGGTCTTATTTTTGGAGAAACACGGTATGTATCAAATATTTATTATCCATCTATTTGTTGATCTCTTTTCTGTCTAACCATGTATATTTCTTCTACTTTCTCACCTATCTATCTATCTATCTATCTATCTATCTATCTATCTATCAAGGGAGATATCTATGTATCAAATATTTATTATCCATCTATTTGTTAAACTCCATCTGTCCATGTATATTTCTTATGTTCATCTACTTTCTCATCTACTCATCTATCTATCTATCTATCTATCTATCTATTGAACTAAGTATACAACAAAATCAGACAGCACATCCCAATGGGAACAGATATCTATCTATCTATCTATCTATCTATCTATCTATCTATCTATCTATCTATCTATCTATCTATCTATCTATCTATCTATCATCTATCTACTGAACTGACAGCACTTCCTAATGTGAACAGGTACTGTATTTCATTTATTTATTTATTGAACTAGCTACCTATTCACTATCCATCTACTATCAATATATTCATGTGTATATATTTATCTATTTAATACGTCCATTCTATCTACAGTATTTATCATTCTCATATCTATGGATGAGTATTTTTCAGGTTAATCTACTTTCTCATCTATCTCATATCTATCTATCTATAGAGAGCAGACACAGGCAGCACTCCAATAGATTCAAAAAAAGTTCAGTGTTAATCCAAGATGCAACGTTTCGGTTCCCAAACTGGAACCTTTCTCTATCTATCTATCTATCTATCTATCTATCTATCTATCTATCTATCTATCCAGGGCCGGTTTTCGACAAAGTGGGGCCCTGGGCAAAATTAAAAGCGGGGCCCCAAATGCTGATATGCAAACAACACCATCGTCTTTCAGTGGCAACCCCTATAATAATGCCTCCTTTCTGCCAACAAAAAAGTAATAACAAGCCCCATTTTACCACACACAATTCAAATGAGCACCTTTGTACCACCTAATAGATTTTTGCACCCAGTCATCAGTTATTATAGCGCCTCCTTATAAATAATAGTCCCTGCTTATAAATAATATTACACCTCTATCAGTAATATCAGTAAATGATAAATAGTGCCCTGTATCAGTAATATTCCCCATTATCAGTAAGTCACCCTGTAAAAATAATACTGCTCCCTTATTAATAATAGCCCCCTCATAAATAAGTTACCCTTATAAATAATAGTCCATTATCACTAATAGCCCCCTTTATAAATATGCCTACTTAACAATTATACCCCCCTTATAAAAAGTTCCCCTCTTATAAATAATAGCTCCCCCTTATAATGGATGCCTTATATATAATAGTTCCCCCCTTATAAATAATAGCACATCTTATAAATAATAGTTCCCCCTTATAATAGCCCCTTCATACTTAAGTTTCCCAATTATATAGTAACCCACCCTTATATATAATAGTTCTCCGTTATACAGTGTCGGACTGAAGGGCCTTAGGTACACCAGAGGAACTTGTTCTGGGGCCCCACCCAACAGCTTCCTGCTAATAGCCTACACCACGGTTCCTTCACTGAAGTCTTACATAAGTGCTGACTATCTGGTGTTACTGAGTATGTTCCCAGTATAGTCAGCCCCTATAGTACTGTGCAGGCCCCAATAACTCCATGGCCAGCTCATGGACAGTACTGTATGGGGAATGACATGGCTATGGGGCACTACACGTATGTGCAAGATTATAGTGAGGGAGCTGTGATGCAGACATAGCACACAGGGCTGCCAGCAGGAATTGTGAGCCCCCCCCCCCACAGTATAATGCTCCACATGGTATATAATGCTCCACAGTATAAAATGCTCTCCTGAGCCCTCCAGTTTCCCCACATGGTATATAATGCTCCACAGTGACCCCACACAGTGTAAAATGCTCCCCTGAGCCCCCCATAGTGGCCCCACATGGTATGTAAGGCTCCACACAGTATAATACGCCACAGTGGCTTACACAGTATACTACCCCTTAGTGGCCCCATTCAGTGCAATATCCTCCCCAGCAGCCCCACACAATATAATATGCTCCATACAGTATAATATGCACCCCACAATGCCCCCCCAGTATAATGCTCCAGAGGCCTAACACAGTATAACATGCTCCATAATGACCTCCACACAGTATAATATACTCCCCAGAGGGGTTTCCCCAGTATAATGCTCCACAGTAGTCCCCCACAGTATAATATATTCCCCACAGTCCCCCCCAGTATAATGCTCTACAATGGCCCCACAGAGTATCATATGCTCCTGAAAAGCCCCACACAATATAATACACTCCACAGTGGCCCCACACAGTATAACAGGCTCCCCACACTGTCCCTTTCCCCAGTATAAAGCTCCACAGTGGCCCATAGTATAATATGCTCCCCAGAGGGCCCCCGCTAGTATAATACTCCACAGTGCCCCCTCCAGTATTTTGCTCCACAGTGGCCCCACGCAATATATTATACTCCCCAGAGCATCCCCCCAGTATAATGTTCCACAGTAGGCCCCACACAGTATAATATGCTCCCCAGAGGGCCCCCTAGTATAATGCCCATTAGTCCCCCCGAATAATGCCCCACAGTGGCGCCACGCAATATAATATGCTCTGCTGTTGGTTCCTCCAGAATAATGCTCCACAGTGACCCCACTCAGTATAACATGCTCCAGAAATGGCCTCCACACAGTATAATATACTGCCCAGAGAGGTTTCCCCAGTATAATACTCCACAGCGGCCCAAAACAGTATAATATGCTCTCCAGAGCCCCCTCCAGTATAATGCTCCACAGTGGCCCAAAACAGTATAACATGCTCTCCAGAGCCTCCCCCAGTATAATGCTCCACAGTGGCCCCGCACAGTATAATATACTGGGGGGCCCCCCTGGAGAGCATATTATACTGTGTGGGGAAACTGTGGAGCATTATACTGGGGGGGCTTTGGAGAGCACATTATACTGTGTGGGGCCACTGTGGAGCATTATACTGGGGAGGGGGCCCTCTGGAGAACATGTTATATTCTGTGGGGCCTCTACGGAGTATTATAAAGTGGGTGGGCTCTGGAGAGCATGCTATATTCTGTGGGGCCACTTTGGAGCATTATACTGGGGGGCCCCTCTGGAGAGAATATTATACTGTGTGGGGCTACTGTGGAGCATTATACTGGGGGGGCCCTCTGGAGAGCATAATGCTCCAAAGTGGCCCAACATAATATAACATTATCTCCAGAGCCCCGCCCCCACATTATAATTTTCCACAGAGGCCCCACAGAATATAACATGCTATCCAGAGGGCCCCTTCCCCAGTATAATGCTCCACAGTGGCCCCACACAGTATAATATGACTTCCAGAGGGGCCCCCCAGTATAATGCTCTACAGGGGCCCTACAGTGCTATTATTATATTATATTCTGGGGTCTCTTCAGAAGGCCTGGGGGAGGTGAGGGAAAATAACAAACAGTTATACTCACCTTGCCTTACCTCTCCTGGGCCTCCTCACACTGCTTCGTTATCCCCGCCGGCGCTGGCTTCTTCTTCTCTGCGGCTGACGTCACGGGTTGTGGACGTCACCGCTGAGGCCTGTGATTGGGCCTCAACGATTACGTGAGGCACGCTGTCAGCACCCCTCACGTGATCGCTACGGCTGAGGCCTGGCCTCAGCGGTGATGTCCGGAACGCCAGAAGATGACGTCGGACGCCAAGGACAGGTGAGTAAAAATGTTTGTTATTTTTACTCACCTCGGAAAGGGGCCCTGCGGTCCCTTTCTGTTATTGATTTGGCCGGGCCTGTCTCCGGGATCCAGAGTCATCAGGTTCCGGATCCCGGGGGCCCCTTTGGGGACGGGGCCCTGGGCAATTGCCCAGTTTGCCCCCCCCCTAATGCAGGCCCTGTATCTATCTATCTATCTATCTATCTATCTATCTATCTATCTATCCAATATATGTAATTCATATTTATTATTCCATATTTAAAATGTAATATATCTATTCTATCTATCTCCGTTATTTTTCTATGAGTCATATATTCATTTATATCTATTTCACATTTTATATATCAATCCATTGTTCTCATGACTACTTTCTCATCTACCTTAACTATTTCATGTTTATCAATTTTTCTATCTATCTATCTATCTATCTATCTATCTATCTATCTATCTATCTATCTATCTCATATCTATATATCTATCTATGTTCATCTATCTATTCAGCTATCTATCTATCTATCTACCTATCAATCAATCAAATATCTATTTTCTATCTACACTATTTAATTTCTATTTATCTATCAATGCATATATCGCTTTCATATTTAAAGGGGTTTTCCAGGCAAAAAATGTTTTTTTTAAATGTCTGTCAGTGCTATTAATGGGTTAATAAATGTACCCATATACCTTTAGCAGTGTTTTGAGTGATTTCTGGGTGTCTCTGGGAGCTCCTGGTATCTTCTGCATTTGTTTACATGGTTCAGCTTCCTGCTGTGTAACTTCCACATTAACCCCTCTCACCTCCCTCCCCCCTCCCTCCCTCTCTCCCTCCCTCCCATACACCCCCTCCCTGTCTCTCTAGCTTTCCCGCCCACTACTAGCCTTTCCCTACTTACTCAGGCCAACCCCCGACCCCATTATATACTTACCTCTTCCTTCCATGGCTTCTTCCTGCGGGTCGGCCCCTCCTTCTTTACTGATACTGCAGACGCGCGCTTTTCTCCCAGCGCTGCTCTGTGCTCTGCAGCGACGATCCACCTCTACTGCACATGTGTGGGAGCTACGCAGTGAAGGTGGATTATCGGCAGCAGTGCGCAGAGCAGAGCTGGGAGAAGCGGCGGCAGTCAGAAAAGAAGGAGGAGCTGTCGCACAGGAAGAAGCCTGGAAGGTAAGTATGATGGAGTGGATGGGGGGGGGGGAGTAGTAGTGACGATCCGTTTCCGGAAATGGGGAAACGGATCATCACCGAATAATCAGAAAATGTCCCTGGGCCGGTCACATGACTGCCCCAGGGATATGGATAAATATACATTTTTGATTAATTATGTTATTTTGAAAGTAGGAGGGGGGGTGTTTAGATTAGTGCAGGGATTTCCATTTATCCGGGACAACCCCTTTAACTGCAATTTTATATTTAAATATTTAATATATCAATTCTGTCTGTCTACAGTATTTATCTGCTATCTATCTATCTATCTATCTATCTATCTATCTATCTATCTATCTATCTATCGAACTATCAATCTATCTATGGAAATTTATATGTATCAAATATTTATTATCCACATCTATTATCCTCATTTCTCATCTATCTATCTATCTATCTATCTATCTATCTATCTATCTATCTATCTATTGAACTAGTTTCCTATTCGCCATCTATCTGCTATATATAGTATACAGTCATATGAAAAAGTTTGGGCACCCCTATTAATCTTAATCATTTTTAGTTCTAAATATTTGGGTGTTTGCAACAGCCATTTCAATTTGATATATCTAATAACTGATGGACACAGTAATATTTCAGGATTGAAATGAGGTTTATTGTACTAACAGAAAATGTGCAATATGCATTAAACCAAAATTTGACCGGTGCAAAAGTATGGGCACCTCAACAGAAAAGTGACATTAATATTTAGTAGATCCTCCTTTTGCAAAAATAACAGCCTCTAGTCGCTTCCTGTAGCTTTTAATCAGTTCCTGGATCCTGGATGAAGGTATTTTTGACCATTCCTCTTTACAAAACAATTCCAGTTCAGTTAAGTTTGATGGTCGCCGAGCATGGACAGCCCGCTTCAAATTATCCCACAGATGTTCAATGATATTCAGGTCTGGGGACTGGGATGGCCATTCCAGAACATTGTAATTGTTCCTCTGCATGAATGCCTGAGTAGATTTGGATCATTGTCTTGCTGAAATATCCATCCCCGGCGTAACTTCAAATTCGTCACTGATTCTTGTACATTATTCTCAAGAATCTGCTGATACTGAGTTGAATCCATGCGACCCTCAACTTTAACAAGATTCCCGGTGGCGGCATTGGCCACACAGCCCCAAAGCATGATGGAACCTCCACCAAATTTTACAGTGGGTAGCAAGTGTTTTTCTTGGAATGCTGTGTTTTTTTGACGCCATGCATAACGCCTTTTTGTATGACCAAACAACTCAATCTTTGTTTCATCAGTCCACAGGACCTTCTTCCAAAATGAAGCTGGCTTGTCCAAATGTGCTTTTGCATACCTCAGGCGACTCTGCTTGTGGCGTGCTTTCAGAAACGGCTTCTTTCGCATCACTCTCCCATACAGCTTCTCCTTGTGCAAAGTGTGCTGTATTGTTGACCGATGCACAGTGACACCATCTGCAGCAAGATGATGCTGCAGCTCTTTGGAGGTGGTCTGTGGATTGTCCTTGACTGTTCTCACCATTCTTCTTCTCTGCCTTTCTGATATTTTTCTTGGCCTGCCACTTCTGGGCTTAACAAGAACTGTCCCTGTGGTCTTCCATTTCCTTACTATGTTCCTCACAGTGGAAACTGACAGGTTAAATCTCTGAGACAACTTTTTGTATCCTTCCCCTGAACAACTATGTTGAACAATCTTTGTTTTCAGATCATTTGAGAGCTGTTTTGAGGAGCCCATGATGCCACTCTTCAGAGGAGATTCAAATAGGAGAACAACTTGCAATTGGCCACCTTAAATACCTTTTCTCATGATTGGATACACCTGGCTATGAAGTTCAAAGCTCAGTGAGGTTACAAAACCAATTTTGTGCTTCAGTAAGTCAGTAAAAAGTAGTTAGGAGTATTCAAATCAATAAAATGATAAGGGTACCCAAATTTTTGCACCGGTCAAATTTTGGTTTAATGCATATTGCACATTTTCTGTTAGTACAATAAACCTCATTTCAATCCTGAAATATTACTGTGTCCATCAGTTATTAGATATATCAAATTGAAATGGCTGTTGCAAACACCCAAATATTTAGAACTAAAAATGATTAAGATTAATAGGGGTGCCCAAACTTTTTCATATGACTATATATTCATGTTAGGGTCATAACTAGCAAAGACTGGGCCCTCCAGCAAACTTTTGAATTGGGTTCCCCCCTCACAGCATAGCGCCCCCTTTCCTGGCCCCCACACAGTATAACGCCCCATTTACGCAAACTATAAGGTCCCAAAGTGGCCTCCAGACAGTATAATGTCCCACAGTGGCCCCTGCACACAGTATTATGTCCCACAGTGGCCCCTGCACACAGTATTATGCCCCATAATGGCCCCTGCATACAGTATTATGCCCCATAGTGGCCCCTGCACACAGTATTATGCCCCATAATGACCCCTGCATACAGTATTATGCCCCATAGTGGACCACCCATGAGCTATTATTATACTCTGGGGTCTTTTCAGACCCCATAGTATAATAATCGGAGGCCCAGGGGAGGTTACAAACATAAAAACCAGTGTTACTTACCTTTCCCGGGCTCTGGTGCACTCCTTGCTGCTTTTGGCCCTCTTCAATGTTGATAAAGACATCATGTGGGCCAGGCCGGCGTCGTGACGCATAATGATGCTGGCCTGGCCCACATGACGTCTGGGACATCACCAAAGAGGCCCAAAGACTGCCAGAGAATGCCGGAGCATGTTTTTTATGTTCGCTCACCTCCCCTGGCCCTCCGATCATTATACTCTGGGGTCTTAAAAGACCCCGGAGTATAATAATAGTAGTATTTGTTGGGGTTCATGGGCCCGCGGCCTCGTTTACCAATCCCCACTCCTGCTCACAGCCGCCTCCACTTCTGCCCTCCAGGGGGCCCCAGCGACATGATATGGAATGCAGGAGGAGAAGCGGAGGCAACAGTGAGCAGGAGTGGGGATCGGTAAGTAAAGTTACCTGCTGGGATTACTTAGCCTATTAAAAAAAAAAAGCATCAGGGGCCCACTGGGCCCCCTAAGGTGCCAGACCCTGTGGCAGCCGCTACCACTGCTACACCAGTATTTACACCACTGATTCATATATATCTCTTGCTTATTTAACTATTTAATACATCTATTCTGTTCAGGGTCATTTTAACACATTGATGGGCCCAGTGCAAAGATTTCATAAGTGGGTGCCCCCCCATCACCTCCACTTAGAAATACCCAACTTGCCCAAATTATAATTCCCCTTTAATGGCCCCATACAATATAATGTCCCCCCTCCAGCTACCCCCAAAGTTTAATGTCCACCTCAAGCTATCTCACAATTTAATTTCCCCCTCCAAGTGCACCCACAGTATAATATCCCCCTCCAGCTATCCCCATAGTTTAATGTTCCCGTCCATCTGCCCCCACAGCATAATGTCCCTATCAATCTTCCCCTCAGCATAATGTTCCCCACCAGCTGCCCCTACAGTTTAATGTCCCCCTTTAGCTACCCCCACAGTTTAAAATCCCCCTGCAGTTGCCCCCTGTTTAATGTATCCCTCCAGTTGCCCAAGTTTAATGTCCCCATGCAGTTGCCCCAATTTAATGTCCTCTTCTAGCTACCCCCACAGTTTAATGTCTCCCTCCAGCTTCCCCCACAGTTTAATGTCCCCCTCCAGCTGCCCGACAATTTAATGTCCCACTCCAACTACCCTCACAGTTTAACCCCTTAAGGACCGGGTCTAAAATTATCTTAAAGGGGTATTCCCACGAACATAACAATTTTTACATTTGTAGATAATTAAAAGTTAAACATTTTTGCAAATATAAGTAATTAAACATTTTGCAGAGTTTTAAAGATTTTCTCTAAATATCTTGTGGTCTCAAGTTTTCATCTTGATCGGTTGCCAGGGGATATGACCATGAATGCACGACCATTCTAAGGTCAGAAAATCAGCCATGATTTCCTTATTGTGGCCAGGATATCTTCTCATACATGTAGTGTCCCTGCCTGATAACACAGCTACAATAAGAAAATTATGGCTGGGTTCCTAACACGTCCCAGACCACAGAAAGTTTCTGCATTCATGGTCGTGTCCATTAGCAACCAATCAAGACAACAGACTGTTACCACTGAGATGGTTAGAAAAAATCTTTAAAACTCTGCAGAATTTTTAACTACTTATATTTGCAAAAATGTTTAACTTTTACTTATCTACAAATATAGATATGATTATGTTCATGGTGTTGGGGAAAACACCCAGAGAATATGTTACCGTAGTCCTAATTGATAATCAATAAGTATCGAGCGCTCGGAGAACACACAAGAGACAAGTAGTCAAGACTGCTTATCAAGATGTTCTGTTTTATTATTCTTACACAGTATTCTTATAACATAAAATAGGCGTATTCGTTCTCATGCAGTACAAGGGAAGGAATGTGGGAGGTTTTAGGTTCTCAGATACTGGACAGTAAACATCAGCCATTTGTCCTTCACTATCTTGGAGAAAATGCTAGCTTGAGCAAGATTCATCCAGACTGGAAGGCAGCCACAGAATCCTGTATCAATTTTTGAACTTTAGTAATACTTTAACAAAATGGATACAGAAGTAGACAAAATGGATTCCACCCTCCACAATGGAAATACCCCTTTAATGACCAGCTCTCATTTTTCAAAATTGACATGTGTCACTTTATATGACGCTTTAACTTACACAAGTGATTTTGAGATTGTTTTTTCATGACACATTGTACTTCATGTTAGTGGCAAATATTGATCAATATTTTTGTATTTATTTATAAAAAAAATAGGAAATGTGATGGAAATTTTGAAAAAAAAATTCGCAATTTTCAAAATATGAAATGCTTTGCTTTTCAGACAGTCATACCACCTAAATACCTTAATAAATATTATCTACCATATATCTGCTTTATATTGTATTATGTTTTAATTGTCCTGTAATTTATTTTTGACATTATAAAGCTAACAGTGATTTTTCCAGATTTACAAGAAAATTTCCCAAATAATTTTTTAGGGACCACTTCAGTTCTGAAGGACATTATAAAGGCCTATATATTAGAAACCTCCATAAATCACCCCATTTTCAAAACTGCGCCCCTCAAATAATTCAAAACAACATTTGGGAAGTTTGTTAACCCTTTAAGCATTTCGCGGGAATTAAAACAATATGGAGGTGAAATTTAGACGTTTAATTTTTTTTTCAAAAGTACATTCATTTAGCCCTAAAATTAACACATTAACAAGGGGTTAAAGGAGAAAATGCATCTCACAGTTTGTTACACAATTTCTCCCGAGCACAGAAATACCCTACATGTGGGTGTAAACTGATGTTTGGGCAAAAACAATGGAAACCCCCTAAAAGTGACCCCTTTTTGGAAACTACTCCCCTGACAGAATTTATCAAGGGGTACAGTGAGAATTTTGACCCTACAACTATGTCACAGATTTTATCAACATTGGGACGTTTAAATGAAAAATTACTAAAATGTCACTTTATCCCTAAAGTTTTCATTTTCCCAAGGGGTTAAAGGAGAAAAAGCACCATACAGGGAGTACCCCATATGTGGTTGTAAACTGCTGTATGGGTACATGGCAGAGCTCCGAATGGAAAGAGCGCTATTAGGCTAATGGAGGGCAGATTTTGCTGGAATTGTTTTCTGGTGCCATGTCTCATTTGCAGAGCCCCTAGAATACCAATTCAATGGAAATCCCCAAAAAGTGACCCTATTTTAGAAACTACACCCCTCAAGGAATTTCTTAAGCGGTATGGTGAGCATTTTGACACCACGGCTGATTCACAGATTTTATTAGCAATGGAACATATTATTATTATTATAATTTTCCAATAAACTGTCCATTTAGCCCCAAATTATTCATTTTAACAAGGGGTTAAAGAAGAAAAAGCACCCCACAGTTTGTTACACAATTTCTGAACACAGAAATACCCCATATGTGGTCGTAAAATGTTGTGAGTACATGGTGGAGCTCAGAATGCTATTTGGCTTTTGGAGAACAGATTTTGCTGGAATAGTTTTCAGGTGCCATGTCCCATTTGCAGAGCCCGTAAAATACCAATACAGTGGAAACCCTTTAAAAGTAACCCCATTTTAGAAACTACACCCCTCAAGGAATTTCTCAAGGGTTATTATAATTTTGAGCCCAATATTGCTTCCGAAAAGTTAATGTACAAAGTGAAAATTGAAAATTATAAAGTAATATGCCATTTCAGTGCCCAATATGTTGTGCCCACTTTGTGTCATCAGAGACATGAACTCCTAAAACTATTAGTTGGGCTATCCTGGTTACAAAGAAGTTGTATATTTGGGTGTAAACTGTTGCTTGGGCACACAGGAGGGCTCAGAAGGGAAGGAGCACTGCGCTTTTTAGCTTTTGAGGTACAGATTTAGAGGAACTTTAAGGACACCATGTTGTTTTTGCAGAGCCCTGGAGGTGCCAGTAAATTGGAATTCCTCAAGAAGTGACCCCATTTTGTAGGGGCAATTTTAGGGTCTCTGCAAATATGACATGGTGTCCAAAAATCAACAATCTAAATTAGTGGTCCAAAAGCACATAGGGCTCATTTACATGTGTGCCCAAACAGCAGTTTATGCCCACATGTATGACACTGGTGTACCCAGGATAACATACTTAATGTCATATGTGGGTATAAACTGCTGTTTGGGCACAGCTGGGAATGAGCGCTATTTTGGTTTTTGGACACCATACCACTTTTGCAGAGCCCCTGAATTGGCAGTAAAGTGGAATCTGCAGACATGTGACCCCACTTTGGAAGCTACACCCCTCAAGGGATTTATCAAGTGGGGTAGTGAACATTATTAACCCTTGAGCGTTGCATTCATTTAATTTCCAGAAATGAATGCACAGCTGATAATGAAAAGTGAAAATTGTAATTTTTCCAGAGTTACGCCAATTCAGTCCCCGAAATGTTGTGCCCAGCAGAGAAACACATGCCAAAAACTGTTAAGCAGGTTTTGGAGCATCATCTTTGATACAAGCTGAGCACAACATATTACGCTCTGAAATGACGTATTCATGGAAAAATTGTCATTTTCACCTTTCACCATCAGCTGCATATTCATTTCTGGAAAATTAATTAATGCAACACTCGGGGGTTAAAAATGCTCACTGTACCACTGGATAAATTCCTTCAGGAGTGTAGTTTCCAAAATGGAGTCACGTGTCAGGGGATTCCACTTTACTGGCATTTGAGGGCTCTGCAAAAGTGTCATGACGTCCAAAAACCAAACTGTCTAAATCTGTTAGCCAAAAAGCTCCCTCCCTTCTGTGTCTGATTGTGCCCAAACAGCAGTTTATACCCAGATATGACATTAAGTACATTATACTGGGTACACCAGTGTCATACATGTGGGTATAAACTGCAGTTTGGGCACACAGTAGGGCGCAGAAGGGAAGGAGCGCTATGTGGCTTTTGGAGCACAGATTTAAATGTTTGGTATCTGGACGCCATGTCATGTTTGCAGGACCTCTAAGGTGCCAGAAATGTGGAATCCCCTAAGGAGTGACCCCATTGTGAAAGCTGCACCCCTCAAAGAATTTATCAATGGGTGTAGTGAACATTAGTATCCCAGACGTGACTATGTAAGAGTGCATATGTAAGCTGTGCGGAGTACATTGGCAACACGAAATTCCCTACTATATCTCCAGTAGCTCCTATGATTTGGTGGGGGGGGGGGTCACTTCTGGTTTATTATCCCTCGTAAGGTCTAAATATGGTTTGTACCCTGAAATACGCTCGCACAGCTTATACATTCCATCCCTGCCGCAGCCAGTTATGTTCTAATGATTTGGTGATTTTTGAGGTTTTTATCTTCACATTGTACAAGCTATATTTTCTATATTTTTCTGATGATGTAGCCATATGAGGGTTGTTTTTTTGCGGTATGACATACATTTTGTAATGACTCCATTTTTAGGCACCTATAACTTATTGAATAAACTTTATTAACTTCTGGCATTGCGTTTTACCCTTTAAATTTTTCGCCATGCAGTGTACAGCATAAGTAACATGTTACCTTTATTCTGCGGTTCGGTATGATTACGGCGATACCTCAGTTATATTGTTTTTTTAAATAGGCCGTTACATGCTGGAGTAACCCCAGCAGGTAACGGGTCCTATTTATTTACTGATAGGAGCAGAGACCAAATAGGTCCGAACTGAAACTGCTATTACAGTGAGGTAGCTAGCGGGTGGGGCAGAGGTGGTGGCTGGCTCGGGCCGCCATTAATACGTGCTTTGCCATTTACTAGATCGCTGTCCGCAGACACCGATCTAGTTAAAATGCATCATGCAGTTTAACTGCACTTCAGGCCTGCGGTTTACAAGACGCCGACACCAGAGACAGCGGACGTCTGCTCATCAGCACAGGCGGTTACGATGACGTCACAACATCGCACCTCCTGCGTTGGGAGGCAGATGTCCTGGGAGGTGGCGGCTCCATTCATCAAAGGATCGCAGGTAGGTGAGTAGAACTTTCTTTTTTTTCTTTTTAGCTTAGTTGTGGGTAATTTAATAGTATAAGGGGTTGTTAGGAGGGGGAATTATAACTATTAGGGAGGATTTATGTAAGGGTTATTAGGGGGCATTATGAATACAAGGGGGAGGTTATTTATATAGGGTCATTAGGGGGCATCATTTATATAAGGGTTATTAGGGGGCATTATGAATACAAGGGGGGAGGTTATTTATATAGGGTCATTAGGGGGCATAATTTATATAAGGGGTCATTAGGGGGCATTATGAACATAAGGGGATGGTCATTTATATAAGGGTTCATTATAAGAGGGGAGGGGAATCAGGGGCATAATATAAGGGGGCAATTGATTTAATTAAGGTGGCACTTTTTCCGCAATGTGTGGATGGAATTTGCAAGAATTCCATCTACTTTGCAGGGAACTGTAAAACGCAGCGTTTTTTCCGCGGCATTGCCGTCACGTGAGGCCCCGACCTTAAGGAGTTTTCCAGCTTATTTTTATTGAATAGATCATCAATAAGAGATAAGTGAATCCCCACTGACCAGCTGTATGAAGGGGCTATGGCGCCTGTTTATATCACTCACTGTTTATAGTGATCGTGTGATGTAATTACAGCCTTGTCACATAGACTTGTATAGGACGAGGCTGTAGTTACATTACATGGCCACTATGAAAAGAATGACACTGTGTAAACAGAGAAGGGGTCACGGCGCTTACACAGGTATCACGGTTCATTCAAACAGCTCATCCTGGGGGTTCCAGGTATTGGAACCCCACTAATTTTACAAATTTTACCTTTTTTTACCTATTAATTAGGAAACACCTGGGGCATTATTAATAAGGGGCACTATTTATAGGGGATACACAGGGAAGTTATTAATTTAAAGATGCACTTGGGGGTATTATTCATTATGGGGGGTTATATCATATATTTTATAATTGGGGTAGCAGCAGGATGGGTGTGCAGATGAGGACAATCTGGGTCAGGTGCCTGGAAAAGTGAGGAGCCAAAGATATCTGTGCTGCAAACTTTACAGAGACAAGTCACAGCTGGAAGAAGTGGTCATGGCGGTCCAAATGAAAGAGATGGGGAATGTGAATGATTAGGCAGAGACGTCACCGGTAAGTCACTAAATGCTACTGCACTGTATTCACCTAATTGGTCTGCAGAGCCCTGTGTAGAGCCGATATATACCACTATACAGTCACCATATAGTGATAATATTGGTATATGTAAGTTGGGGGCCCACTTAGACGTGTCCGTCCTCCCTGTGCTGAACCTCTAGCTACATCTCTGCGCTATTATCTTATTCCGGGGTCTCTTCCGACTCCGGAGTATGATGATCGGAGGCCCAGAGGAGGTAAGTGAACATAAAAAAACTGTGTTACTTACCTCTCCTGTGCTCCAATGCGACTCTGTACTATCTTCGGCTCTCTTCAATGACTTCACGTGGGTAAGGATGGTGTCGCGATGCATAATGACGCCGGCGTAAGCCACGTCTCTGATGTCATCGAAGAGAGCTGAAGACTGAGCAGGGAGTGACGCCAGAGCTCGGGAGGTGTAAGTAACATGTTTTTTATGTGTGTCACCTCCACTAGACCTCTGATCATTATACTTGGGGGTCTGAAAAGACCCCTGAGTATAATAATAGTTTGTGGGTCAAGAACCCCAAAAATTTAGGGTTTTGCCGAACCTTAAAGAGGACCTTTCATGTCCTCAGGCACATGCGGTATTACATACCGCTACAAGGCCGACAGCGCGCTATAGACGAGTACAGAGAGAGGGGGCATTCCTTACTGCCCGGCGATGACGCTGAGCTGTGAGGAACACCCCTCCAGTACAAGTCTATGAACAAGAACAGTCAGGGAGGGCGTTCCTCACAGCGCAGCTAGACTGTCAGGAACACCTTTCTGACAGTAAACCGGGAAACTTACACTGCCGATATCTCCAGCCCCGGGGCACATACCGGGAAAGCCGGCAGTGCGCTGAATTCAGCGCGCTGTCGGCTTTTTTAGCAGTATGTAAAACTGCATGTGCCTGAGGACATGAAAGGTCCTCTTTAAATGTTTCCAATATTTGCAAGGACCACCCTAGGGGCCACTATGGGACATTATACTGTGTGAAGGGGCCACTGTAGGACATTATACTGTGTGTAGGGGCCGCTATGGAACATTATACTGTGTGGAGGGGCCGCTATGGGACATTATGCCGCTTGCAGGAGCCACTATGGAACATTATACTTTGTGAAGGGGCCGCTATGGGACATTATACCATGTGGAGGGGCCACTATGGGACATTATACCATGTGGAGGGGCCACTATGGGACATTATGCGATGTGAAGGGGCCGCAAGGGCATGCTGATGCTCTGTATCCACCACTGTGAGCCGGGGGGCAGAAAATAAAGAGGAGTCCGGGGCAGATATCTCTCTAACATTCCTCTTTACTTTCTAATGTCTGGACAGGTTCTATCTACTTGTATGGAATGGACTGTATTACAGTCCACTCCAGTAGGTCCGCCTCAGCAAAAAAAAAACCCACCCAATTTCGGTTGGTTTTTTGCGGTGCACATGGATTGCTCTAAAAGGTTCCCACTGAGGCTCTGTCGCCCAAGGGCCCACACAAACCTGGAGCCGGCCCTGCCCACTACTATAGGGCCCGATGCAAATGCACCATTGGCCCTATGGTTAAAGCGGCCCTGATTCTATCTACAATATTTATCATTCGCATATATTTATAAATATTTCTCATGTTAATCTACTTTCAGTCTCATAGATCTCATACAGTATCTATCTATCTAGTTTATGTAGGATCTTATGCCAGATCTCTTTGGATTGCACCCATTCTTGGAAGGATTTTTGCACGGTGCTGCTGAGAAAGGTTCATTTATGGACCTAAATGTTACATTGGATTAACTGATTTTGTGATTCACTGATTTTGTTACATTGGAGTGCTGCAGTTTTGTTTTTTCTACTGTTGAAGGGGATTTGCCAGTCTCCTGGGACCTTCACCCACTGACCATTAAGGTTATCTTTTGTGCTGCCTTGGGCTATTTTCTCTATCTATCTATCTATCTATCTATCTATCTATCTATCTATCTATCTATCTATCTTTGTCATGGCCATCTACTTTCTTATATATCATCTACAGTTGTATTGCTTGGGTCCTTACAGATGTGGCAATACCCAATATGTTATGATTAAATTTTTTATTATTTATGAAACCTTTTGAGATGGGGGATTAATATGTTAATTTGACTTCTTGAGCTCTTTTAGGCTAGGCTCACACCTGCGCTGGGTCTCCGCTGGGGGATTCCATTCCCCATTCCGCTTTAAAAATGTGGAGAGAAAAGTCCTGCAAGCAGAGCTTTTCTCTACACATTTTTCCGCTCTCTTCGGATGGAAACTGGGCGGAAACCCAGTGGACCCCATTATAGTCTGCTTTTTTAAGTGGATTAGGTTTCCATTCGGTGGGTCCGCTTGGGGAATGGAAACACGAACCCAGGTGTGAACCTAGCATTATAATGCATTGCACTAACTATTTAGTGAAAAAGCTCCTATTGAAGGATGAACAGAGTTGAAGTTGGTGAAAGGACCTCTTTAACCACTTCTGGACCGCCCATTGGGCTTTTACATCTGGAAGGTGGTTGTCTAGTTCTGCAAGGACGTACCGGTATGTCCAAGCAGAATTCAGCAGCTGCACGTGGAGCCGGCTGCAACTTCAGCCGGAGTTCCCAGAGAGAAGGCAGAAAAGGTTTATTACCTTCCCTGCCTTCCCGATCACTGTATAGAGCGCTCAATGAGCACTGTATACAGCACTATGGGCACCGCCATGTTGCAGCTCCCTTCTGACCCGGTGGTCATGTGATCCGCCAGGATTAGCATGTGTTAGAGCTGCTGGGTCCTACAGGACCCAGATCAGCTCTATAGTAATGGGCCGGAGGCTGTATTCCTCCTGCAACTGGGGCTAAATGTACCAGCCCCAGTTACAGGGAAAATCAGCCTCCCCCCCCAAAAAAAAAAAAAAAAGTGATCAGATGTCCCCAAAGGTCTATTATGACCTTGTGGGGACACAATGTAAAAAAATAAAAATAAAAATAAAAAAAAAATGAATAGAAAAGTAAAAAATAAAAGTAAATAAAATAATTAAAAAAATAAATAAAATAATACGCCCTTTATTAAAGGTTATAGCCCCACTCCCGACGACACCATACAAAATAAAAATTACCGTAATGGAGAGTTAAAACCATTTTAAAACCTTTTTTAGTAGTACTTGTTGTGATGATTCCACTTAAATATGGCTACAGCTCAAGATGTATTTTGATCTCTGGGTAGCGTATCTCTCTCTTAGTTCCATGTACTCATAATGTGCGCAGCCCTAATCCTAGTTGTATGTTATCAGTAGAGGCAACAATATAACAATAGGGCTTTGTATCCATCCCAGAATGGCTCCATTGAATTCATACACAGCCCTGAGTGATCAAATAAACATGCATTGTGCAGCCTGGGCTGTTAGATCAGACATGGTTGATAACATTATATCATTTCACTTGGTCTCAGCTCTTTACAAAGAATCTGGACTTGAGTGCATTAATCAATCAGACTTGCCGTCGCCGGTGACCTCATTGTGGGTGGTGTAATCAAGGGTATAAAAGATGAGGTAAGAGGTCAGTGGGAGGAGATTGGGCAGAGACTACAAGGAGACTGTGCTGAGACTACCACTGGGAGATATATGAAGATGCTACTATGAGGAGAGGCTGCTGTGATGAGTTGCTGAGATGCTGGAGTTAATGCCGCTGCCTCCACATGCTATGTGTGAGGGTTGGACTATAGAGCCACATCCAGGATATGTGTGGTAAAGTAATTATTTCAATTTTATTCCCTTTTATTTATTGTACTGTATCTTGCAACTAGTAACTGTTAATGCTTGCATACATCTGCATATCTGTTCTGAACTGCATGTGTTAGATGTAAATACCGACCCATTTAGGGGTTAATAAATATATAAAATTTAGAAAGCTTGTCTTGTATTTATCTTGTGAACCCAGCACTCACTGGCGGTGAGTGTGGTTTTATATGAAAGAATTCTCAGGTGTGGGCCAAAGTGGTGTTGGCGCACTGAGGATCTTTCACACTTGTGTTATTAAATTAAAAAAAAAATGAAAAGTGAAAAACAGACCAGTTTTCCCTCTTTTGTTTATATTTTCCCGGATATAAAAAAAGTTAAAACACATGCAAAAATAAAAATAACATAAAAATAAAGCCCTATGTGTCACCAAAAAAAGACGCAGAAATTAGTTGAATAATGCATATGATAAAAATGTTACAGCCCTCAAAACCGCACATACAAAAAAACCCCGAAAATATGTCTGGTCCTGGACCAGAAATTTTTCCGGCATTGAAGTGGTTAAAGTGGTTGTCCAGGATAAGCATTTTTTTTTTTGCAAGGCCATACTAAAATAATAACCCATACTAGCCTGTACCCGATGCTCTGGTGCCGCCCACATCAGTCTGGTCCTGCTGCTGCTTGCATTTGTTTTGGCAGAAGTCTCCGCTACATGTGAATAAGGAAAAAGGACATGGGACGTCACAGGTAGTGCAGCAGGGACTTCTTACCGGAAGAAGACCTTGGAAGCAGCAGGTCCGGACCACGGAGCATCGAGGACAGGTGAGTATGGGGTTTTTATTCACCTTCCCCAGCCACCTTGCAAAAAAACGCTTATCTTGGACAACCCCTTTAACTATTTAATTGAGAATAAAATTGAAAGATTTCAAAAAGGTCTAATAACTGTGGAAATTATCCCCAACCATGATATCTCAAGAGGTTTCATAAGCAGGAGGTCTTTTTTAATTTGATCTAGAATAATGGTATAGTTATATTGTTATACAGTGGGGAAAAAAAAGTATTTAGTCAGCCACCAATTGTGCAAGTTCTCCACTTAAAAAGATGAGGCCGGCCTGTAATTGACATCATAGGTAGACCTCAACTATGAGAGACAAAATGAGAAAACAAATCCAGAAAATCACATTGTCTGATTTTTAAAGAATTTATTTGCATTCCCGATCGGGAATTCAGTGCACTGTCGGCTTTCCTGTTATGTGCCCTGCTGGAGGAGATATCGGTGCCGTTAGTTTCGGCATCGATGTCTCCCCCACCGTTAGAAGGCCCCAAAGACTTGTACTGGGGGAGGGGGCCTTCTTCATAGCTCAGCGTCATCGCAGGGCGGTAAGAAACGCCCCCTCTGACAGTACAAGGTTATGTTAGAGTACTGTTAGGGGGGGCCTTCCTCACAGCCCAGCAATGACACTAGACTATCAGGAACGCCCTTCTGACAGTGGGGAGAGATCGGTGCCGAAACTAATGGCACCGATATCTCCTCCTCCGGGGCACATAATGGGAAAGCCAACTGTTGGCTTTCTAGCGGTATATAAAATCACAGGTTCATGGGGACATGAAAGGTCCACTTTAAAGGGGTTTTCGAGGAAGTGGGCAAATCATAGTGGAGGTGGGGTAGGTGATAAAAAAAAAAAATCATACTCAGGCTGGGTTCACACCAACACTTGAACTAAGTTGAGGGATTCTGTCCCCCATTCCGTTTGAAAAATGCGTAAAGAAAAGTCCTGCAAGCAGGACTTTTTTCTCCGTATTTTTCAGGCAGAAACCGGGCAGAAACCCAGCAGACCCCATTATAGTCTATGGGGTCTGCGGGTAACCGCTTTACAAGCGGATTGGGTTTCTGTTTTTCGGGTCCCCAAGTGGACCCGAAAAACGGAAACTGAGCGCTAGTGTGAACCTAGCTTTACCTGTCCCCAGTGCTCTGTCTGCTGCCACTGTCTGTTCAGACACATGCCATACATGACTGCTGAGGCCATCAGTGGCCTCAGCGTTGGCAGGAAAGGACCCAGTTTTTATATATGACATCACCGAGTCCTCTCCAGCCACCACTCAGGCCAATCACGTGCAGTGCAGGACTTGCGGCAGGGAAGCGGCGTGCGTGTGCCTGAACAGACAGCGGAGGGCTGAGGACATCGGTAGCCCGGTGACAGATGAGTATTTTTTTTATGTTTCACCCTCCCCACCTCCTCTCCAATTTGCCCAATACAATCCTTACCAGTAAATTTTATTATTCCCTAGAAAAACCCCTTTAATACTGCCCCAATGCCCCCTAATATTATCTCCCCTTACATTCATACAGCCCCCCTGCCTTTCACTATAATTTATATCCTATTTTATTAAAGCCCCCTAATACCCCTTATATTAGCTATGGCCTCTTATCTTGCTAAATTCACAAATGACCTCTTATATGTATTCCCCCCATAACCCCACCCCCAATTAAAATGCCCAAAGTGAGTTAAAAAAAAAAAAAAAATTGATGACACTTACCTACCTCTGATCTCCCAAGGAGGAGTCTCCGCCGCCAGCACTGCCGCCGCTTACTGAAGCAGGAGGACCTGCGTCCTGGCACGAAGGCACAGGACAGTGACGTCATCACGCAGACGTCTGTGCCAGGATGCAGACGTCTTAGGGAAGCTCGTAGGCCACAGGCCTGAAGTGGCTTGTGGCTTACGAGCGACGTACGAGTAGAGAGGCTTCCTTCTCTATTTATTTCAACTGTATCGGTGTCATGCAGACGCCGATGCAGTTAATATGTGAGGGTAACCTGTGCTGCGGCAGGCCCGAGGTGGGCCCCCGAGAGACAGTGGGCCACCGCCTCCCTTGCCCCCCCCGCTAGCTACGCCTCTGGCTCCCACAGTTGATTTCTTCACTCCAAGCTGCTTGCCTATTGCAGATTCAGTCTTCCCAGCCTGGTGCAGGTCTACAATTTTGTTTCTGGTGTCCTTCCACAGCTCTTTGGTCTTCACCATAGTGGAGTTTGGAGTGTAACTGTGTAAGCCGTGTACCGGGGTGGGCTCTCCAGGATACAGCGAAGTCACGAACAAAGGAAGCAACTCCAAATCAATTTAGTAAAAAACAAGATTTTACTTTGAATAGTAACACCTATTTACCAGAAAAACACTCTCAACTATTTACATACACTCAGCCAGTAAGCTGAGGCCCTGGTGTTGTACAGCGCGGTGCCCTCTCATGTGTACAGCTCCAATAAACTCCAAGCTTTTACCTATCTGCAGGCTGCAACTAACCAGCCGCTTGTTACCTTTTTATCACCCTAGTCACAGGAACAATTCAGTGAGTGTGATAGGGGCACCGGCGGTATAACAACAAGAGCTTACAAACTTATCAAAATACCCCTATTCCCCCCAAACAAAGTACAACCGAGTAAATATCATAGTAGGTCAGCTTGCAAGCCAAAGAAATATGACAATGTATAAAATGTCACTTCTAGACTTCCTCAGAAGCTCCTCTCTGGGAGTTACAACTCAATAGAATTCTCTGAGTCTTAGTTCTTAGTACCGAATAGGCAGATAATTCACCAGTAGTGTGGCCTGTGAAGATGAGGATACCTAACTAATCTAACTACAGGCCCTTATTCAGTCCCAAGCAATTTGCGCCAAAAATCTAATGCGGTGCGTGCACGATTACTTCTTTTACTGATTCAGTATTGTGGGGTACCTTGCAGTTTCTCTCTGGAACCTCTGAAAGCAGGGCTCATCCAAACATGCAGTCTCACTGACTGGGCCACCTCTCAGCCGGTCCTTGATAGTAATCTTCACCTTAGGATGCTGTCTGAGCAAACAGTCTCTGCTTCAGCAAACTCTTGTCTGTAATCCTTTACGAATGTCTGTTCCTCTCACTTCAGCTCTTCTTCTTCTAAAAGCTCAGAAGCACACACAGCTAAGATGGCTGCCAGACACACACACACACTCTTCTTGTTCCTCCTCTGCAGAACAGGGTCTCCACGTCACTACTCCAGGGAATTACAGAATTACAGTCTCTTCTATTTCTGAGGTAACAGTGGCCTCTTGTGGTCAAACAAACAAATGTCAGTTTATAAAAAAAATAAACTTATCTACAGAAATAGTTACATTCATAACATGAGGGCTGTTTCCCCATCTTACAACTGTTTGAGGTTGTGGACAGGTGTCTTTTATACTGATAACAATGTCAAACAGGAGCCATTACTACAGGTAATGAGTGGAGGACAGAGGAGCCTCTTAAAGAAGAAGTTACAGGTCTGTGAGAGCCAGAAATCTTGCTTGTTTGTAGGTGACCAAATACTTATTTTCCACCACAATTTGCAAATAAATTCTTAAAAAATCAGACAATGTGATTTTCTAGATATGTTTTCTCATTTTGTCTCTCATAGTTGAGGTCTACCTATGATCTATGATGACAATTACAGGCCGGCCGCATCTTTTTAAGTGGGAGAACTTGCACAATTGGTGGCTGATTAAATACTTTTTTTCCCCACTGTATATAGAAGGCAGGAGAAATGGTACTGTGCAGTGTCTGTATTCTGGGCAAGAGAAGTGATATTGGTCACTGAATAGAAGTAGATATTAAGAATTACACCCAACATACAGGACTATAGTTAATGTCTATATACAGGGCAAAAGAAGGGGTACTGTGCAGTGTCTGTACACAAGCCAAGAGAAGTGATACTGTGCAGTGTTTATGCACAAGGAAAGGACAGATAAGGAAAGTTACACCCAGAATATATCATGCATTACAATCTCAATAAACATATATACATAGTAATATTCACACACAATACACACACAAACACTTTAATTTACTGTGTCTGAAGTGGTTTACATAATGTGTGGGATGGATCCAGTAGGTGGCACCGCCTTGACTCTGGGCGTGTTAGCTGTGTGGTCTGGAGATTCTGCCCATCATGGCTAATACACCTGGAGCCAAACATTTGCAGGTGCTGTAATGGCCAATGGCAGTCTTATTTTAATGTTAATACCTCAGTTTTATCCACAAAATCATATGACCATCGACTACTAAGGTTAGGAATGGCAGCCAGACCGCCTGTTCTTACCCTTAAACAAAGGTCCACACTCATTTGTAAGCTGATCTCTGCCACTGAATGGGAACTTTTACATTTACATTAAATGAACCCCTATAATAGGTAATAACCTGCAAATATGGGTCCCTTTTAAGTTTAAAGAACAAGCAAAAATGACCTCAGGAGTAGGTGCTGGTATTAATGTATTAATTATTTACAATTGCCTCTAGGGGCAATTGCTACCTAACACCTTGTGGAGGTAACCTTCAGTTATTTTATTATTATGCATACTTATATAGCGCCATCATATTCCACAGCGCTTTACAGACATTGTCAGTCACTGTCCCATATAGGGCTCACAATCTACATTCCCTATCAGTATGTCTTTAGAGTGTGTGAGGAAACCAGAGTACCTGGAGAAAACCCACGCAAACACGGGGAGAACATACAAACTCCTTACAGATGTTGCCCTTGGCAGGATTTGAACCCAGGACTCCAACACTGCGAGGCTGCAGTGCTGACCACCGAGCCACCGTGCTGCCCATGGAGCTGCTAAATAATAGAGCAGTGTGAACTGTAGCTTCAAAGCCCAATAAATTGGGAAAACAAGGTGCCAAATGCAGGTGTTGAATGTCCAGCATGAATATCCTATATTCAATATTGAATATTTAGTGAACAGAGTGCATCAACTCGGAAGGAACCCAGAGGCTGGGTAGTAGTTCTCAGGCTTGTATTTGTCATGGTTGCTGTAAAACTTGACCAAATAACTCCAGCTTTCCTCCTAGGCTGTATTTTTGCAATTTTCCTCTGTACAGGCTCTAACTCCTAGTTGTCCTAGTTAATTCCTAAGAGCTAGATGTGGAGACTAGCTGCTATGATGTCTCCCATATAGTGCACACAAGAAGTATCGAGAATCTGCTCATCTAAGTCTCTCTTACTCATCAGTATCATCAGGGTCATATAGGGTATTATGTACTGGTGACCTATATTGACTTCTGTTTATGCAAATAAAGCACCTGGGGTGAGAAAGAAACTTGCTATTTACAATAGCTACATCAGCCTCTGTCTGTGCATGTGTCTCCAACTCACTGAGCTCCTGCTTATTCCCCATCCCCTCTTCAAAGATTTATAAGTAATCTGACACCTCTGTGAGCTGCAGTCTGTCTTGCTAGCAAGGCGGATTAAACAGAAGTAAACTGAATGCTAATTTTGGAAGGAGGAAATGAAGAAGAAAACCTAATAATTAGAGAAAGAAGCATGTGTCTCCGATAAGGCTGGGTTCACACATGCACACTCTCTTCATTTGGGAATTCTGTCCCCCATTCCGCTTGAAAAATGCCTGCATTTTTCAGGCAGAAACCAGGTGGAAACCCAGCGGACCCCATTATAGTCCCTTTTTAAGTGGATTGGGTTTTCATTTTTCGGGTCCCAAAGTGGACCCTAAGAATGGAAACCTAAGTGCAAGTTTAACCCTAGAGTAAGATCTATTACAAGGGTTTTTTTTTTTTGGTTTTTTTTCTTTTTTATATTTCATTGGACTATTGATATATGCAAAGTTTATTGAAAAGTTACTAATCACTTAAGCAATCATAGTATTCCCTCTTCCCTTTCCCCCTACGGATACCAGAGCAGGGATATCCCCATGATATTTTTTGGTGACCCCCCCCCTTTGGAAAACCTGGTTACCATTTCCATCTACAAGCTGCTCTCCCTGATGCTGCTGAATTCCCCTCCAGGTTTTTGACACTGCTTTCTGGAATTCTCAATGCAGGCGAGTGGTGGTGTTTGTAGGAAATCAGCGCTGTGGCTTTACCTACTGCCCTGAGACTTCAGGAAAGTGGCAACAGAAATTACGAAGGGGAGAGACAGATAGGAAGATAGGAGTTGTGAGAAATTTAGTCAATGCAAGAATTGCGCCAGATCTACTCCTTTAATCTATCCTCTTTCTTTCCAACAATGCCAGACCATTCTAATCTATCTTAAACCAACCGGATAATAATGCCGTTTAGTGGTTAATCTTTAACAAAAATTTGGAAGGTAGAATACGTCATGTTGTATTAGGTAGGGCAATGGGAATTTTTTCATGGGTGGGACTGGAAGAAAAGTTTATTAGGGAATACAATCATTACAAGTACAACTGTATAACACAAGGAATGGAATGATCCTCATGGTATAACAGCATGTCTGAAGTAGAGAGCTAGTACTCTCGAAAGCTTACTATCAAATATACTCAGTTAGCCTCTAAAAGGTATCGCCTGTTTTCTTCACTCTTCCACTTTCTATGGCTAACATGGTACAACATTATACTACTTGTAAAATGGCATACACCCATTCCCACTTCCATCCAATTTTCATGGTTATAACCATGATCCTTATCAAGCCAAATAGTACCAAAGTTCACCCATTGTGACGTTATGGAGCCATACTGCCGTATCACTTATTTGACTAAACAATGCACCCATCCAAATTAAGTTGTCTCTATTCTGCTCATAGGTTTAGAGCTTTCATATATTAGGTTAACTGTTTAGGTTCTGTTCATTCACTTGGAGGTTATCACTAGAGATGAGCGAATCAATTCTGCAGAAGTGTAATTCAATCCGAATTTCAGGAAATCTTCGATTCTCCACGATTTTGGATTTCCTGATGCTTCACGGTAATGAATATTTAGTAAGGACCTTTGTGACATCAGATGGTCACATGATGTTCTCTAGTGATGTGATTGGGTAGGCGTGTCTTTACTTGTTAGCAGATCCTTCCACATGAATAAAAGTTGTCTGTGCTGGAGAGAAAAAGAGAGAGAGAGACATGACCGCGGCATCCAAGGGATGCCGCCATTTTGCCGCCCACCCTGGCTCTCTACAGCCCGAAATAGCTGTTTATTCACCGCAAAGTAATTCGGATCGAAGCAAATTTTTTTGGAACTTCGAATAGAACTGCCGAATCGAACTTTTGAGAAATTCGCTTATCTGTAGTTATCACCAGCACGGGAAAGACTCCACTGACTTCATTGTGCTCATTGTGCAACTTGGTGTTGTTCCTGCAGGACAGTCTGCACTGACCAAACAGTGATGGTTATCAATGGCCTGTTCTCCAATTCCAATAGCTTCCCTGGGATTGCAGTTGGTGACTCTGCAGGCACAGTAGTGATGCCCACATGATCATCCTGACATTATAGTACTGAGGCTGTGGTTGTACTGTTATATCAAGGTGCTGGATGGGGTTGAGGGGTTAAATTGGTGAGATCCTTTTAGAAAATAATACAAATGTTTATGGGTCTAGGAACCTATTCACCTCTATACTATGGAATACATATAGATATGACATCAAAGGTGGACAAACATGAAAATCCAGTTTAGTTTCATCTAACTTATAAGATAAATGACTGTTCAAAGGTACTATTGAACTGTTGAGTTTTGTGCCTGTTTTAGGCTCTAAAGGTGTTTGTCCATCAATACAACTTATCCCCTACTGACAGACCTGGGCATCAGTTGCAGATCAGTAAGATCACATCAGTAACAGTCTTTCTTAAAAGTCTCACATATCTTTAAGAGGTTATGAGTTGAGACTAACTCGGTGTTATAGTAACATTACATTTCTTCTTTCAGAGCCAGCATCTACAATGTCTGCAACAAACAATAAGAATTCACCTTATTGCTATGAGCCCATGATGATCCAAAATTCCTTAACTGTTCCTAACTGGAATACACCACAAGTTCCAAGCTTCATACAAAATGTCACTCCGACACTCTCTGCATATAATGCCTCACCTTCAATGCAGATGCAGAATGCCCCCACTGTGGCACCACAATGGGGACTGGCTAGAGTAGCTGCACCTAATTCAGACCCAGCATCTTTTTACCGAACATTCCTGAAAGGCAAACCAACTGCTGTGGGGGTAAGTACTGAAGCAGTAGAAATAAACAGTAAGTATATTTAAAAAGTATTTAATCTCATAATTTTTTTAAGGGTGCTTTCCAAGCCTATAGAATAATGCAAAAGCTGCTCAAGGAGCATTAGCTTGCATAACTCTGTGCAGCACAGTTGTTTAATGCTGCCCAGGTTTGCTATGAATGGGATTACACAATGTAAAGAGCTACAGCTGCCATAATTTTACTTCCCTCTTACAGACATTGGAGAATAATTTGTTTTACCACTTTTTTGGGGATAGAACAATTGCAAGTTTGTTTGTAAAGTGGGCATGTCAGAGGCAGGGCTTCGCAGAAGGGAGTGTGGCTTCCCATTAACCGGCAGATTGATTATAACTTACGCAGAAACTGGATAAATTATAACTTAAGTCTACACCAGCTTATAGCTGGCTTAGGTTTGTGATGTGCCTAATTTACTGAGTCCCTTAATAAATTAGGTGAATCTCCACTCCAACACACGGAGGATCAAGATTGTCGTAGGAAACATCTTAATAAATTCCTCCCACTGTCCTCCTATGCCAGTCTGAATGCCCTTGGCATGAGATACACTTGAATTATTAAGAGACCTATTAATTCAGGCACACCACGGGAGATCCTATGTGCCAGAAATGAAATTTACGCCAGTCAGGTATAACTCACCCCAGTTATAATTAATTTGTGGGGCCCGATCTGGCTGTTCTTGTCTCCATCCCACTTTGCTCACTTTCTTAAAAAGTGGTGAGTGTGGCACAGAACAAGAATCACCCACACAGTTGACTGGGAAAAGTATCATTGACATTAGAGATGAGCGAATCGATTCTGCAGAAGTGGAATTCAATCCGATTTTCAGGAAATCTTCGATTCGCCACGATTCCGAATTTCCTGATACTTCGCGGTAACGAATATTAAGTAAGGACCTTTGTGACATCAGACGGTCACATGATATTCTCTAGTGATGTGATTGGGTAGGCGTGTCTTTGCTTGTTAGCAGATCCTTCCACATGAATAAAAGTTGTCTGTGCTGAAGAGAGAGAAAAAGAAACATGACCGTGGCATCCAAGGGCTTCTGGCATTTTGCCGCCCACCCCGGCTCTCTGCAGCCCGGAAATAGCTGTTTATTCGCCGTGAAGTAATTCAGATCGAAGCGAATTTTTTTTGGAACTTCGAATCGAACTGCCGAATCGAACTTTTGAGAAATTCGCTCATCTCTAATTGACATATAGCCTTTTTGGCAATAAAATTATTATTGACAAATTATTACCCTCAATATACCAACTATGTGATCTTGAACTAACATGTATACACCAAAAACATCACTTTTATTATCCAGTTCATTATCTAAAAACCAACCAGGTCTGAAGTATTGCTATCTATGAATCTTCAATGTGCCAACCACCAACTATTGGTGAATTATTACATTATTGTTATGGATAAGTACTCTCCAATATTAGATACACCCTCCAAAAACCTAATTATTTAAAATATAACTTGTTGCCCCCAATGAGTTATATTTTAAATCAGAGGATCAGAAGAACAGGGGATCATAAGTCCTAAAATTTCCTTGTCAATAGAGCACCAGTGTGCAAGAATGACCGGGCACAGTCACGGCAGCCCCATAGCACAAGTGCACTGGCGCTCCAAGGGAGATTTTCAGTCCCCGTTCCCCTGACCGCTGGGGGACCGGTTGGTCAGGCCCTGAACGATTGGACACTTATCCCCTGTCCTGTGGGTAGGAGATAAGTGTCCTTAACAGCACAACTCCTTTAATGTTGTGACATGATCTGCAAACTACAGAGGAAACACAGGTAAAGGGCCTGAGACCCACATGTGTCTCCAAACCACAGACAGTTATTTAAATAGCATACGTAAAAAACTCATGGCTAACATATTCTTGCTTTCTTTTTTTCAGATTGTAATGATTGTTTCATCCATCATTGAGATTGGATTGGGAATTGCTCTTTGTTTCATCACACAGTACAAAACACTTACTTTTATAAGTGGTATTTCTTTTTGGGGACCAATTTTTGTAAGTACCTTCATTATTTCTAAACTATGGTAACATAATCCATCAAGTCCAACCTTTAAAATCACCAAGTTGATACAGAGGAAGGCAAAAATGAAAAACCCACGAGGCTGATGCCAATTACCCCATATGAGGAAAAAAAATCCTTCTAACTCCAAATATGGCAATTGGATCAAGTCCCTAGAACAACATCCTATACAAAAAATCTTGATATTACTGCTCTTAAGAAAGGCCCTTTTGAACTTGAACAAGTTAGTCATTACCACATCTTGTGGCAGTGAGTTCCACAGTCTCGCTGCCAGGGGTGTAACAAATTGGGCCCGGGACATTAGGGACAAAGCAGCACTTTCCTCTCCGCATGTTTCCACACGAAACATGCGGGAACCGAGCGGAAACCACATGGACCCCATTATAGTCTATGGGGTCCACAGGTTTCCTTATGTAACCCGCTTCTCTCTGCGTATAAGATTCCATTTGGAGGGTCCCCAAGCGGACTCCCTTGTACGGAAACTGAACGCAGATGTGAAACAGCCCTTATATTCAACATTCCTGGGTATCCTGCGATCACCCAGCATCCTCTTCAGTCCTTTTAGGGTCTTTGGCTGAGGTCATGCACCTCAAGTTCACTACTGAGGTCTGTGATGGGACCTCAGCAGTCACGGGTGTGCAACAACATAACCACACTTTGACCCAGCATCATGACGTTGTTGAACCCAAATGGGGTGCGTGACGTCAACCAGAGCTCCAAAGAGGCCTGAAGTGGATGCAGAGAGACCACTGCATGCTCAGGAGAGGTGAGGTGAGAATAACTGTTATTTTTACACACCTACCCTGGTTCTCCACTCCTTATACTCTGGGGTCTGAGGAGACCCCAGAGTATAATAGTGTTTTGTGGTTAACTAACCCTAAAAGTTTTAGGCTTAGGGTGAACCCAGAACTTTTGGAAAATTGTGTCTAGGATAGGACATCAATAAAAATGAACTGGAATACCCCCTTAAAGGGGTTATCCACCTTTTAAAAATTGATGGCCTATCATAAGATAGGCTATCAATTTTAGATTGACAGGGGCCCAACTGTTAGGACCCCCCAGATTGGCTGTTTCCCAGAGCACGCAACCCCCAGCATTGTTTTCATTCTGGATGCTGCTCACTTGAGGTATTCTTGATAATGGCAGTTGTTTCCCCTTAAAGTTTCTGGGATACTTCTGCAGCATCCATAACCACACTATGAAGAATACACAGCAGGGGTGGGGTAGGGGGCCCTGGGAAAATTTCGTATTGGGTCCCACAAGACTTTAGTTATGCCACTACTCCCCACTCTTACTGTAAAGAAGCCCCACCTATGCCCTTAGTTACAAATCTAGTTGTAAAGAGATCATTGGAAAGATCCCTGTAATGTGCTACATCTTTTTTTTTTGGTGACACATAGAACATTATTTTTATTTTTTATTTTTGCATGTTTTTTCCCTTTTTTTTTTCCTTTTTTTTTGTATCCGGGAAAATGTAAACAAAAAAGAAGGGGAAATGTGCCTGTTTTTCACGTTTCACGTTCTGTTTAAATAGCAGAAGGTGCCACTAAAAAACTTTTTAAGACTGAGGCACCAGGTTGCAGAAGCGCAGTTTTTTTGTTGCAGATTTTGCTGCAGTTTTTTGAGCTAAAGCCAAGAATGGCTACAAAAGGAATGGAAAGTATATAGGAAGCCCTTACAAGTGCACCTCAATAAATTAGAATATCATCAAAAAGTTATTTTTATTTTAGTAATTCAATTGAAAAAGTGAAACCCATATATTATATTGAGTCATTACAGAGTGAACTTTTTCAAGTGTTTATTTCTGTTAATGTTGATGATTATGGCTTACAGCCAAGGAAAACCCAAACGTCATTATCTCAGAAAATTAGAATATTATAAGACCAACTGTAAAAAAAAATTATTTTACATGGAAATGTTGGCCAAATGAAAAGTATGTACAGTAAATGCCCTCAATACTTGGTCGGGGCTCCTTTTGCATGAATGACTGCATCAATGCGGTGTGGCATGGAGGGATCAGCCTGTGGCACTGCAGAAGGGTTATGGAAGCCCAGGTTGCTTTGATAGCAGCCTTCAGCTTGTCTGCATTGTTGGGTCTGGTGTCTCTCATCTTCCTCTGGACAATACCCAATAGATTCTCTATGGGGTCAAGGTCAGGCGAGTTTACTGGCCAATCGAGTATAGTGATACTGTGGTTATTAAGTCCTGTTGGTAAATGAAAATTCCATCTCCAAAGAGCTTGTGGGCAGAGGGAAGCATGAAGTGCTCTAGAATTTCCTGGTAGATGGCTACGTTGACTTTGGTCTTGATAAAACACAGTGCATCTACACCAGCAGATGACATGGCTCCCCAAACCATCACTGATTGTGGAAACTTCACACTCGACATCCATCAGCTTGGATTGTGGCCTCTCCACTCTTCCTCCAGACTCTGATTTCCAAATGAAATGCAAAATTTACTTTCATCTGAAAACAACACCTTTGACCACTGAGCAACTGAGTCCAGTTCTTTCTCTCCTTGGCCCAGGTAAGACGCTTCTGGCGTTGTCTATTGGTCATGAGTGACTTGACACATGGAATACAACACTTGTAGCCCATGTCCTGGATACGTCTGTGTGTGGTGGCTCTTGAAGCACTGACTCCAGCAGCAGTCCACTCCTTGTGAATCTTCCCCAAATTTTTGAATGGCCTTTTCTTAACAATCCTATCAAGGCTGGAGTTATCCAGGTTGGTTGTACACCTTTTTCTACCACACTTTTTCCTTCCACTCAACTTTCCATTAATATGCTTTGTTACAGAACTCTGTGAACAGCCAGCTTCTTCAGCAATGACCTTTTGTGGCTTACCCTCCTTGTGGAGTATGTCAATGACTGCCTTCTGGACATCTGTCAAGTCAGCAGTCTTCCCCATGATTGTGTCACCTACTGAACCAGACTAAGGGACCTTTTTAAAGGCTTAAGCTTAATGATTCTAATTTTCTGAGATAATGACTTTTGGGTTTTCCTTGGCTGTAAGCCATAATCATCAACATTAACAGAAATAAACACTTGAAAAAGTTCCCTCTGTTTGTAATGACTCAATATAATATATGGCTTTCACTTTTTCAATTGAATTCCTAAAAAAAAATAACTTTTTGATGATGATCTAATTTATTGAGATGCACTTGTACACTGATACTTTCTGTTCAATCCACTCCTGGCTTTGGCTTAAAAAAAAAAAACGCAGCAAAATCTGCAGAAAAAAAAACTGGGTTTCCGCAACGTGGGGATTTAGCCTAAAGTAGTTTTCCCTCTTCGTTACAGTAACTTTTATGTAGCTGACACAGAGTGTTGTGTCACTGTGGGTAGGACTAGAACCTGTGTGTCTAGGACCCAGCAGCAATTTACAGTTCCCGCTTCCGGAGCGAATCACATGGCGGTTCCCATAGTTGTATACACAATGCTAAATGAGCACTGTGCACACAGTGATCGGAAAGACGGGAGCAGTAAAAAAACATCCCATTTTGTGGGGAGAGACTAGAGAGGTGGGGAGAATGCTACAGTCAGATAGCATAGAATAGCAATAAAACACAGATAACCAGTGTGGGGATTCTGAAGGAATTGCAATGTACTTAATGAGACAGAGTGCAATGTACTTAGAAGTGAATCAATCATTCACCAATTATAAAAGAAAGAGGGTGGGAAATACAATAAGACAATTCAGGCGATACATCAGGGATCATATACAACGTAAATGACACTGAGCAACAACAAGATACCCCTATTGCACGACACTTTGGGCTTCGCATGGTGGCAATAGTGAAAATGCATCATTTTAGGGTTGAGAACAAAATAACTCACGGTTTTACTGAAGAAGAACATGGTAAATCCAAACAGTTTCCAGATACTGGAGGTACAGGTGTTATGAACTTTCCACTGGGGCTGGAGCTGAGCTTGTAGATGGTACTTCCCAGGTAACAATCTGTGTCTTCTATGCTGGGGCATCTTCCTTGTTAACAGTGTTCTGAACCTACTAAATCCACAAAGTGTCTACATGGCCATGACTGCGGGTTGCAGATCCAAAAAGGGTGCCCTGTCTGATCTGAGGCTACAGGCAGGGTCATAGCTATGAAGTTTATACAATATTATCCTCACTGTGGAGCATTATACTGGAAGGGGGCTCTGGTGAGCATATTATATTGTGTGGGGCAACTGTGGAGTGTAATACTGTGCGGGGCCATTGTGGAGCTTTATACTGAGGGGGAAGTGTGGGGAGTCTATTATACTGTGAGATTTATTATTCTGCACTGTGGGGAGCATCTTATACTGTGTGGGGCCACTGGAGCATATTATACTGTGTGGGCCCACTGTGGAGCATATTATATTGTGTGGGGTTTCTTGGGAGCAAATTATACTCTGTGGGGTCAATGTGGAGCATTATACTGGGGGGAACTGTGAGGAGCATATTATACTGTAGGGGGCAGGCTCTGGGGAGCTTATTATACTATGTGAGGCTACTGTGGAGCATTATACTGAGGGGCACTAAAGGGAGCCTTTTATACTGTGTGGGCATATTATACTGTGTATGGGCTCTGGGAAGCATATCATACTGTATGAAGCATTATATACCATGTGGGGCCATTATGAGGGGTTCAGAGGAGCATGTTATACTATGTGGGGTCACTGTGGAGCATTTTATACTATGTGGGGCCAATGTGGTGGGGCTCAGGGGGGCATTTTATACTGTGGAGCTTTGTATACCATGTGGAGTATTATACTGTGGTGGGGGGTCTCAAAATTCCTCCTGGCAGCCCTGTGTGCTCTGCTGCATCACAGCTCCCTCATTATAATCTTGCACATATGTGTAGTGCTCCATGGCCATATTATTCCCCCTACAGTACTGTGCATAAACTGGTCATGGAGCTATTTGGGCATGCACAGTACTATAGGGGACGACTATACTGGGAACATACTAATGTCAGATAGTCACATATGTAAGACTTCAGTGAAGGAGCAGCGGTGTAGGTTATTAGCAGGAAGCTATTGGGTGGGTCCCCAAAACAAGTTCCTTTGGTGGGTCCTAGGCCCTTCAGTCCAACACTGGGTTTGCCAATCTCTCATATGGCTTGAGTCAGCATAACCAGGGACTCAGTCTCCACATCCTCCTAGCTGAGAGGGCCAACTTACTTATTCCTTACAGGGATGAAGACACCAACCAACCATCTCTTCCTATGCAGAGTTCCCTAAGTCAGGATCATACATGTGATCAGCTTTCAGTTCCAGTGGTCTGCTCTGTTAAAGATGCATGTTAAACACACAGTATCAATGCTGCATACACAAGCAAATGTAACCTACCACTTTTATAGTGTTCCCAGTGAGACACTTCAGTAGCAGATCACCCTAAATATCCAAGGAGGTGCTGCTGATAATCCATGCTATCCATGTACTTTGCATTGTTTAGGCTGATGCAAATGAACCCTAACCAACATGTTATTGTCTTGGCCAATATAATGAACCATTTGGTAAGTGTAAATGAACCTGAATATGATGTGGGCTGTTCAATGAGACTAAAGCTCAGTATTTTCATGTATTCTACATGTTTTGCAAGAGATATTCTGAGGCTTTCCATTTTGCTTAAGGCTACTTTCAGATGACCGAGGTGCAAAATGGCCATGAAAAAAGTCTATCTTGCATCCAAGTGGCACCAGTTTTCATGGATCCCCCATACATTAGAATATGGATCCCTCCACTTTATAATGTTGAGCATTATACTAGGGGGGCATTCTGGGGAGCATATTATACTGTTTGGGGCCACTGTGGGGAGCATATCATACTGGGGGGGCCTCAGGGGAGCATATTATATCGTGTGGGGAGGTCTGTGAAAACTGCCAAAAATAGGACATGACCTACATTTTAATGGTCTGTTACAACAGGGAGGGGCTATGAGCACAAAGGTCCCTTCTTTCTTTAACGTAATGAAAAATGTATAAGATAAAACTTAATGTTTATTAGAATATTAGGAATAAAATCAAATCAAAAGTAACCAAGATCCAGTGATCTGTGTGCTGAGTGTCAGTAAAATATATCAAACTGTCAATGGACAGTGACTTACTACTACCTCCGCTGCTAAAGAGTATAAACTCTTATTATGTTATCATCTGATACCTCTGCAGAGATTGAAGAAGAGAATGACCTATTTCCTGTTGTTACATCTGGTCCTCCTCAAATAATAAGGATACCAGTTGGAGATATTCAGGAAAATTAGGTATTAGAAAAGAAAAATATCTAAATACATGTAAATCAAAAAAATCCCCTATATATTTTGGCAAAATTTCTGCCTGTTGTGTTCCTTAAGGCTCAAATAAACTTAGCCATTAAGGAAGGGGATATTTAGTTAGATTCTGCAAAAGGTATCTAGAGCAGAGGATTAATCACAGTCAAAAGAGATGTCAAGAAAGCATCTCTATCAAGAAAAGCATCTCAAGGCATTGATTGCCGCTCTGACCCTTCATCAGAGTGGTATACTATGCCATATCATCTCCTGATGAACCTTTAGACAAGTTTAGAAACCATATTGTGCAGATACCCCATTAGGGGCATGGATTCCCTCCAGGTTTAGAAATGCTAAGGGAAAAATACGGAGTATTGAAGAACTTCTCTTATCACCCCTACACAATTTGTTTGATGGAGATTCATTCATCTCTCTGCCAGATTTAAATTCCCTCTTCCCTATCTTAGGCCTCTCGGACAGAGAATACTCACAACTCAGGGAACATATTATGATATCTAAAGCTTATAAATCGCTCTCCTGATCTTAGAACAGGCTCCCCGATTAAGAAGGTAATTTCAACAGTATATGGCCTCATCAATAACCCTACCACACCCCCCTTGTACCTTGCTAAATGGGCATCTGAACTGAACACCAATTTTAACGCCACTGAAACAAAATATATTATTCTAAATTCCAGATCTAGATCCATTTGTCCTAGAATACTAAAGATGCACTATAAACTTGTCTCTTGGTGGTATAGGACCCCAACCTTACTCAACTATATTTTCCCCACAGTGTCACCTCTGTGCTGGCGATGCGAAGAAGAATTAGGTGCACTTTCACATATCTGGCTACACTGCAAACACATTGTATCATTTTGGAAGAAAATATCAATGAATTGACCATATGTTTGAAACCCATGTAACACTCACTCCTAAACTACACCTGTTTAGTATATTCGACCACCGCGTTTCGAAGATCAGACAACCCCTAACTCTCCATATTCTTAATGCTGTCAAAGTATTAATCCCCAGACTGTGGAAAGATAAATCTCCTCCCTTGATATACGATTGGCTAAAGGAGATGCACACCCTGCACAACTATGAAAAACTCAGAGAGCAGATAGGACATTCCAATATACCAAAACTTGAGATCTTTGGAATTCCTTTATTGCAAGTGATTTTATCACTGGTCATATTTGATCTCTCAAGTCTGTGGCTACTCTTATTTTGATCTTCTAACATGAGTCGAGTCCTGTGTCCCTGAACCTTTTCTTAACTATAGTTCTTTTGTTACTATAATAATTGAGACTACTGACACTAAGGACATATGAGCATAGTATTGTCCCATACACATGCGCATACCCTTTTATGTTCTATTTGATGTTTCTGTACATGCTGTCAATTGCGAACATTTAGTTTGCTTATCATCTTTACTTTATATTACCTTTGCTCATACTTTGTAATGCACAAATTACATTTGTAAAATTTCTATTTTCAAAAATAAAAAATGTTAATCAAAATAGCGGTCATGTGTATAGCCCCCATTCACTGACATTGAATTTAATGCTGCCACATGATGTCCGTTAAAAAACACGGACATCACATGGCCATTAGTCACTGTCGTGTGAATGTAGCTTAACAGAGAGGTGTGGGTAACCCCCTTATCAACATCTATATAGAGAGGGCATGTCTTTGACTCAAACCCTTTAAGGGTGGGTTCACACTTGCGCTGCCACTCTGTCCGCCGCGAATCCGACCTAAATGTCGAAAAACAGTATAGGGACTGGATAGGGAAAGGTTTGCGACGCTTTGCTTAAAAACCCATTCACTTGAATGGGTTTTTAAAGCAATGCACGGGTGTGCGCTTACACACTCTGCGCCATAAAGCCAATTTTTTTCATCATACAGGGTGTAAGCGCACACCCGCGCATTGCTTTAAAAACCCATAGAAGTGAATGGGTTTTTAAGTAAAGTGTCGCAAACCTTTCCCTATCCAGTTTTTCGACATTTAGGTCGGTTTCATGGCGGATGGAGTGCCGGCGCAAGTGTGAACCCACCCTAAGCATAAACATGGCTTCACAGTGGCAATTGATACTGTTTGTGGGTCTTTAGGACTAATGATGGGACTTAATTTAAATATAGAGAGGGCTTAACATTTCTTGAATTTCTCCCATAGATCTTTATACGCTTTTTCAAGTCCTACTAAATAGGCTTATTTATATCTGTATTCTATGAATCTAATATGAGTTTTCTTTACAGTACATCATCGCAGGATCTCTGTCCCTTGCCGCTCATGATAAACCAAACATCTGCTTGGTGAGTGATCTGCTAAAGATTGTTTAGATACAACTTCATCCAATCTCTGTTGGGGGGCGCTATTCATTATTATTCAGAGTCTTCTGATTATCATTTTATGGTACAAAAAAAAAAATTCCAAGGCCTTATTCACATGTCTATGTTTTGTTCAGTGTTTGTAAACCAAAGACAAAACATCCTTGCTTTTGACCTGTGTATGGTCTTGGGCTACAAACACTAATGCTAAACACTGATGTGTGAATAAAGCCCAAAGATCGAATATAAAATAGTCTTCATCTATGTGAGATTTTCTACATTCTATTAAATAGGACTTTGTTTTCCCAGGTGAGAGGATCCTTCTCTTTAAACATCATCAGTTCCATATTCAGTTTTGTTGCTATAATTCTACATATCATGGATCTAGCAAACGTCTTTTGCTATTAAAGAGACTCTTATGGAAGCTCTCATGGAAGATCTTATGGAAGCTCTCATGGAAGATTTTATGGAAGCTCTCATGGAAGATCTTATGGAAGCTCTCATGGAACATTTTATGAAAACTCTTTTGGCTTCTCTCATGGCTCTCATGTGGCATATAGCTGTCGAGACCTTCTTGTAAGTGTCCATAACCATTACTATGGACTAAACCATTTAGGAAATCAATACATTGTCTGAAATGAATCTATGATAGTAAAGTTTCTCAAGTAGGTCTTGAGAATTAATTTGCAGCGAATCGTGTTAACCCCTTCCTGACATCCACCCTAATAGTAAGGTGCTGCCGGGAAGGACTTCCCGCAAACCACGGCGGAAGAATGGTGAGCACACAGAAACTGTGTGCGCACCCTGCTTTGCGGGTGTCAGCCGTATGTAACAGCTGACACTGTCCTCTAACACCCGCGGTCGGAGCTGAGCTACGATCGCAGGTGTTAAACCCTGAGATGCCGCGGTCATTTTTGGGATTTTACTATATATTGGGGTCCCGATCGCCCCCCCCCGCAACATTTTGGTGGGTGCCGCTGCTCCTATTTGGCAGCCCGAGGTCTGACCAGTGATCATGTTTGACCGCAGCATCCAAGGGTTGAAACCTCCGATCGGAAATGGGCAATTCGATACATCGAAGCGTGAGGAAATCTGGAATCGATGCAAATCGAAGATTTCCTGAAATTCTGATTGAATTCCACTTTGTCAGCTTCGATTCGCTCATCTCTAACTGGGTTGTTTATGTTCTCTGGTTGCCGAGCAATGAATGTGGGCCAAGTTTGCACATGCTCAATGCACCACAATACCCTCCAGAGTGCATGCGTGTTGGATTCATCGCAGCTTTATGCACATGGATGAACTATGTACAGTATGTATGTACATTTAATTGTTTATCACACTGAGTGTATTTATTATATATTTATATGGATATTTATTGAGGTGACTCATTATATATTCATAAATGGGTTGTGATTGGTTCATTATTTTGCTAATTGTGATTGGTGTTTTAATATTTAGATAGTGTGATGGTGAATGAGTTTGTTTACACGTGATAAAGACCCCTGTGAGGGTCGATACATGGTGTCTGCAATCTTCCATCGTATTATAATGCTGGAGGATTCTTTTTTGTTACTTTAATATACACATGTATATACACACTGTATATATGCTAACTACTCATATACCTGGACACTGGTTACTTATGTGTTAGGGATCTCAATATATGTAATCTTATAGACAGCATGTTTTGCTTGCTATCTTTGGTCCTTCCTGCTGTATATTAGGAAATTGCTTAAACAACAATTCCATCACTTGGGAATTACTAGTGAACTGACTTTTGTATTTTCTTACTGCTGTATATGGTTACTGGGGTATTGACTATTGTATTTCCTTATTGGTGTATATGGTTACTGGTGTACTGACTGTTGTAGTTACTTACTGGTGTATATGGTTACTGGTGCACTGACTGTTGTAGTAACTTACTGGTGTATATGGTTACTGGTGTACTGACTGTTGTAGTAACTTAGTGGTGTATATGGTTACTGGTGTACTGACTTGTAGTTACTTACTGGTGTATATGGTTACTGGTGTACTGACTGTTGTAGTTACTTACTGGTGTATATGGTGTGACAGCTTGGGGAAATTGAACTCAAATGGCGGCAGACTCCTGGTCCCAACAGCGGTGGTTCATGGTACTGGGCGCCGGAAAGATAGCTTTCAGACGGTCCAAGTGTAAATAAAAGTGGCTTTTATTCAGCTTAAACTGCAACATAACAAAACAATAAACGCCTAGGCCACAGTTAGGGCACTAACTAACACCTCGAGCCCCTAACTAGCCTCTGGTTCACTTGAGCAGCCGGACTAATGCTCCACTCAGCAAAAGTCCCCTGTGGCCCCAGCCCCTCTGGCACAGACCGTCTGTCTGTGCCGCTGGTCCACCACCTCCTGCTCCATGCAGGATACTCCAGCCTTCTGGAGTTACACGCCACCCCCTCAAAGGTGTGGCTGAAGGCCTTTACAGGGCTGGGCCTGGGTCGCTCCACAGCGCCCTCTGGCTCACATACCTACAATGGTTACTGGTGTACTGACTGTTGTAGTTACTTACTGGTGTATATGGTTACTGGTGTACTGACTGTTGTAGTTACTTACTGGTGTATATGGTTACTGGTGTACTGACTGTTGTAGTTACTTACTGGTGTATATAGGTTACTGGTGTACTGACTGTTGTAGTTACTTACTGGTGTATATGGTTACTGGTGTACTGATGTGTAGTGTATATGGTTACTGGTGTAGTACTGACTGTTGTAGTTACTTACTGGTGTATATGGTTACTGGTGAATGGTTACGGTTGGTGTACTGACTGTTGTAGTAACTTACTGGTGTATATGGACGGGACTGACTGTGGTTAAATTACTGGTGTATATGGTTACTGGTGTACTGACTGTTGTAGTTACTTACTGGTGTATATGGTGTGACAGCTTGGGGAAATTGAACTCAAATGGCGGCAGACTCCTGGTCCCAACAGCGGTGGTTCATGGTACTGGGCGCCGGAAAGATAGCTTTCAGACGGTCCAAGTGTAAATAAAAGTGGCTTTTATTCAGCTTAAACTGCAACATAACAAAACAATAAACGCCTAGGCCACAGTTAGGGCACTAACTAACACCTCGAGCCCCTAACTAGCCTCTGGTTCACTTGAGCAGCCGGACTAATGCTCCACTCAGCAAAAGTCCCCTGTGGCCCCAGCCCCATTGGCACAGACCGTCTGTCTGTGCCGCTGGTCCACCACCTCCTGCTCCATGCAGGATACTCCAGCCTTCTGGAGTTACACGCCACCCCCTCAAAGGTGTGGCTGAAGGCCTTTACAGGGCTGGGCCTGGGTCGCTCCACAGCGCCCTCTGGCTCACATACCTACAATGGTTACTGGTGTACTGACTGTTGTAGTTACTTACTGGTGTATATGGTTACTGGTGTACTGACTGTTGTAGTTACTTACTGGTGTATATGGTTACTGGTGTACTGACTGTTGTAGTTACTTACTGGTGTATATAGTTACTGGTGTAATGACTGTTGTAGTTACTTACTGGTGTATATGGTTACTGGTGTACTGACTGTTGTAGTTACTTACTGGAGTATATGGTTACTGGTGTACTGACTGTTGTAGTTACTTACTGGTGTATATGGTTACTGGTGTACTGACTGTTGTAGTAAATTACTGGTGTATATGGTTACTGGTGTACTGACTGTTGTAGTTACTTACTGGTGTATATGGTTACTGGTGTACTGACTGTTGTAGTTACTTACTGGTGTATATAGTTACTGGTGTAATGACTGTTGTAGTTACTTACTGGTGTATATGGTTACTGGTGTACTGACTGTTGTAGTTACTTACTGGTGTATATGGTTACTGGTGTACTGACTGTTGTAGTTACTTACTGGTGTATATGGTTACTGGTGTACTGACTGTTGTAGTTACTTACTGGTGTATATGGTTACTGGTGTACTGACTTGTAGTTACTTACTGGTGTAAGGGATATGGTTACTGGTGTACTGACTGTTGTAGTTACTTACAGGTGTATATGGTTACTGGTGTACTGACTGTTGTAGTTACTTACAGATGTATATGGTTACTGGTGTACTGACTTGTAGTTACTTACTGGTGTATATGGTTACTGGTGTACTGACTGTGGTAGTTACTTACAGGTGTATATGGTTACTGGTGTACTGACTTGTAGTTACTTACTGGTGTACGGGGGTACGGTTGACTGTTGTAGTTACTAACTGGAGTATATGGTTACTGGTGTACTGACTGTTGTAGTTACTTACTGGTGTATATGGTTACTGGTGTACTGACTGTTGTAGTAACTTACTGGTGTATATGGTTACTGGTGTACTGACTGTTGTAGTTACTTACTGGTGTATATGGTTACTGGTGTACTGACTGTTGTAGTTACTTACAGGTGTATATGGTTACTGGTGTACTGACTGTTGTAGTTACTTACTGGTGTTTAGGTTACTGGTGTACTGACTGTTGTAGTTACTTACTGGTGTATATGGTTACTGGTGTACTGACTGTTGTAGTTACTTACAGGTGTATATGGTTACTGGTGTACTGACTTGTACTTACTTACTGGTGTATATGGTTACTGGTGTACTGACTGTTGTATTTACTTACTGGTGTATATGGTTACTGGTGTACTGACTGTTATATTTACTTACTGGTGTATATGGTTACGGGTGTACTGACTGTTGTAGTTACTGGGGGGTACTGGTGTATATGGTTACTGGTGTACTGACTACTGTATTTACTTACTGGTGTATATAGTTACTGTGTACTGACTGGTGTATATGGTTACTGGTGTATATGTTTACTGGTGTACTGACTGTTGTAGTTACTTACTGGTGTATATATTTACTGTGTACTGACTGGTGTATATGGTTACTGGTGTACTGACTGTTGTAGTTACTAACTGGTGTATATGGTTACTGGTGTACTGACTGTTGTTACTTACTGGTGTATATGGTTTCTGGTGTACTGACTGTTGTATTTACTGACTTGTGCATATGGTTACTGTGCACTGACTGTTGTAGTTACTTACTGGTGTATATAGTTACTGTGTACTGACTGGTGTATATGGTTACTGGTGTACTGACTGTTGTAGTTACTTACTGGTGTATATGGTTACTGGTGTACTGACTTGTAGTTACTTACTGGTGTATATGGTTGCTGTTGTATATGGTTACTGGTATACTGACTGTTATATTTACTTACTGGTGTATATGGTTACTGGTGTATATGGTTACTGTGTACTGACAGGTGTATATGGTTACTGGTGTACTGACTGTTGTAGTTACTTACAGGTGTATATGGTTACTGGTGTACTGACTGTTGTAGTTACTTACAGGTGTATATGGTTACTGGTGTACTGACTGTTGTAGTTACTTACTGGTGTATATGGTTAATGGTGTACTGACTTGTAGTTACTTACTGGTGTATATGGTTACTGGTGTACTGACTGTTGTATTTACTTACTGGTGTATATGGTTACTGGTGTATATGGTTACTGTTGTATATGGTTACTGGTGTACTGACTGTTGTAGTTACTGGTGTATATGGTTACTGGTGTACTGACTACTGTATTTACTTACTGGTGTATATAGTTACTGTGTACTGACTGGTGTATATGGTTACTGGTGTACTGACTGTTGTAGTTACTTACTGGTGTATATGGTTACTGGTGTACTGACTACTGTATTTACTTACTGGTGTATATAGTTACTGTGTACTGACTGGTGTATATGGTTACTGGTGTACTGACTGTTGTAGTTACTTACTGGTGTATATGGTTACTGGTGTACTGACTGTTGTATTTACTTACTGGTGTATATGGTTACTGATGTATATGGTTACTGTGTACTGACTGGTGTATATGGTTACTGGTGTACTGACTTGTAGTTACTTACTGGTGTATATGGTTACTGGTGTACTGACTTGTAGTTACTTACTGGTGTATATGGTTACTGGTGTACTGACTTGTAGTTACTTACTGGTGTATATGGTTACTGGTGTATATGGTTGCTGTTGTATATGGTTACTGGTATACTGACTGTTATATTTACTTACTGGTGTATATGGTTACTGGTGTATATGGTTACTGTGTACTGACAGGTGTGTATGGTTACTGGTGTACTGACTTGTAGTTACTTACTGGTGTATATGGTTACTGGTGTACTGACTGTTGTATTTACTGACTTGTGTATATAGTTACTGTGCACTGACTGTTATAGTTACTTACTGGTGTATATAGTTACTGTGTACTGACTGGTGTATATGGTTACTGGTGTACTGACTGTTGTAGTTACTTACTGGTGTATATGGATACTGGTGTACTGAGTTGTAGTTACTTACTGGTGTATATGGTTACTGGTGTACTGACTGTTGTAGTTACTTACTGGTGTACTTGTTATGATGTGACACCCTCTAAGCAGGCAGGTGGTGCAGAGTAGTCATGACACCAGGAGCCACCCAGACACTCGAGTACCAGAACAGAACCTTACTGAGCTTGATGGTGATTAAAGAAGACAGACTGGCATACAAAAGTCAAGCAGGCTGTTTCCCAGGGTGACATGGTGCAGACAAAAACATCATATGGATGGACTGCCAAATGCCAGAAAAATCCCAAGAACTCACCTATATGTAGAGTCCTTGCCTCTGTATGATCTAAACATCATGCATAATCCAGGGTTATACCACAGGACATGCCAAAAAACCTGTTCATTTGGTACAACACCTTGTCACAACCACAGGTTCACTTTTCCCTACAAGAAAAGACAGCAATCAATACACCATAGTGTACAAGAATAACGCAGTAACACAAAATATTGGTGCAACAATCACACATCAGTCAATAAAATGAGCATAACACAGAATATACATCATCACACAGGGGGCGCTAACCTGTCTTGCAATGATGTTGTACACTTTCACTGATTGATGTGTTGATGTAATGTATTGCTGTGTTCTTACAATGTGTTGATTGGCGATGCAAAGTGTAAGATGGAACTGTTGTTGAGCTCAGGTGTATCGTGGAGGAGTTACTCAGGCATGTCTCATAGTATGACCTTGCGTTAGCTGTGGCGTGATGCTTAGGTAATGCTTAGACATGTCCGTTTACTCAAGGGTCTGTTCTATGTTGTCCTGGGAAGTCATTAGTAGCCGATGACTTAGTCTATGAGTGCGGATGCGGAGTGTCACCAGTGAGATGTGGAGTGATGCTTGTCGCCTCATAGAAACTATATGTGGCTAAAGTGTCTAAAGTGCAGAATGTTTTTATGTTGTGTTAGCTGTTCTTTCCTCCTACACCACCATTTCTGTGTCGGCACATCCACCAGGAGTCTGGGTAGCATGTTATATATACAATCATATAAAACTGGTGTAAAGAAACGTATCAGTTCCAATGGTGTTACATGGAAGTAGATTCCATGTGCAATCTATTACAAGTATTTGTCATTTGTATTTTGATTCATTTTGGTTTTCTGCTTGCAGACTTGTGTATATGCAGTGGAATCCTTACTTCTTATCATTAATCTGTTGCTGTTCTCTTCGTCCTTGTCCCTCTCCATTTTTGGATGTCGTTCTCTATCAAAGGTTCCTTCCAATGCTCCCCAGGTAAGAGTACAGACACACTGGATATAATGGGGGGAATTCAGGAATCTATCTGCATCAGTTTTAAGGTGTAGAGGGATGATATTGTGGCGCTCATTTGGTGCAAAGACCTTTCTTGCACTAAATGTGCGCCACAAACCCCGATCCGTGCCTCGCATGCCACATTTCGCAAATGTGGGTGAATCGGGGCATAGACTGGGATGGGAAGCGTCTGCCTGACAGATTCATTATTACTCACACCAATTTTCTGGTGTAAGAATGGAAAACTACGCCAGCCTCTTCATCAATATCTCAGTTCCTGCACCAGCCGGGCCCTTCTTAAGACGCCAGTCTTAAAAAATTTGCCCCAACGTGTGGATATCCAATAGGTATGCACAGAACATTCTGTACTCAGCTGAAGTTATGTCAAAGTGTATGTAACTTGTATGTCAATGGAAAAACGAATGGTAAGTAGTGGATACAATATCCGAGTTTAACCTTACACTGCACTGACACGCGCTTTTATGCATTTTAACATTTAACCCCTTAACGCTCAGTGCCATACTATTACACTACTATGTATAGTTAATGCTCAGCGCCGTAATAGTACAGCACTGTGCAGCAGGGGCGCACCGCTAATGGGGCGAAGTGAGGCGGCCGCCTCAGGCGGCACTGTCCCTCACTGTCTGGGGGGCGGCATTTTTACTACTTAATGTAAACCAGCCCAGGACAGGCCGCTTTAAAAAAAAAAAAACAACGCTGAGCGGGGCCTGTCCTGGGCTGGTTTACGAGACGTCGCATCTCAGCGCAGGCGGCGATACAATGACGTCATCACGCAACTTACACTGAGACACATACATCGCGGACAAGAAGAGGAGGCGGCGGCGGCGGCATCAAGGCATCACAGGTGAGTATAACTTTTTTTATATATAAATAGGCCGTGACCTGCTGGAGTATCCCCAGCAGGTCAATGCTTATTTATTTACCTACCCCGCGTCTGCTCTTGGCCGCCTCCACTTCCCCTTCTGCTATGGGACGCAGAAAGGGAAGTGGATGCCGCTGTGAGCGGCCGCGGGCATCGGTAAGTGAGGCCACGGGCCAAAAATACTACTATTATTATACTCCGGGGTCTTTTCAGACTCCGTTGTATAATAATCGGAGGCTTAGGGGAGGTGAGGGAACATAAAAACCATTGTTACTCACCTCCTGCGATCCGATGTAACTCCGAGCAAGCTTGGTGACGTCATCAGGTTGCGTCGCCGGCCTGATCACGTGACGTCTGTGCGCAATTAAACAGGGCCGAAAGCTGCAAGGAGTGCACCGGTGTCCAGGATAGGTAAGTAACACTGGTTTTTATGTTTGTCCCCTCCCCTGGGTATCCAATCATTCTACTCTGGGGTCTGAAAAGACCCCAGAGTATAATAATAGTTCATGGGTGGCCCACTATGGGGCATAATACCCTGTGCAGGGACCACTGTAGAGAATAATACCCTGTGCAGGGGCCACTATGGAGCATAATACCGAGTACAGGGGCCACTATAGAGCATAATACCGAGTGCAGGGGCCACTATAGAGCATAATACCGGGTGCAGGGGCCACTATGGAGCATAATACAAGTGCAGGGGCCACTATGGAGCATAATACAAGTGCAGGGGCCACTTTGGAGCATAATACCAGTGCAGGGGCCACTATGGAGCATAATACCAGTGCAGGGGCCACTATGGAGCATAATACCAGTGCAGGGGCCACTATGGAGCATAATACCAGTGCAGGGGACACTATAGGGCATAATACCAGTGCAGGGGCCACTAGGAAGCATAATACAAGTGCAGGGGCCACTATAGAGCATAATACCAGTGCAGGGGCCACTATGGAGCATAATACAAGTGCAGGGGCCACTGTGGAGCATAATACCGAGTGCAGGGGCCACTATGGAGCATAATACCGTGTGCAGGGGCCAATATGGGGCATAATACCGTGTGCAGGGGCCACTGCGGGAGCATAATACCGTGTGCAGGGGCCAATGGGGCATAATACCGTGTGCAGGGGCCACTATGGGGCATAATACCGTGTGCAGGGGCCGCTAGGAGCAATACCGTGTGCAGGGCCGCTGCGAGGCATATTACAGTGTGCAGGGGCTGCTGCGGGCCATAATACTGTGTAATACTGTGTGCAGGGGCTTCTGTGGAACATTATAGTGTGTTTAAATTGTGCGCTATAAATAGGGCTATGGCACCTGTTTATATCACACGCTATCTGTTTATAGTGGCCGTGTGATGTAATTCTAGCCTTGTCACATACTGTAGACATGTACAGGACGAGGCTGCAGTTACATTACATGGCCGCTATAAGATGAATGACACTATGTAAACAGAGAAGCGGTCACGGCACTTTCACAGGTACCATTCAAACAGCTGATCAGTGGGGGTCCTGGGTTTTTGAGCCCCACTGATTAGTTTATTAATGAGCTGGAAAACCTTTTAATTAGTTAACACCTGGGGCATTATTAATAAGGGGCACTATTTATACAGGGTACACACGGACATTATTAATATAAAGATAGATGCACTTGGGGGTATTTTTCATTATGGGGGGGGTTATATCATATATTTTATAATTGGGGGTAGCAGCAGGATGGGGGCTTTGTGTAGGTGAGGACAATGTGGGTTGGATGCCTGGCAAAGTGAGGAGCCAAAGATGTCTGTGCTGCAAACTTTACAGAGACTGGAAGAAGTGGTCATGGCGGTCCAGATGAAAGAGATGGGGAATGTGAAGGATTAGTCAGAGACATCACCTGTAAGTCACAGAATGTTACTACCCTGTATTCACCTAAATGATAGAGGATAAATACCTGATTGATGGGGGTCTGTGTGCTGAGAGCCCCCCGAGCCTGAGAATTGGGTTTTTTCCCCCCACTGGGTGGGAATCCAGCCTGACTGCAGCCATATATATAGGTGTGTCACTTGGTGGATGGACGAACCCGCGGGGCTCTCATTCACTTCAATGGGAGTGCCAAAGATAGCCGAAGTCCAGTACTCTGCGGGGCTCCTATTATAGAGAATGGGGGCCACGTGGGCTCGTCCATCCACCAAGCAGAAGATGTGTGAAGTTACTTTCATTGTTAATGCCGTGTTGTTGATCTGAATTCTTAAAAACTGTTTTATAACTTTGTGTATTGTGTATATTGTGCGACGATAACAGTGTGTTAAACTAGTAGCATGGAAACTCAATATTTTTTTTTTTTTTTTTTGGGGGGGGGTGTCTTTCTATAGTACGCCTCAGGCAGCAAAGAGGCTAGGTTCACCACTGCTGTGCAGCATTACTTCTAGTACTCGATGATTAACCCTCTATTATCACAGCTATTGATAACGGCATTCTGAGGGTCCAGGGGCAAGTCTGTCCCCCCGTCACCCCTCGGACCCCCTACGATAAGATTTGGGGTTCCGAGGGGTTGCCACGGCAGCCAGGAGGCTGGGCCTTGACCTATTGACTGCCTATGCATAGTTTCAATAGGAACTACTGTGCGATGTTCTGCAATACTATGTATTGCAGTACATTGTACAGGGAATCTGAGATCCCAGCTTCAAATCCCCTTGTGGGACATGTAAAAAGTGAAAAATCACAAAAACATACACATAGTATGTTTTTTACACATAGTAAAAACACACAAATAAATAAAGAAATAATAAAAATAATAAAAAAATTTAAAAAAAAAACCTACCTTTATATTTAATAACATGCTAGGTATCCCCCACATGTGTATAGGTCCCCACTATCCAAAAATAGCGTTATTTATACCATACGGTGAACACTGGAAAAGGTATATATACCGTAATGAGCAAATTAACATATACTGGTCACTTTGCTTTTCCCAAAACATAACAATAAAAAGTGATGAGAAAGTCATACATATCAAACATTGGTATCAATAGAAAGTACAACTTGCCCTGCAAATAAAGAGCCCTGACAGATCTCCGTCAGTACAGTACAGTAAAAAAGTTATAGGTGTCAGAATACGGTGACCCCAGGAAAATCATTCATTTTCAAAAAGTGATGTTTTATTTGTAAAAGCGGTAAAATGTAATAAAAACCAATATAATTATGGAATCGCATAATCGTAATGACCCACCAGACAAAGCTGCCATGTCATTACTAATGCAGTGTTATTTATAATGACTGCCCCATTTTTTATTTTTTTTTTACTGCACATGGTGCTTATTTACAGTGGGGAAAAAAAAGTATTTAGTCAGCCACCAATTGTGCAAGTTCTCCCACTTAAAAAGATGAGGCCGGCCTGTAATTGTCATCATAGGTAGACCTCAACTATGAGAGACAAAATGAGAAAACAAATCCAGAAAATGACATTGTCTGATTTTTTAATAATTTATTTGCAAATTATGGTGGAAAATAAGTATTTGGTCACCTACAAACAAGCAAGATTTCTGGCTCTCACAGACCTGTAACTTCTTCTTTAAGAGGCTCCTCTGTCCTCCACTCATTACCTGTAGTAATGGCTCCTGTTTGACATTGTTATCAGTATAAAAGACCCCTGTCCACAACCTCAAAGAGTCACACTCCAAACTCCACTATGGTGAAGACCAAAGAGCTGTGGAAGGACACCAGAAACAAAATTGTAGCCCTGCACCAGGCTGGGAAGACTGAATCTGCAATAGGCAAGCAGCTTGGTGTGAAGAAATCAACTGTGGGAGCAATAATTAGAAAATGGAAGACATACAAGACCACTGATAATCTCCCTCCATCAGGGGCTCCATGCAAGATCTCACCCCGTGGGGTCAAAATGATCACAAGAACGGTGAGCAAAATCCCAGAACCACACGGGGGGACCTAGTGAATGACCTGCAGAAAGCTGGGACTAATGTAACAAAGGTTACCGTCAGTAACACACTACGCCGCCAGGGACTCAGATCCTGCAGTGCCAGACGTGTCCCCCTGCTTAAGCCAGTACATATCCGGGCCCGTCTGAAGTTTGCTAGAGAGCATTTGGATGTTCCAGAAGAGTATTGGGAGAATGTCATATGGTCAGATGAAACCAAAGTAGAACTGTTTGGTAGAAACACAACTCGTCGTGTTTGGAGGAGAGTGAATGCTGAGTTGCATCCAAAGAACACCATACCTACTGTGAAGCATGGGGGTGGCAACATCATGCTTTGGTGCTGTTTCTCTGCAAAGGGACCAGGACGACTGATCCGTGTACATGAAAGAATGAATGGGGCCATGTATGGTGAGATTTTGAGTGCAAATCTCCTTCCATCTGCAAGGGCATTGAAGATGAAACGTGGCTGGGTCTTTCAGCATGACAATGATCCCAAGCACACCGCCAGGGCAACGAAGGAGTGGCTTCGTAAGAAGCATTTCAAGGTCCTGGAGTGGCCTAGCCAGTCTCCAGATCTCAACCCCATAGAAAACCTTTGGATGGAGTTGAAAGTCCGTGTTGCCCAGCGACAGCCCCAAAACATCCCTGCTCTAGAGGAGATCTGCATGGAGGAATGGGCCAACATACCAGCAACAGTGTGTGCCAACCTTGTGAAGACTTACAGAAAACGTTTGACCTCTGTCATTGCCAACAAAGGATATATAACAAAGTATTGAGATTAACTTTTGTTATTGACCAAATACTTATTTTCCACCATAATTTGCAAATAAATTCTTTAAAAATCAGGCAATGTGATTTTCTGGATTTGTTTTCTTCATTTTGTCTCTCATAGTTGAGGTCTACCTATGATGACAATTACAGGCCGGCCTCATCTTTATAAGTGGGAGAACTTGCACAATTGGTGGCTGACTAAATACTTTTTTTCCCCACTGTATACTGATTGGCATCAATTCTGGCACTGTATGTGTATGTTATTTTTTTTGTTTTTGTTGTTTTTTTCAAACAAATATTTCAAGAAAAGTCAGCTTTAAGTATCAGGGTAGTTTTTTTTTTTCGATTAGTGCAGGCTGTAATACTGTATATATGTGCAGCAAAAAACAAACAAATTCTTAAGAAATTAATATTTTTTTCACATTAACACTCTGTCATACTATGTATTTGATGACCAGAGCATAAAAATAATTAAATAACAAGATTTTTTTTTCAGATTAGCGCAGGCTAGACTGTATATTAAAATGCTTAAATAACAGATTCTTTTTTAGATTAACGGAGGCTGCAATACTATATACATACGCAGCCCAAAAAACACTTAAAAGCTAAATATTTTTTCAGATTAATAATACTCTTACACACTGTGTATTTGGTGACCAAGATTAGCGCAGGCTAAACTGTATTTTGGGTGTACAGAACAAAAAAAAAAATACACTTAAAGAGGACCTTAATGTTTGCAGGACAAATTGTTCTTTAGAATGGTACAATTTATTATTCTGTACAATGTACTGGCAAGTTGGAAAAAAATTTCAGAATGGGGTGAAATTGGAGAAAAAGTACATTTGTGCAACTTTCTTATGGGCTTCGTTTTTACGACGTTCACTGTGCAGCCAACCTGACCTGTCACCTGTATTCTATGTACCGGTAAGATTTCGGTGTTCACCGTACAGGAAAGATATTTTTATATACCGGCCGTTTTCAGACACATGGATACCTAATGTGTATGTGTTTCACAGTAATTTTCTACTTTTATATGTATTCTAGTAAAAGGGGGTGATCTGAGTTTTTAATTTTTTAAACATTTTTTTTTTTTAGTTTTTTGTTTGTTTGTTATTAATACTGTATTTATTAAGCCCCCTAGGGGGTCTTGAACCCCAGGGGGTCTGATCACAAATGCCAAGCATTACAATGCATTGCAAAATGCTGACATAAGTATGACATACTGCATAAAGCAGCCTGTCATACAAATTAATGCCAGACAAGCCTGGGTGCCTTTAATAGGCTCCAGATCTCGTTCTGGACACCGCCGATCCTCCCCAAAATGTACGTTCCGGTATGTCCAAGCAGAAGTCAGCAGCTGCACGAAATTGTGCAGCTGCTTAAACGGGGAGCCGGCTGTAACTACAGCCGGAGCTCCCAGAGAGAAGGCAGGGAAGGTTTATTACTTTCCATGCCTTCCCAATCACTGTGTATACAGTGCTCAATGAGTACTGTATACAGCACTATGGGCACCACCATGTTGCAGCTCCCCTCTGAACCAGCAGCCACGTGATCCGCCGGGATCAGCATCTGCAAAAAAAAAGTGATCAGATGTCCCCAAAAGTCTATTATGACCTTATGGGGACACAATGTCAAAAATATAAATAAATAAATAAAAAATGTATAGAAAAGTAAAAAAAAAAAAAAAATGTAAATAAAATAATTTAAAAAATAAATAAAATAATACGCCAATAAAACACCGCTATTAAAGGTTATAGCCCCACCCCCGATGACACCATACAAAATAAAAATTACTGTAGAGTTAAAAACTATTTTATAATGATTTTTAGCATCACTTTGCGTTATTAAATAAAAAAAAAAAAACTGAAAAGTGAAAAACACACCCGTTTTTCCTCCTCTTTTGTTTATAATTTCCACAATATAAAAAAAATTTAAATAAACATGCAAAAATAAAAACAACATAAAAATAAAGCCCTATGTGTCACCGAAAAAAGACACATAAATTAGTTGAATAACGCAAATGATAAAAATGTTACAGCCCTCAAAACCGCACATACAAAAAAAACCCGAAAATGTGTGTGGTCCTTGACCAGAAATTGGACCGGTACTGAAGTGGTTAAAAAATACAAAGAGAAAAGTCTTTTCTCTATGTATTTTTCTGCCTTTTTCGGGAATTATATTCTATGAGGTCCACAGGTAACCGCTTTTTAAGCGGGTTAGGTTTCTGTTCTTCGGGTCTCCAAGCGGACCCAACGGAAACCCAAACACAGGTGTGAACCTAGCATCAATTCTCGTAATCCAACTATTGCTTGCAAGCTTTTCAGAACTGTGCACTGTATGATGTAGTGAGAAGTCACAGATCCTTTCCTGTCTCCACCATTACTGCAACTAGATCGTGGTGATGCTTGCCGCACCTTATATAGTATATATGACATCAGCACTGTAATGTTTCATAAAAAAAAAAAAAAATGAACAATTTGGAATATGCGGGTGGAACCTGGCTCAGAACGAAACGGTTCGCCCATCTCTAACACACATAGGGACGGCTAGGGACAAGCATATAGTCACTAGCGCTCATAAAAGATAGTAGAAAATGGCAGCACTCCAGAAATGAAGGGATTAGTGTTTCTTTATTGCAAGGCGACGTTTTAGTCCCATCTGGAACCTTTGAACTTTCTGTTTTGGACTTTCTTTTTCTATCACTCATAGGGAGAGCTAGGGACAAGAATATGGTTATTAACACTTATAGGGACAGCTAGGGACAGGCATATAGTCACTTACATTCATAGGCACAACCAGTGACAGGCATATGGTCACTAATACTCATAGGGACAGCTAGGGACAGGCATATGGTCACTAACACTCATAGAGACAGCTAGGGACAGGCATATGGTCACTAACGCTCATAGGCTAATTGAGTATATTTGATGGTAAGCTTTCGGAAGGACTAGCTGCCTTCATCAGACATGGTGCTATACAAGAAACTGAAAATTCACAGATTTTTTATACCCTAAAGACATGGACCTTCAAAGGATCTTAGAATCCTTAAAAAAAACCAAAATGCAATCATTATTTATTTATTTATTATGCTTACTTATATAGCGCCATCATATTCCGCAGCGCTTTACAGGCATTGACAATCACTGTCCCATATAGGGTTCACAATCTACATTCCTTATTAGTATGTCTTTGGAGTGTGGGAGGACCGGAGTACCCGGAGGAAACCCACGCAAACACGGGGAGAACATACAAACTCCTTGCAGATGTTGTCCTCGGCAGGATTCGAACCCAGGACTCCAGTGCTGCAAGACTGAAGTTATTTAGAAGTTATTTACAACTAGTCAAAAAATAAACAATCTGGAAAGTTGTGGTGCGTGACGGAGGGATCACTAATTCTTGCTATCTGTTTGCTGTCATGTGGTGATTTGTGACCCTCACAGTTCATACATAGTGTGACATGAAGCTGGCATGAATATTAAATCCAAATTGCAGAGTTTGAAATTTTTGCATTAACTTATATTCCCATTCTTTCCTCTCCTGCGTCTTAAAATGTCCCATTAAAACCACAAACCGCAAATCTTCAATAGAGTGGTCTTCTCTGGAGAAATGTGCGGCCACTGGGAGATCTGTTCTGCTGTTATTAATGGTGGATCTGTGTGAGTTCATTCGCTGACTAAGTCTCTGCCCCGTTTCCCCCAAATAGAGGCCTGTGGTGGGTCATTGCGCATACATTATGAGATACACCACATTGGAAGACCTGCAGGAAAATGTACTTCACTGAAAGAAAATAAGGATATAATAATAAAACCGGCTGACAAAGGGGGCACAAAAGTCATAATGAACACCTCAGACTATATCCAGGAAGCAAACAGGCAACTGTCAAATCCCATCCATTACTCCAAACTTGGAAGTGATCTCACAGAGGCCTATATGAAACAACTAAAGGATATGATCAAGAAGTTTCCAATCCAGGTCCAGAAGCAGGTAAAAGGGCTTATCCCAGAGGATCCCAGGCCGGGCTGATTCTATATGCTCCCAAAGATACACAAAGATGGCTACTCTGGGTGGCCTATCATTTCTGGCATTGGGACACTGACAGAAAACTTCTCAGGTTGGGTGGAAAATCTTCTATAACCCCTTGTCAGGGATACTCCAAGCTATACCCAGGACACCACTGACCTTCTTAACAAACGGAATGCCCTGGGCCAACTACCTGAGGGTACCATTTTGGCCACCAAGGATGTGGAATCTCTGTATACCAACATTCCCCACAAGGATGGAGTTGCAGCATGTCGGGTACACCTGGAAAAACAAAACCTCCCAACAGAACCAGTAACGCAGCTCATACAATTCATCCTTAGCCACAACCATTTTACCTTTGGAGAGGATCTATATCTACAGCGAATGGGAACTTCAATGGGGACCAGATGTGCACCCCAGTATGCAAATCTCTTTGTGGCAGAACTGGAAGTAAAATATTTATCAACATGCGCCACCAAAGCTATGATTTACCTTCGTTATAGTGATGATATCCTTGTCATCTGGACTGCAGGTGAGGAGGCCCTACTTCAATTCCATAATGACTTCAATGACTTTCACCCTACCATCAACCTTAAACTGAGCTATTCAGAGAGTGAAATTCACTTTCTGGATACCACAATATACATCAAAGACCACGGGCTACTCACATCGATATACCACAAACCCACCAACAGAACAGCCTACCTGAGAAACGACAGCTTCCACCCCAAGCACACAAGACAATCTATTATTTACAGCCAGGCTATAAGATACAATCGTATTTGCTGCAACAAAGCAGACCTGGACAAGCACCTCCTGGATCTAAGGACGAAATTTCTCCGATTGGGATACAAACCAAAAGTGACGGACAACCAATTAAACAAAGAGGCAGCCATTAACAGAGACAATCTGCTCACATATAAAGAGACCCAGAAAGAAGCCCGAGTGCCCCTAGTTGTCACCTACAACCCACAGCTGGAGATCCTACGAAGGATTGCCAAGAAACTGCAACCTGTGCTACATAGGGACATCAGACTCAAGGACATATTTCCAGTCCCCCCTCTCCTTTCCTTCAGCAACCACCAAACCTACGGCATATTATTGTCTGGAGTGCACTGAAGGCCCCAACTGAAAATGGCACCTCACCTTGCCTGCAAAACAGGTGCATGACCTGCAAGCACATCCACACTGCTGACAGTGTACCTATCCCACAGTCACAACAGGTGCACAGGATTAGGTGGACATTTTCCTGCAGGTCTTCTAATGTGGTGTATCTCAAAATGTGTGTGCAATGACCCACCACAGGCCTCTATGTGCGGGAAACAGGGCAGAGACTTAGTCAACGAATGAACTCACACAAATTCAACATTAATAACAGCAGAACAGATCTCCCAGTGGCTGCACATTTCTCCAGAGAAGACCACGCTATTGAAGATTTGCGGGTTGTGGTTTTAATGGGACATTTTAAGACGCAGGAGAGGAAAGAATGGGAATATAAGTTAATGCAAAAATTTCAAACTCTGCAATTTGGACTTAATATTCATGCCAGCTTCATGTCACACTATGTATGAACTGTGAGGGTCACAAATCACCACGTGACAGCAAACAGATAGCAAGAATTAGTGATCCTTCCGTCACGCACCACAACTTTCCAGATTGTTTATTTTTTGACTGGTTGTAAATAACTGCTCTACTTAGATTGCATTTTTTTTAAGGATTCTAAGATCCTTTGAAGGTCCATGTCTTTAGGGTATAAAAAAATTTGTGAATTTTCAGTTTCTTGTATAACACCATGTCTGATGAAGGCAGCTAGTACTTCCGAAAGCTTACCATCAAATATACTCAGTTAGCCTCTAAAAGGTATCGCCTGATTACTTCACTCTTCCACTACTTTCAATGGCTACCACGGTACAACATTATACTACTAACGCTCATAGGAACAGCTAGGGACAGGCATATAGTCACTAATACTCATAAGATAAGCCAGTGACAGGCATATGGTTAATAACACTCATAGGGACAGCTAGGGACAGGCATATAGTCACTAACACTCATAGGGACAGCTAGGGACAGGCATATGGTCACTAATACTCATAGGGACGACCAGAGACAGGCATATGGTCAGTAATACCCATAGAGACAGTTAGGGACAGGCATATAGTCACTAACACTCATAGGGACAGCTAGGGACAAGTATATAGTCACTAATACTCATAGGGACGACCAGTGACAGGCATATGGTTACTAATACTCATAGGGACAGCTAGGGACAGGCATATGGTTACTAATACTCATAGGGACAGCTAGGGACAGGCATATGGTTACTAATACTCATAGGGACAGCTAGGGACAGGCATATGGTTAATAACACTCATAGGGACAGCTAGGGACTGGCATATGGTTAGTAACACTCACTACATAAACAGGCATAATCCACCATTACTTATTGTATTATATAGTTATTACTTGTTATTACTTATTATATTATGTATATAATAGGTAGTGGCTGATAATTTACTTACCCATCTATGCTCCTGTTCAGGCCGGCCTCCGCTGACCTCTCTAGGTGGCGTTGCACTTACATCATGACGCTGAAGAATGCCAGGACCCTACATCCAGCATCCTGGCATTCTTTAGCTTCGGGTACTGAGCACCCTGGAGGTGGCAGTGGAGGCAAGCCTGGACAGCAGCTTGGATGGGTGAGTAAATTATCAGCCACTACTTATTGGAGTAATACAAGGGGGTCATATACTGTGTGGGAGCCAAAAAAGGGGGTCATATTCTGTGGCGGGGGAAGGGGGTCATCTACTGTGGGAGGTCATAAAAAAGGGTCATATACTGTGAGGGGGCAAAAAAATGGTGTCATATTTCCTTACACTTTACTGTACTTATTGTTTTTCCAATTTTAGGTGTTTTTCACCCAAAATGACGTTGTGACTACCCTGAATCCTTTTACAGCCCCAGCCCCAATTCCAGGTGTTGCTCAGCCATATAGACCAGCAAGCCCCCCACCTCCATCATATGTGTCCAAAGAAGTGAACGCTGCACCAGAGTCTTAATTACATGAGATATCTTCAAGGAATAATCCAGAGGCAGCAGATATTACTGAATAATCTGTAAGAATTAAAATAAATGAGTTTATTAGTTCACTTGGCTTCGATATTTTAATAGTATGCAAGAAACTGTACCTAGTCTGCTGTGAGCAGACACGTTGCTATAATTCTTGATCTCATTGTTCTTGTGTTCTAGTGATTTTTACCATATATATTATATACACACATACCCCCCCCCCCCCCCCCAGCATATTTGTTCCAAGAGATTTTTTTTGCATTCTAATAAATTCTCATAATGATATTTTTAACCTGCAGAACTGTGTGCATCTATCATTATTGTACTTCATGGGCCTATAGCAGTGGTTACCCAGGGGAGTGAGTGGTAAGCTGCATTCATTACTCACCACTCTTTTCCCTGCTACTTATTTGCTGTTGACATCAAGTTTTGACATCATAGCAGACCCCAGACCAGAAAAGAAGAGCAGTAACTAACTCACCACTCGCACCTTGCATACTACTATGTGTGGGGGCACTGAAAGGAGTCATTATAATGGGCATTGGGGCGCTGAAGGGGCCATTATACTGGGTATGGGGTACTGAGGGGGTCATTATACTGTGTGGGGGGAACTGAGGCGGTCATTAAAATATATGTGGGTCACTGAGAGGACCATTTTATGGTGTGGGGCACTGAGGGGACCATTATATGGAGTAAAGAGGTGCTGAGAATACATAATACTGTTTGAGGACACTAACAAGACATTATGCCATGGGAGAACTTTAAGAAGATGAAAAAATTTTGTACTTTTCAGGGGACATTATAATGGGTGGGTCACTAAGGGGGCATTATTAATACTTTCCAACTCTCCCAGAACATTGAGGAGGGTCCCAGAAAATGTGACCCCTCAGAGTCTCGTAAAAGTGGGCAAATCTCCTGGACCTGGCAGAATGTTCCTGTATCCACTGGGATCTTGGTCACTTTATTTAAGCAAATCATGTCTTGAAAAGGGGGGGGTATGAGTGGCACGTTGCATGTCTGCATCATAAAAAGAGATCTGATGCAAACAAAAAGGTTTATGGCTTCATCAAAAGGTGATGTAGTTACCGCAAAAATTTGGGCATCGTGTTATGGGTCTCATGCCCCCTAACAACACCTTCTTTCACAGACTGCCTTGCCTTATAATGGCTATGTAACGGTTACATTGTAGTGTCTGTCACTTTGATGGGAAGAATAGTGCTGCATGCTGTGCTATTCTTCCCATCAAATCTGAGATAATGTCCGATGCAGGCTCCTTATTTTGATAACATTAATATAAATTATGTATTAATAAAATAAGGCTTTGTTTGGAACCTTCGTTAATAATTATGTAATGGCCCCCTCATTTCCCCCACATGTAGTATAATGGCCCCCACATGAAGTATAATGGCCCCCACATGAAGTATAATGGCCCCCTCAGTGCCCCCAAACTCACTAGAATGTTCGCGTCAGTTCCCCCACATGTAGTTTAATGGCCCTCACACTTCAGTGCCCCATATGTAATATAATGGTCCCCACAGTGTCCCCACATGTAATATGATAGCCTCCACATGTAAAATAATGACCCTCACAGTTCCCCCACATATGATTAATGACCCCACATATAATGGCCCATATGCTCAGTGATGGTTAAGGATTGAGTGGTAAGCTGCATTCATTACTTATCATTGGGGTATATTAAGCGTGCTATGAGCCTCAGGCTATTAAGAGAGCATGCCCCCATTCATTCCAAAGATCCCTGTGACAGAATAATGCCCCATAACCGCCCCACACATAGTATAATGGCCCATAGTGGCTACCAAACAGTATACCCATAGTGGCTCCCAAACAGTATAATGTTCCATAGTGGCCCCCATACACAGTATAATGTTCCATAGTGAACCCCATAAAGTGTAATTTTCCATAGTGGACCTCCACACAGTATAATAATCCATAGTGGCCTTCCACACAGTATAATGTCCCATAGTGGCCCCTCCACAAAGTATTGTGTCCAATAGTGGCCCATCCATAAAGTATAATGTCCCATAGTGGCCCCATACAGTATAATGTCCCATAGTGACCCCCATGCAGTATACGGTCCCATACTCTCCCCTCCATACAGTATAATGTCCCATAGTGGCTCCTCCACAAAGTATTATGTCCCGTAGTGGCCCCTCCATACAGTATAATGTTGCATAGTGGCTCCTCCGTACAGTATAATGTCCTATAGTAGCCCCTATACATTATAATGTTCCATAGTGGCCCTTTACACAGTATAGTGTCTCATAGTGGTCCCTCCACACAGTATAATATCTCAGAGAGGCCTCTACAGCAATAAAATGTTAAAAAGCCCACAATTTTCAAATTTTTCTAACAATTTCAGGTTCGGTTGAACCCGCTATATCTAGGGTTCGACTGAACCCGAAATTTTGAAGGTTTGTCTCTCATGAACTAATATTATATTCTGTGGTGTCTTCAGACTCTTAGATTATAATGAGCGGAGGTCCGGGCCAAATTGAAGATCCGCACAATATGGAGCAGGTTCTGTCTGTACTTGCAGCTCTGTCCGGCGATTTTAATGTATTGGTCAGTGAAACCCAATTCATGTGTTATCTATGCCATTTTTCCTGACCCGCAGACTGAACACGGTCATGTGCCTGTAGCCTTACTGTAACGCTGGGGCGGAAAAGCTCCCTATATAGCCTTTCAAGACTTGAATCTGGTCTTGGATTTTGGTACAAACAGAGAAGTTCTTTGCGGTATAACTGTGGCAGTGAGAGTGACCGTGGTAGCCTGGACTGACAAGGTGTGCGTAAGCCTGGCACATCCCCTGTGCAAACAGGAACACTGCTGTATTTCTGCAGGCCTGTGATTCCTACCTGGAAAACCATTACCTCTGAAACTACTGCTAAGCTGCCTTGTATCATTTAGGGAACTGTTGCGAAATCCTGATCTAACCAAAACCTTCCATAAGTAAAATGTCCATTGAAACCATGCCCTGCGAAAGTTTGCATGTTTTTTTCGGTCATTACTGCTGGAAGCACTGGTGCAGTAGGAGGCCGGCAGCCCTTTTGGGGGTTAGCTGGTGTAAGAAGCAGCGCAGTGTTCATGCCCGGCATCGATACAATGGGATGTAACCCATATGCACAAACTGCTTGTGGCTCAGAAAACAAGTCCCTTGAGGCCCCATGTACATGGGGAAATTGGGCTGGAAAATCTGGTTTGTACATTGGACGTATTTCCCAGCTTGAACGCAGTCAGAAGGCCAGGACTTTTTGCAGGATAGCATTCTATGAGGTTGGGAGCCCCTGAGTGCCTAAGACTTTACTATTCTGTACTGTATATAGTATAGGACAGTAGAGCCGCAAAGAGCTAGGGACTTCCATGTCACTGAGATGCAAGGAATCTCTGTCTCCTGAATGGGTTTGAGCCAAGAATTTAGAATCTCATGTGTACATGGGCCCTTATAGGATAACTCCTCCTATCGACATGAGCAGTGCGGCACTGGCTCTAGTATTCGCACACTCACCCACAACTTCTGACCATTATACCAGCAGTATAACAGTGTCCCAGTACATGTTCACAACTGTCACTAATTTTATACAGTACTCTTAAAAGGGCGGCACCACACCCTGGCACACGGTCTTTGATAATCGTGTTAAAGGTGTGATCCGGGAACACCTTACACATATAAACAGTACACTGCTAGATAAGAATCCTGGCCAAAACAGTAGACAATACATAATATACAATTCTCAAAGTCAAGGAGTGACATAAAGCTGTTAGAAAGCATGTATTGTGGTGAAGGGTTAATGGGAAATAATGGGCCTATAAAAGATCAGTGAAATGGTGCATGCCTAAAAATTAAAAAATTAATGCCAGGATCTTGTGCCTATAGTAGACATTTCCTCAAAGTGTTAAACAATATTTTTATTAGATTTTGACTAAAAGAGGTAGACCGAGATAAATTTGGGGATATTGGTGTTCAGCACAGTAAACTTGACTTTAGTAACCTGTGCCAGGGACGTCAATGCGCACCATGTGACATCACGGCGCATGATGCCACCCAGGAGGCCAGAAGAGGACCAAGAGCCCCGGGAAAACCATGAGAGCGCTGGACACCGCGAGGAGGCAAGAAGAGAACCATGAGAGAGCACTGGACACTGCGAGGAGGCAAGAAGAGAACCATGAGAGAGCACTGGACACCGCGAGGAGGCAAGAAGTGAACCATGAGAGAGCGCTGGACACCGCGAGGAGGCAAGAAGAGAACCATGAGAGAGCACTGGACACCGCATGGAGACAAGAAGAGAACCATGAGAGAGCACTGGACACCGCGAGGAGGCAAGAAGAGAACCATGAGAGAGCACTGGACACCGCAAGGAGGCAAGAAGAGAACCATGAGAGAGCACTGGACACCGCGAGAAAGCCAGAAGAGGTTAGGGAAGGGGCGTATGACTGTTTGTTACATTTTTACACCTCCCCTGGCCCGCCACCTATTATACTCTGGGGTCTGAAGAAACCCCAGAATATAATAATTTTATTTCCAGTTCTATCTGAACAAGTTCATACAGAAACAAACCGGAGGTCTGAACCAGAAATGAAACAAATCTTCAGAGGTGCACCCATCTCTAAAAGGACATAGTTTTTTGTCTCTATATAAATTACTAGTCACACCACACAATATTGTGCTCCATTTTTAGACATCTCTATATCGTAAAGGCAATACAAGATGTTATGATGAGATGATCAACTCTTTTAGGACTGGGCCATAAGAAGACAGGATTTCTTTCATTTTTTCATTACTGCTTTCTGAAAGCCTTTTTAATTTTATGAGGGCTTATTTTTTGCAGGATGAGTTATGGTTTTTAATGGCACTAATTCCTGGTACAGATAATTTATTGATTAACATTTATTAACTGTTTCAGTAGAATAATAGATTTTTGTGTTTTACATTTTGCGCTATTCACTGGGTGGCATAAATAACATATTATCTTTATTCTATGATGCTATCACATAAGTACAGATATAGCCATCTTCAATTTGAATCTGATAACTCACTGCACCGTGATAACGCACAACCAAAGCAATTGAAAGCAACGGAAAAAGGGAGCATTAAAGTGATTAGCAACTGTTTACTTAACGCGTTAAAAGTCATGTTATAGTTGGCTACATCTGTATAGGGTTTTTTTGTACTTTTTTTTTATAGTTTTATTACTTTTACACAGTAAGAACATTTTTTAAAAAATAAAAAATATATATTTTTACTTCAGAGCATTCCAAGAGCCATATCTTTTTATGATATACCAGTATGAGGGCTTATTTTTTACAGGATGAGTAGTAATTTCCAGTACCACCATTTTGGGCTACAGATATCGAATTGATGACTTTCATTAACTATCATTTTGTAATTGTTTCTTTGCATTATAAAACTGTCAGGACGAATAAGATATTCCAGACACGATACACAGCCACTAACACCCTAGACAACCGTGTCTTTCAGACTCACTAGCTTCTGTGGCTCTCTCTCTATGTGGATATCAGATAAACGTCACTAGTGAGTAAACCCCTTTAAGTTTCTGTGTGTACCCGCTGCCTATGATGAGTTATCTTATACTGCATGCTATTGAATGGTTACTCGTTTCACCACAGTTTCTGTTGGCTTTGATACGCTTTCCTTTTTATTGATTTACTATGTGGTGTGGGTGACTGTTACAGCCATGTAAATGTGTGCTTCCTGCCGAGCCCTAACGTCATGTGCCGGAAATTATTTTATGATTAATGTTTCCCATCCACAAATGTTATTTCACCAGTATCAAAATGATACTGAATGGTCCCAAAAGGCAGTCAAGCTACTCATACACCTTTTCATTCTCATCATCTCGATCACGAGGTTAACGTAAAAACTAGAGCTGGGCATTTTGAAGCTGGTATCTCTATTCTGGGATCACCATGTGCATTGTTAAATATTAGCAAGTGCTTGACCTAAAAAAATTACTCTTTGGCTGAACGGACACAAATTCCATAGACACGATCCAAGCTCCAAGAAGAGGCCAACTTCATGTTACAGTTCGTGGTTTGAGTATGGAAGTCTATCAATCTTATGTCGGTGTGTTGGTGCCTTTATAATTGTATGATTTAGCTGCCATAGCTTGGTTAAGTATGACAGTCATGATGATAATGTGAACAGAGCTTTACCTGGTGAAACAGATATTCTTGACAACCCTTTCCATTGCGTTTCTGTGGCTGAGGATCTGATGAAATGGGGGCCAGGAGACATAACAGGGGGCCCATTTGTGAGATATCCATGAGCAAGTTTCCTTGTAAAACGGGGCCTGAAGCACATGTGACAGTGATCTATGTTACTGCTAGTGGTCTATGAAGTAAATCTAGCTGAGGAGGAGGCGCTGTGGGCCCCTGCTGAAGGAGAATTAGCTGAGTGCAATATCAGTCTTAGTGGTTAGGTCTGGAGAGTCTGCTGAGGTTATGGAAATAGTACACTGAAGAAACCAATGGCTGTGTGCTAAAGTCAAACTGTAGTGAGGTACGGATAGCTGCAGTGAGGTCTGGGTGCCTTGCAGGGATGAGCTATGGCCTGGTAGTACAGTCAGGGGGATCTATAGGGCAGGGGTTAGTAACCGGCAAGTGCAGCATGGTGGCTCAGTAGTTAGCACTGTAGTTTGTGTGTTCTCCCTGTGGTTACATGCTTTTTCACTGGGTACTCCGGTTTCCTCCCACATGCCAAAAATATATTGATAGGTAAATTGGCTTCCTGTAAAACAACTGACCCTTGTGGATGTTGGGGATGAACGTCTATATGGCAGCCACTAACTCCCCTACTTCGCAATGCTCCGTGCGCTTCGAGTCCCTTGGTGAGAAAAGCTCATGTCCTGATCATTGTCACTACAGATGGTAATGCTTATTGCATTGGTATCAACCAGGGAGTGAGTGGTGAGTACAGATTTCATTATTACTCCCAACCCCTTCCCTGCTCCAATGCTCACAGGGTTAAGGCTCCCCGGGGCCCCTGCCAACATTATCATGTGGGGGTGAGATGTGGCAGTTACATAGGGCCATTATAAGCTTCTATGGATTTGTTTCGTCCCGGGTTTGGGTTCGATCCTCCACTTCGTTTCTGTCTAAACTTGCTTGGATAGAAGGGAAGTCACATTATTATATTCTGAGGTCTCTTCAGACCCAAGAGTATAATAGGTGGAGGGCCAGGGGAGGTGACAAAAAAAAAAAAAAAAAACATTTATACTCACCTTCCGTTAACTCTTTTGGGCCTCCTCGTGGCTCCGGCGCTCTGTCTCTGCCTCCTTGCAGTATCCCAAGCTCTTCTGGGACGTTATGTGATTGAGTGATCTGAAGAGACCCCATAGTATAATAATTTATCACAATGCATGTCGTGGCGGCCATTACAGTTCGTCCGAGATAAATCCCAAATTGTTCAACTTTGTTAAAAACCGAACAGTTTGGAATATTTGGGTAACAAACATCTGGTTTGTTATGAACTGATTCGCCCATCTCAAATTCCACACCATAAGCAAGGCAAATTTTTCCACTCCAAAACTAACTCAGCCTACTCCAGCAGCAGATACATGGGGCTGTACTCCAGGGTAGTCCTGACAGGGGTTTGGTTACCTTGTAGAAGATGCTGGGATAACACCTCCTGTCAATGAGCTCCACTACTCCTCCTGGCACAGTGTAGACAGCTTGAATTCCCTGTCTCAGGGCTGTCTCTACCAGAGCCTTGGGCTGCTGTAAAGGGACTGCTAGGCCTCAGTGCACAGTATTGGCATTCACTGCCTCCTCTGCACTCTCACACTGCACTCACTACACTGAGGCTGTAACGGTCCCTCAGGAGACCCAAGTCTCCCAGACATCGTCCAATGACCTGTGATAGGCCAGGGCTGAACCAACTGAAGGGGTTTGAACAAGGGGGGGACCACAAGGAAAATAACATGGGTAAAGCTGCATAACAATTCACATGTAACACAGAACATATAGACAGGCCATACAAACACATTATAAGCGGGAGCGCTCTGGGATACCTTCATCTTTTTTTCTTCCATGTGATGACCCCTGTCTCCAGACCTCATGAGCCTTTAAGTAACACATCTTGTACACCTTAACTCTTTCCTCCCTTCTCTTACACATGCTTGCTTCCACTCAATCTCTGTTGTGCTCCAGGATTTTTGAGGGTTGAAACCAATAAGCATATTGTGCCTCTAAAGAGACAGTAACCAAATTGCTTTGTGTGCCATTGTGCATGCAGTTGTGTTCAGTAAAGTTGAACAGCTTGGGTTTTTTTTTTTTGTCTTCTTTGAAAGTGGAAAGCACTTAAAAAGAACTACAGTATGTTTCAAGGGTCTAAGGGTGCAAGTGGCACAAAAGACCAGGGGTGTACAGTACCTGGCAAATTACTGTTGAGTTCAGCTGTTTGCTGTGCTTTAGGTTACCATTAAATGTGTCCTCTATAAAGGTGGTGAGAAGCAAGGACTGAACGGAAACTGTGTTAAAAAGTGTGATTAGAAGTGCAAGTTAGCCGCAGACAGCTGGTTTTGGTCAAGGTGATTTGGTGAATGGGTAGTGATAGAGTGGTCACAGACAGGTCTGGAGGTGCTAGGTATTACATGCAAGTGGCATGCTGTGGTAGGATGTGCTTATGTACCACTAAAAGTCACAGTAACTATTCAAAAACAAAACTAAAACATTTCTTTCACATCAAAAAGCATTTGTACCATTCTGGTGGGGTACAGTCACAGTAATCACTCTGGAATAATACCGCATATGACACGATATCACTTTATCACACGGCAGCTCACTAGATTTAGAAGGGCCACTGATTCTGCAAAACAGGAAGATGTGGTCAAGTCAAAAGTAAAAGCAGATGTGAGGTGTGAATGTATTTAGAATCAAAGAGCCACCCTATAGCGGTATATATGTGAGTATGGAACTACTGCCTCATATTTAACGGCTTGATCTGTATATCTACCTATAATATTTATCTAGTCTATCCCATATCTATCTATCTATCTATCTATCTATCTATCTATCTATCTATCTATCTATCTATCCCCTATCTATCTATCTATGTCTATCTATCTGGCTACTATCTTTCTATCTATCTACCTGGCTACTACCAATGTTTCTTCGAAAATAAGACAAGGTTTTATATAATTTTTTTCTCCTAAAAAAGGGTTTGGCACTTTTGATTTTTTTTTCCCATTCATGGTATGGGAAAATATTTTTATAAGTTTGTAGAATGGGCTTCTTCGGACATAGGGATACCTAATGTGTATGTGTTTCACAGCAATTGTTTTGTTTTTTTTTATGTACAGGTGCATCTCAATAAATTAGAATATCTTTGAAACGTTCATTCATTTCAGTAATTCAGTAATACAATCCATAATCAGCGTCTTCCATGATTGTGTGTCCTACTGAACCAGACTGAGGGACCATATAAAGGCTTAGGAAACCTTGGCAGGTGACACACTGAATTTACAATACTGAACTGAACTTACAATATTCAAATTTTCTTAGATTTGGGTTTTCATTACCTGTAATTCATAATCAACATTTACAGAAATAAAACACTTGAAATAGAAGACTCTGTGTGTAAAGAATCTAGAAAATATAGGAGGTCACTTTTTTAATTTAATTACTGAAAGAAATAAACTTTTCAAAGATATTCTAATTTATTGAGATACACCTGTATTGTAGGGTAAGGGGGTTATTTGAACTTTATTTTTTTATATTTTTCAAAACTTTTTTTTAAATTTTTTTTTTTTACTATTTTATTAACTCCCCCCCAAGGAGCTTGAACCTGCAATCATCCCATAGACTGCACTACAGCTGTAGTGCAGTCTATGGGAGATTCACTAAATTACTATTGTAATAAGTCATTGACCAGCCTCAATAGTAATATTCCTATGACATGCCTGGGAGCCTTCAAAAGGCTCCCGACTGTCAAAGGAACAGGCCGAGAACGGTGTGATCGCGGGAGGCGGCCTGCAACGAAAAAGGTTCAGTGGCAGTTGTAATACTTTGGGGGTGGGGGGGTCACACTCTGCAATGCTCATGATCAGAGTGGACTCTGATCACAGGCATTAGCTCCGGGTCTCCACTGTACATTACAGTAGAGACCTGGTAAGGTAGCTATAGCGGCCACTCTGCAGTAGAGCGGCCGCCATCTTTAAGGACCCAGCATCTACTGTAATCGCATGGCAGAAGTGGGGAAGGGGTTAAACCTATTCTTTTTTATATGTATATTTCAAGCCTACTCCAAAAAACCTGCAAAATCTAGCTAGGGCTTATTTTTGGGGTAGGGCTTATTTTTGGAGAAACACTCTATCTATCTATCTATCTATCTATCTATCTATCAATCTATCTATCCATCTATCCATCCCATATCTATCTATCT